>CM052130.1:1885177-1896794 GCA_028454255.1 Halictus ligatus | reverse complement strand
TTAATTTTTTTCTAGTCGCTCTTAAACTTCCATATGAAATCTGCATTTTTTCGATTTTTTTCGTGTTTTTCGATTTTTACAGCCTGAGTTTGCAACGGAAAAATCTGAAAACGACTCAAAGTATGTGGTTTGGTGTCCGACATGTGTCAGATTTTTTTCAGAATTTTAAATTGTCATTAAATGGGGAAATGGGCCTTAAGGTATCTCATATAAAATTTGAAGTAGAAATTGATTTTCTTAAAATTATGCTTTAACACTTTCTTACGAAAAATATTTCCACGAATTTTTTGTCCTTGATGTTACTTTTACTTTCAATATTTTAAACCTTATAAAGCAACACTAAAAAAAAATATCTGTTTAATTCGAATACGTTCGTCGGAAAATGTAACATTTCATAATCGATGTGGTTCCGTGATGATTCGTCTTCTCACCGACGAGATACCGTCGTTGGCCTTCTGTTTCTTACTTCAGCCAAAATCTATCATAGAGGGCGGTAGAAAACACCGTATTTTTCGAGCTACACATTCTCCCGTAAGGCTGGCAGTCTTTATATATATCTCGTCGGTGGTTATAGTTCCACGTTCGTAGTTCCACAACCGACGAGAGTATCTCCACATTGGGGCCGTTACCGACCGATCCCAGCACCCACCTGGTACCCACTTTGAGACTCGCAGTTTAACACGGGGTCTAGCAGTCTCTTTCTAAATGTCTCGTCGGTGAGTAGGGCCATTACCGACCGCTCCCAGTAGCCCCGGCTGAGACCCACTTTGAGGCGCGCATGGGGGCTGGAAGTTTTGTAAATATCTCGTTGGTGTGATTGGTCTACTCCTATACCACGTCTATGCTGGCAGTACCTCGTCGGTGTCTTCGGTCTCACGATTCCAAAAGTTATGGAGATTCGATGAAGGATGTCGCTACTATTCACTTTCCGAGTTCTAAATTCAAATTTACATCTATCCGAAGTTTTCTAAAAGTATGCTTTTCCTAGTGTATAATAATAATATTAATTATAGAATTATTAAGTAATTTTCTGTTGTTACTATTAATATTATACAATCATATAATATAATGTTAATACTTGATATAAATTAAGAAGGGTGCACTTTAAAACTGAAAACAAGGTGCAAATAGTCCAATCTATTTTTATGTACTCCTGAATGTTTTAAAATTTATCGGTATTATTTTCATATTTCATAGATCCATTTTTCTCCAAATTCTAGATAAAATTATATTACGACTATCACAGTATCATTTCATATTCACTAATTTCAAAATAAGATTCACAAAAGTAATTCAGTCTTCATGGGCTAATATCTCAAAAAGTAGGACAATTAGAATATTTCTGACTATACATTTTGTTCCTACGTTTAACTCTTCATTACTTTATTTTCTTTACGTACATATGACAAGTTTTATAATTTTGATCAATAATAGAAATATTTTCCACATTGAAAATGTGAATAATCGCAATGACAAACACTTTATTTGTTCGATTGAATAATTCTTGCTACCGGTCGTATATACAGGGTGCGGTGCAAATTAGTCCCTACGAGTTTTCAGCCCCTTCGGATGGTCAGACAGAAAAATGTTTCTTACCAAAGTTAATTAGTACTTAACCGACAAGAAATTGCAATGTTTTAAATTTTTAAAATAATCGATTTTCAACAAGAAGTCAAGGTTGCTGTCCTATCTTTTAATGGAACTGGGTATTAACTTCATAATAATATAGGCGACGTCGAAACGAATTCAACGATCTGATATACAATGACTTTCAGATGACCTTGAAATATAATATCGCCATGAATCAATTGCCATAATATTTGAAATACTTTGACGATACGTAATAGCAACGCTTTGCATTTAGAAGTAAACAAATGAACGTAAACATTGTGAATGCTCATTTTCTCAACGTTTGTGTCGCAAAATCTGTTAATTCACTACATGAAAGTGTGAGATACGTTATAACAATGAACCGGTACGCTAATAGAAAAAGGTTTTTTGTGAGTTAAGTTCTGAAGCAATATTTACGTTCATTTGTTTACCTCTAAATGCGACGTGTTGGTATTACGTACCGTCGAAATATTTCAAATATTCTGGCAAATTGATTCATGGCGATATTTTCTTTCAAGGCCATTTGAATATTACCAAATTCAAAATACCCAGTTCCATTAAAAGATATGACAGCGACCTTGATTTTATTGTTGAAAATCGATTCTTTTAGATTCAAAACATTGCAATTTCTTGTCGGTTAAATACTGATTAACTTTGGTACGAAACACTTTTCTGTCCGACCACCCGAAAGGGCTGAAAAATCGTGGGGACTAATTTGCGCCGCACTCTGTATAATGGGATTTACCACACACTCACCTGAGCAATAAAGATACAAGAAATAATAAAAGAAATGTTTTCAAAAAATGTTTTCGGGACTGAATGAGTAAAGAAATGGCACGTTTGGGCGCAACTTGTCGGTTTTTGGAATCCGACGTAGCAACAACGTGTGCGGTCGAAAATTAAACATATAATAACCTGCACCCTGCATATCCGTCGCATTCGGGCACATTTGTTCCTCTGGTTTTATAGCGTGCGATGAATGCTCGCCCGCCGCACTTCTCGTTAGCTCAATTTTACGATCTAACTCCAACAACCGTTATTTTTCGTAATTCCGTAGCAATTACCCGAGCCGTAGTTTCGATGCTCTAAAACCGTGCCGACCTCGGTAATTACATCGGTTGTGTAGCGTTTTATGGACTGCGACTACACGGCGGTCCCGCTGACCACCCCTCCCCCGTCATCCCCCTTCACTCCCTCGCAAGGGAACCACATGAAATTGATTGTAATAACCGGGCGAAATTACAAACGCCGCGGCATTACGTGTAATTCGCGGAAAAAAGCACGAAAAAACCCGGGAGAGCCACGACGTTAACTGTTCGCGTTACGAACCGGCAAATGAGATTTTACGATCCACGGATACACTTTTTCGATCCATTAATCGACCCTCTGTTTTTTGTGCCACTTTTTCATCCTTTTAGGCGACTATTAATATCAGATATGGACCAATGGCAGCTTGTAATTAGGATAAACGACGAGGAAGGCGGTTGGGACTGGTGAATATTGATACGACTCACGAGAAATCCCTCCCTTTCGGAAAGTTTAATCTAATCTAATCTAATTAATCTTAATCTAATTTTCATTTCAAAGTTTTCATTTAATTTAATACAGATGAAATTGTAATCCTCATTTGTCCTTTGTATCAATTTTTTCCACTGATTCTTAAAAAGCAGTCACTTCTACAAATTGTTGACAACTCTTGCGCTACAATGAGAATAATCTTCTTGTGTTTAAACTGGCACCGTTTTCAGTTTTTTGTATACCAGTCTTGTTAAACGTTAGATCTATTGTAACGCAAAGTCACAGATTCTGACATAGAGTCAGACAACATTGTACAACTCCACCATTTTTGGATTTAAAGTGATAAAAAAAATATGAGAATAGCGTTAAGACGTTGCTTAACATTTTCCGTAAGAATCTAGATTTTTACCCAATCGCCCACAGTTGAAAAAATATGTCAGATTCACCATTTCGTTCAGGTCTCCAAGGCTTTAACTCGTTAGAATCATTAAACTCCCAATGAAACTCAATTTACTCAAACGCAATTTTTCCAATTGGATACCGAGCAGTGTCACGCACGTACATATGATCGACGTGGCAGCCAGTTAAAATTACTTTCTTCGACCCCTGCAGACTTTCCCCTTTCAAGCGATGGTGGTACTCGGTTTTTCGCGCACGCGATCATTACGGACCCATCTGCAAGAAAATACTTCATGCGGTTACAACCCGGTATTAAGCAATACTCCGTGTAATAACGTTCTTTAGAAGGGGCAAGGGGAAGCAATTAATGCAATTCATAGTGGTTGCGTGTTTGACAAGTTCGCCTTAATTGCGGGACGCTTACCTCGCTTTGCCATTGCTTCGCCTCACCCTTCCCGCTCGAATGGCGCGGCTCGAGCGTGCGGAACCCTCTTCGGAGGATCGGAACACGTGGTTGGCACCGGTTCACGAGAAAATCCGAGAAGCGGCGAGCTTCGACGAAGAAGAGAGCGCACGATCCACGTGTGGCGAGCGTGCCACGCGTGAGTACCGGTATTTGCTGGTGGGGGCAGCGCACAATGTCATGCTCGAACGGTAGGGGAATCCCTGCATTTCTCCGGTGCAGGAGTTGCATCTCGATGCATTTCTGTGGCGTCCTCTCAAAGAATCCCACAGAAGCGTTTGCTCGGTCGCTCCGTTCTCTTTCGAAAGACGCTCACATGCTAATGCAGCAATATTGTCGCCAATGAAACGGCTATTTTTTCACGAATTAAATTCCTTCCCCTTCACCTTCCTTATTCTTTCCATTCTTGACAAATTGCCATTTTTTTCGAGCACCCAGATGACGACCTCGTCATAGGAAAGTGTCCTAAAGTGAAGACGATGTCAGAACTGTATTACAGTGGCCGAAATAATGATAGGTTCAGTTTAACTGGCTGACATAAAAATGTTTTTTATGTTATATTTTTGATTTTATTTGTTATTATTTATTCTTTCTAATATAATTAACAAAATACCCAGTTCAATTGAATAACATAATGTTTATTACTGTCTGTTACAAATTTTATATTACAAAACTAGAAACTTATGGGCGAAATAAACATAGGTTCATTATATATTTTTGCATAAAGAATTTAGTAAATACAGAAATAAAAATAATTTAATACTTAGTTGGTCCTCCTTTGTTTCTAATAACTTCAAACATTCTACGTGGCATTGTCTCAACTAATTTTTCTAATGTTTCTGATTTAATTTGAGCCCATGCCTCTCTGATCCCGTTTTTTAATTCAGACACGCTAGAATATTGCTTCCATTGGCGTATACCTTCCTTGCTAAGATTCCCCAAAGGTTTTCTATGGGATTTAAATCGGGACTTCTTGATGGCCAAGGTAAAACTTCAACTTTTATTGCCTCAAACCAAGTTTTAATAGTTTTTGCACGATGTATTGCTGCATTATCGTGCTGAAATATTAAATTAGGCCCACCAATTTCGTCTCCATGCTGATCCAGGTCATGTTCTAGTATTTCCTGATATTTTTCGGCATTAGCTTTTGGTGGAAACCAAATTATCGGGGTCTTGCCGTTGTATCCGAATGCAGCCCAAATCATTACACACCCTCCTCCATGGACTCTTGTCATTTTTATTTCCTTTTGGTCACGCAGATCGTGCCAATAATATTGAAACCCGCCAGGGCCATCTAAATTAAATTTCTTCTCGTCTGAGAATATCACCGTTTTCCATTTTTCGGTCCACGACATGTGATTTTCCGCAAATTTTAAACGTTCTTCTTTGTGAAATTTCGTTAATGGCGGTTTTTTCGCCCTTTTAGTGTATTTAAGTGTTCCACTCGATCTTAAAACTTGCTGTACACGTCGAACACCAACTGGCAAGTCTAATTTCATTTTTATTTTAGACGCATTAAGTTTGTTTTGTCGTGCTTCTTGAAGAATCTTCCCTTTCTCCCTTTGACTTAATTTTTTTGGACGGCCCGTAGATTTTTTAGTGCTGTATTTTTCTTGTAATTGTAAAAAATGATTAATTACATTTAATGATCTTTCAATCCTCCTTGAAATTTCTCTGTTTGAGAGACCCATATTATGGAAAGCAATAATTTGGCCCTTTTCACCATCATTTAACGGTTTTCCACGCCCCATTATGCTCTAAAAGTATTAAACGAACATAAAATATTTTTCGAAATGTGTGAAGGTTATAAGTCTTTGTACTTACCTTACAAAAATGTTCAAAAAATTGCACTGACAAAAGTATTTTTTAAATATTTCACCGTGAACCTAAGATTATTTCGTATCCTGTACACGATAATTTTCAATATATTACCTAAAGAGGTATGTCTTTACACTAACGCTTTTGATATTTGAGTGACTATTTACACAGTGGGTAGGGCACACTCTTGTACAACAATAACAAACGCTACAGTACGCTTCCAACAATGTAAACAGAAATAAACACAGTAAATCAGCCGACGCGGATAGTGAACCTATCATTATTTCGGCCACTGTAGTAGTGGTATTCCGAGGTCTCTCAGGACCCCAGTAAAATTAACTATACATTGGTGTTCGTTGCAGCATTACAAGACACTTGTAAATATGAAATTTCGTGAATTTCTTTGGCACATTTGCGTTGGTAATCTTAATCTATACATCAAAAATATTTTAGTAAATTTTAACTGAATTTTTAATAAGATCTCATTGTCAGTATAGTATTTCTCAGTCTGAAGAAATAATGTACCACTTAAATTTTAAATAGTTTATTGCACCTCATTTGTCGGATTTCTTCCAGAAGGGTACAGTTTTTACTCGATATCTGTCCGAAATATATAGCTGATAAAAGTCTCAGAACTATCCCCTGAGAGGCCAAGAAACTCCTCTGTCCTTTCCTACGTTTCAGCAGTGTATCATATTATAGTATCTTCTAGCCGATGTACGTCCCTCAGTTGACCCGTGTTGTGGACATATATCGAGTAAACACTATATTGGTACACTTGTATAACGATGGGAGAAGTAGGTTGTTGCACTTCACTTAACAGCTTTGTGTAAACCTCAGGGAGTTGTTATTTAGTCTGTTTTCGTAAAAGACGATGGGAGTTTGTAAACTGAGTGTCTCGGTCAAAACGGGTATCAAGATAGCTCATTTCACTTTCGACAACCTAAGTCTCCCCTATAAGGAGGAGAGGGTGTCACATTTCAATTTAGCTACGCAATTGCCTCCTAAACTGTACATTCGAAAAAGCGTTTGAAGTTGAAAATGTGTGTCTGAAAAGACCCAGATCTTTTCCAAACGGACGTCTCACGATGGCCAGCCGATTTATTGATTTGTAGAATTGTTTTCGAAATTTCACGGTGATCTTTGATTTTTTAAATGATATTATATGTTTTCATTCAACTAGATTTGATGTGCGTTGATGAATTCATTGATATAAATATGTTAGTGTTTCAATGTCATTTGAGGTTGTTGTCCAAATCTTACCTTGATTGAACATCTTCAAGATTTCGTTCGTTGCAGTATTTTATTACTTTACAATTATTGAACCTGGAGTGAGCGAAATTCGTTTGAACGCACATAAGAAAATAAGGATTTTGGGGTCAAAGGTTCAAAATTTTAACAAGAAGCATATAATAATAACTGAGGATTACAAATATATTTACATACTATAAGATTTGTACGTATTCATTTAGTTAAACGTTATGCAAAAATTTTTACAAACAAATACCATATTTTTCGTTCAAAATTCGTTTAAACGCACGTGTAAAGAAAAGAATTTAAAATTGAAAATATATAGATATTATAAATTTAATATTTAGTATGGCCGACATTACTTCCAATTAAAGTGAAAATTTAGTTTGTCATTGAATTTATAAGATAGAAATATAGAAATATAGAATTTAAAAGATAGAAATCTTTTCCCAGCGGCATTTAATTTCTTCTTTTAATGCTTTGCACTCGAAGCCATTTTAGCTACAAAACGAAACATTTCTTCCAACCTAGAATATTTCCCTTCTATATACATTTTTTCATGCTATACTGAAATGTTTAGTGATTTATTAAATACGAAGAAATTAAATAATGTCAAAAAATTTTGAATAATAATACAGCAATTTTTAGTGGCGCTTTACGGTCTCCATTCGAGTGCTAAGGATTAAAATGTCAATATTGGTGAATTGACTGACATTGGCATATATTTTCCGTATCAGTGTGCCCCATAAATTCTCTATGGGGTTCATGTCAGGGCTACATGGTGGCCATTCTATCACAGGAATGTTCCGTGCTTGAAAGCGTTCATAGGAATATTTTGAAACACCAATCGCTGCGTTATCTTGCTGAAATATAAATTCACTTTCACCAACTATATTTTCTAAAAATGGGATTAACACCCCATCTATAATGTCTATGTATTTTTCCAAAATCATTTTGGTGGAAACGAAACAACGTTTTAATTTTCCAAATGAAGGAAAAGCTCCCCAAATCACTAAACTTCCACCATGAAAATTTCTGCTTAATCTTGGGTCATTCTTTTGACGGAGATCATGCCAATATCAGGAACATCCTTCAGGACGTAGTCCGTTCGTCGGTCCAGTGCATATGATTTTTTGGAAATTGTAGCCGAGTGCCTTTATGATGTTCCTTTAACATCTGTTTTCTTTGAGGTTTTTAAAAATAATATTTGGCGCGTTGTGCAAAATTTGTTGTGCACGTCTAGCAGTTCTTGGCAATTACAATTGACTAACAATTTTATGTGCAAATAATTTGTTTTTTGTCACTTCACTTATGATCGTGTTTTGTTATTTTCGTATTACCTTCTGCAGCATATTTTATCCTGCAGTTTTCTCTAAGTTTCAAAAAATTTTTCACTACGGATGTAAATACTTTCCTGTCGCCATTTTTTCTTTTACATCAAATTAAAAGTATGGCTTTTAATTGGGAATAAGGGACAACAATACCTTTATGATCACTCTTTAAATCAAACGCTTACCCGCTTACCACTTTAAACGAATTTCGCACGCAAAATATGGTTTTGTTTGTAAAATTTTTTGCATAAATGTTTCCGTAAATATATATGTACAAATCTTACAGCATATAAATATATTTTAAATCCTCAGTTACTATTATATGCTTCTTGTTAAAGTTTCGAACGCTTGGCCCCAAAATCCATATTTTCTTATATTCGTTTAAACGAATTTTACTCATCACTTTTAGTACTCGGTATGTTTCTGATGATATTCGATTTATGGGTTCCAGGCATTCCAGAGACAAGGGATGCGAGGAAAGGATTAAAATTATCGACCCGAGGAAGGAACATCTGCTCCAGTTTTTCTGGGACCAAGAAAATTTGGTTCTGCATACAGATTCAGGGGAATCCAGCTATCGGCGAACGGGTCCTGTAGCTGTATCGGCGAAAACATTGAAAAACAGCGGCGTCCGGGGACCGTGTTGTCGCGGTTCGACCGCAACTGGTTCACAGAAGGAGGCACGCCGCGCCGTGCTCCGCAGAATGACCCTGCGTGCTTTTTCCCGCAGTAAAAGTTAATTCGATCCTTTTTGCCGGTTCCTCGTGGCGCGGCTCGCCATGTGTCCGGTATTTTGATGAGGAGGAGCGCCTGCCCTGACCGGGAATCGCAATTTGAATTAGCCGCGAAAGCCGAAGCTAATGATTCCTAAAGAGCAAAACACACGGCGGCGTGTGCACGAGCCGGCGATATTCGTCGTTCCGCAAGAAAGCGCCTCTCGGCGGCTATATCCTTCGAAGACCGTGAAAACAGTTTGGTAGCTATACGAAATGCCTTCTTACTCGCGGGCACCATGGTCGCGCGGGGATATTTTGCCGAAACCTCGATAAACATCGCCGCGTTTTAATGCCCGCGCCGCGACTCGGACCAACAAGAAACTAACGAGAATGGTAACGGCCGCGATAATTGGACCAATTATCGTGGGTTAATGTTATCGTTACACCCGCGGGCCTAACATATGCTCGTTAATAAGAGATTGGCGTGCACCGGGGACACATTTTGGGATTCTCTCCGTTTCACTGAACCGTGTCCCAACTTCCCCCCTTTCGCGATTACGGCTAAGCCTTCGGCAATTAACTAATTGGGATTTGCAATGTACCCTCTCATTTGCTAACTGCTCGCACATTCGCCTAATTGAGTAAACCTTATCGAAAACACCGATCGATTTCTCAGATCGTTCGGGTACAGATATTCCTGAGGACCAAAGGAACACGAGTGCTTGTAATTCCTTTGTTTAAACAAATACCGAACATTAAATAGAATCAGCTGGAAAGTGGCTCCCTTCTGATGTGACATACATACAAACGTACGCCATTAGAACAACGTTCGAATCATTTCCTACCAAATTAGAATCTATTATATTCTCTAAACCAAATTCTATAAACCCATTCTATTCTACCAAGTAATTTATAATACCATAAAGACTAACATTATCTAATTTGTAACATTTCAAATAATAGCAGTGAATTACAGGTTAACCAGTAGGTAGCCTATGTGGATCTTTATGCAAAATAAAAATTGTCTGCAGTAATTGCAGGATATCGAAACTACATAGACATGAATTCCTTTTTTGAATAACTTTAGTGAGTCGAAATGATACAACAGTATTTTTAATTTCTTCAGTTCCTGTTTTGCATTTGATCTACTCATTTTTGTTACAAACGCGTGAAATCCGCAGTTTAATAGTCAGTTTTAATTTTTCAGTTTCGGTGTCACTAATTAAACTATCCTTAACTACTTTGAAGACTGTATATATGTATTTTATGTGGCAGTAAATTGCACAATAAATGTACAAAAAATTGTGTAAAATACTGGACACTTAATGTATATCACGCCACGTGAAATCATGTGCTATATACAGGAAATAATAATACATAATAATTAGGCTGTGTTTATTTACGCAAAATAAAAAAATGTCGCATTCATTGGAAGTCACAGGAGGCAAATAAAAAATTTGTTCCTCCTTTAATTATCTTATTAAATTGAAATACGCTAATGTCATTAAATCTTTTTAATATGGCCGCTGCTTTAAATTGTGCGTACCCATTTTTATCAGAAAAGCAGAAAATTCGCAGTCTATTAATAATATATGGCACACACTTTAAGAACGTCACATGAAATTACTTGTTTTCACGTGACATGACAGTAGTGTACACACATTATACAGTCTCTTCGAACAACTTTTTATGGCATCGTGTAGGAGTCTATAGTATTTTGTGTCGCTTAGACTTGCCTCGAGTGCATAAAAATCCTCAGACCACTCGTCGCTTATTCTCGCAATCTGCGTGATGCTCAGAAATGGTCAAAATGTATCGTACAATTACCATACAATCGATGATGGGTTTCTCATCCAATTTCCCGTATCGGCAGTAAACATCGGGAGATTAATAAAGAGTCTCCCGACAAACTCTCGTCCCGAATACAACGAACCGAGCTAAACCAACCGAAACAAAAACGTGCGGGTTACAAGAAAGTCCTCCCATTCCTCCGCGTACCTAATTTCCCGCTTTCATAATTCATCCCCTGTCGATGGTTCGATTCCCATTCACCGGAGGCTTCTATCGGCGGCTCTGAAATACTAGCTCGAATTTTGTGAGGGCATAATAATATGGTCGTTGTCGATGCATTACGAGATCGCCGATCGCGTATGAATATCTACGAGCACGGACGACGGAGCTGGCATACGAAGAGCATAAAGACAGAGGGTATACGAAGAAGCACACAAGAGGACAGCGTGTTGAGACTGGCGGAGAGGAGAAGATGGCGACGGCCGGGGGGCGCGAAAAAATGGAAGAACAGTAAAGATCTAATCGGGCGGCCTCCCGGTGACGTGAGTTACGTGGGTAACCGTTGTCGGCGAGAGACAAAAGTAACGCCGATGTGCTCGGCTTCGGTAGCCCCATGCCGCACGATCAGCAACACCCGTACAACACACCATGGTAGCCGCCACCATATCGTCGGGCTTCATCATATTTATACACCTCGGCGGAGGCCACACGGCTGCATC
>CM052130.1:1858706-1875821 GCA_028454255.1 Halictus ligatus | reverse complement strand
ATTTTAAATCTACCTCACATTAATGTACACTTTATTCTGTAATTTACACTATAGTCTGTAATGTACTTCACTATGTTGTAAAAAATGAAAAAAAGAAAAAAAAGACTGTAAACACTAGGATATCAGTTAGTGAATAAAGCACGCCATAGTTGCCATAATATTTTTGGTAGTCTAGTAATAGAATAGTAACTTAGTTGTGATTGCTAGAGGCTCTCGACAGCGAACCGTGTTTCCCGCAGGATCCCGTTGTTACAAGGATGTTACGGGGGAGCATGCAGCAAGGTGAAAGGGGAGTGCATCGGTGCAGTGTGTGAGAAGGATTGCCGGAGATGGTGGGTTCACGGTGACCCATGACCTGCACGGTAACTCACCGCCCACGTTGCACCTGCTTCGCCGGCTATCGCGCTGCTTTATTGGTTTATCTCGACCGAACGAGGGGTTTATGAACTCCGAGGGTGAGATTTTACGTGAACCCTCAGCCTCCGTATACCACCTTCGTGCAAACTGGTTATATGTTGGTCTTAATCCTTTTATTAGCTTTTCGTTCGGCGCGTCTTTTTTTTACGGCCGGATTCGCGCAACTCCGCGATGCGGTGTCTCGTTCGTTAATATTAGATGCTTAATTATAGGGAGCGCGGAGTACCCCCTGCTATCAGAACAACGTTGTTAATGCAACTTCGATTCCATGGAAAAAGAAGAGCATCGTATGGCATTCTCCGTTGGTCTGACAATTTGCTAAATCAAAAATGACATGGAAACTTTGCGAGAATTCGATGATGTTCTTGTTCCGTTGCACCTTCATGTCTGATCATTAGACTGCGGATCACTATGCAATAATTTTCTCCACCGATTTTAAGAAACCGGAGCCAAAAAGTCTCTCTTTCCTTAAAAATTTGCTATAGTTACAAATGATATATCGACAGCCCTAAATTTTTGTAATTCCTTCGCTGTTTTAAATTTCACCTATTCATTTTTTCCATAAATCAATGAAATCCAACTCGTAACTATAGTTTGGATTTTTGTGCAAAATAAAAATTTCTTGTAGTGCAAGGGGTTAACAATTGAGAATTATTCGTGAATTAGTGTGTTCGATTCTAGAGTAACATCAGAAAAGATGGTTTCTATTAATCCTTTTTTGGGATTCTTATTTAAAAGTATATTATTAGGCTTCTTTCTCTGTAGAAATAAGAACATTAACTAATAATAACAAAAATTAACACGTTCAATGCCACGGGAATTTCAATTCTTTCGCAATTTATTAACGCTGAAATTATAGTGTAAGTTGGGAATTTCATTTTCAAGTAGCCAATTATTGTAATTAAAATATTATTTATGCATATTATATTGGTACAGGTAATAGTAAGTGAAAAATGTTATTTTAGTGATTTAAAGCAAAAAATGAAGAAGAATAATTTAATACGAAAATTTAGATAGTACGGAAATGAAACGTGCGAAAATCTAAGAATATTTAATTGAATAATATTTAAGCAATGAATCGGCTGGCGTGACGGGTCCATTATTTGCCAGATAATTCAGTTATTACGCTTATCAGCCTCGGCCGAAGGCTAATATTGAATGAAACCATTTTTGGCGAACGCCACGGCGATTCCGTCGGCGTATCGCTCGATTATCTTATTTATCGTCCCATCTGGAGCTATTATTAGCGGTAAATTTCTACTTTAAAGCGGTAGATAGCGAGAACCGGCCGCATCGGAGGATGCCACACACGTCGCCCTTTCTAAATTACTACGATCGTTAGTAATTAGTCGTGCGATATGTCGCTGCATCGCCGGCGGAACGGGGCCGCCCGGCGGATTTTTTCGATAGAAGCGGAATGTGGCCAGCGAATTTTATCAACGCTGTTGGAATTAATTATCTCGCCGGTCCATCGACGGATTAAAAAAGCCCGGGGCCTCCGAACTCGGACACGCAACCCGTGAAAAATCCCCGGGCGAAAAAACAAAATATGATATTTATCCGCGCGCGATATTTCGAAAAAAAGAAAAACGGTGACACAGCGGAATCGTATGATTTCAAACCATTTTAATTGAAACAAATCGTATTTGCTTAACGAGAGTTTTTTTGCGGATGAAAAGAATTAATTGAAAATCACAGGAAGAATGCCCCGCTCAAAATGGAAACGTCGAATTTCTCACGGTTTAATCCGGTGATAAATAGCGCGAGCAAAGCGAGAATTATGTTTCGGTATTATACCATTCGGAGAAAGTGGAGAGCATCGATAAAAAAGAGAGGGTATTTAAGATAAGAGAGAAAATTTAGACTCGCAGACACGTTATTTCTCGGCCTAATCTCCGGCGGGATCGTGATCGACTTGTCTGATTCCCGTAAAAACCACTCGGCCGCCATTATCGCGGGCATTCATGCTGTTCCCTCGCAGAAAGACGAATCGAAGGCTGTTCCCTTCGACGATAACACCCGAGATAGGCCGCGGAGATATTTTCGCGGACCGTGGGCAAACTGAACTGGTTTTGGCCTCGTCCCGATAAGAGAAACACACGCGAGTACACTGTACTTGAACACATACTTCTTTATTAGTTCGTCGGAGATCGACTTGGAATGCTCGAAGGTGAACTCAGAATTTGCCTGCCACTCGATCGATGTCCGAAAATCAAATTACGATATGGAAGACGAGAAATAAATCGTATTCAAAAAACAGAAAAGTATTAATTTTACTTTCTTTTATCCGTATGTTTAATTGTTTAATTGTAATTAAAAATCGTATGTTTAAACTGAGCGTTGCAGTGTCTCATCGAGGTTTTAGTACTGGGCGTTTAAAAGTAATTTTCATTCATCGATTTTGTAAAATTTGACGAAAAATCTAGAAAACTTTTAGACGTCTCTTCTAAATTAAAATTGTCAAACAATCATTAGTAGACTGCGGATTTTTAAGCAATATTAAAGCTGCCCGCGTCAATTATTTAGAGTTGAGGTTGGATGAAAATGTATTTCTTAACAATTTCAGTAAGATGAGAATAGCACTGCAATATTTGTTAGTTCTGCTATCATGTTTCCATTGCTTTCTGTTTCGCCTTCTAATTTTTACCATAAATATATAAAATCTGCAGTTCAATCACTACACTCTTTACACAGTAATTCCATTCTATACGTTATTCTAAAATCAGGAAGAATTACGATAATTAATAGTCATGTTATAAAATCAGTTATAAACTTATGGCAGACTTTTGGCCTCATTTCAACTAAACACAACGAATTAAATAACACAATCAGATCGTAATAAAATGGGTATAAAAATCCAAGCCCACTGGATTGCGAATTTCTACGCACTTATACAATAAAAAATAATAACTTGTACATAGTACATCCAATTTAGGGTATTTATAAAGTTTCGCAAACTTTCAAAAATTCCAATACCCCAGACGGCGGTAACTCAATGCGCTTGTCTGACCTCAGGACCATAAAATCAGTCAAAGTGCAGAAAAATCGGCGAGAAGCCACTGATTCGCCTGCTTGAAGGACTATAGCACAGGTGTTAGCCACAAGAAAACGCCGTTGAACCGTTTAATCCACGTCGAAGCCGAGAAATGATTGCTACACTGGGATTCTCCAAAATGCTCTCCAATACATGATTACCAATCGTCCGAGTGAATCGGGCGGTATTAGGCAGCTGACCGATCGTAAATTTGCAATTTCGATGGAAACTGAGTTACGGTGTTACATATACAACGGGGGCCCATTCATGACCATAAATTCTCGGTGGTATTTCTGGAAAGACCGTCCCGAGGTAACAACATGCCTGGGAATCGCGCATGTAAATGAAAAACGGGCGCGAACGATATCAATGTTGTTTGCAGCGGCCACGAAATTGCGGGGAACGTTCGCGAAAAGTACACAGAAAGGTGGACCACACAGGCAACCACCTGCAGCCCGGGTCTTTGCACGTGATACACGGTAATACGTAACGCGGCGTCGCTTCGACCGGACTCACGGCATAATTCGCGGCTTCCGGGCGAATGGAAGATCGCTCTGAGTAAGGCATTATCGAATTTCAGATTCGACTCAGCCAGCCCACCCTATGCCGGCGCACCGGCGTGTATAAATATTTAACGTGGCGATCATTTCATTTCGCCTTGAAATACGGCCCAGCAATTTCTGATCCTCCCGCCTTGATCGCGTCGCGTCGCACAGTGGTCCAGGTCGAGGAATTAACTGATCATTTGGTAAAAAAAGCAACTTCAATGTCCATTTTTGAATGTCCATGACATTCGAAAACTGTGACATTAACGAGATGTATTAAAAGTTATATTAAGAACAAGCATTTAAAGATCGAAACTTTATGAATCCTATTTTTCACTGAAAAAATTACCTCGTTTCTTATTGATGTCCTGGAGAATCTATTCAATATTATCTGTCCATTTTTCTTTCAAATGAATAGTATTGAGAGTATATCTTGTGTACTAAGATTTAATATTTATAATTTATTGAAATAACAATGCTTAGTAAACTAAAGAGAATCTTTAATGTTTTCTATAATTGGTAAAGAATATCTTTTGAGTTCCATATAGCTCCGTATTTTATCAAACTGCATTATTTTCAGTACGGGTTTGAAGCGCCTCTGCGACCGGAACTGAACGGAGATTCTTAAGGTTGTCATATGATCCTTTTAAGATAAGGTGGCCAATGTTATTTCTTTACTTACTAATTTTCGAGATCTGCCAATCTTCCAAATTTTCCTACAATTTTATCATTTTGTTCATATATCTCTTTGATCATACAATCCGCTGTATATACAGGGCGAGTTGCCGAACGTTTGCACCTCAAATATCTTTATTGTTTT
Organism: Halictus ligatus; assembly: GCA_028454255.1. Taxonomy (NCBI): domain Eukaryota; kingdom Metazoa; phylum Arthropoda; class Insecta; order Hymenoptera; family Halictidae; genus Halictus; species Halictus ligatus. Next base: position 1,871,005 of record CM052130.1, on the reverse strand, counting down.
TAAAGATACGTCAAATGTTTTATGGGCAAAGTGGAGTGGTTCAATAGGACTCACACGATGTTATAAAAATACTTGTTTATATATTATTTTTGTTAGAGATCTTAAGTTCACCTTCACTTTTTTATACGGGACGTTTTAAACACCTGCGATGATAGTCCTTTTCATTAGGAACTCAGTGACTATAATTGGCAAAGATCATTCAAGGTCACAGACAGAGGAAACGTATAAGATTTAAAATATGAGAGCAAAATTTATTTTATAAATGGTGGAAATGATGGGCGTTTATATCGATACATGTTTATCTGTCTATGACCTTGCATGACCTTGAGTAATTGTAGTCATTGAATTTCTAATGAAGAATACCATCATCGTAGGTGTGTAAAAGAGGGTGGTCCCGTTTAAAAAAACCGAAGGTGAACTTCTCTAACAAAAATAACATAAAAACAAATATTTTTATGTCATCGTGTGAGCCCCATTAAATTTTGTTCATAAGACATTTGACGTATCTTTAAAACAACAAAGACATTTGAGGTACAAACATTAGGTGACCCACCCTGTATATTAATGATTGTGATATATTAGAAACGATGTTAAAAATCTTCGCTTAGAAAATCACCCTAAAAGACATGATTGGACTACGTTCCAGAGAGTGAAATTCTCAGTTGTATAAACGTTTAGAATTTTTTAACTAGGTTCCAGTAAGTGATATGTTCGGGGTTAATTAACTAAAGGTAATTTCTAAGTACAAAACAATGTATTCAACACAGTATCAAATCCAGTAAATAATAGATGTGCAATAAAGACATAATAAAATTCTAAAATAAAATTGTGTACTAAGATTTAATATTTATAATTTATTGAAATAACAATGCTTAGTAAACTAAAGAGAATCTTTAATGTTTTCTATAATTGGTAAAGAATATCTTTTGAGTTCCATATAGCTCCGTATTTTATCAAACTGCATTATTTTCAGTACACTTTTCAGTACGGGTTTGAAGCGCCTCTGCGACCGGAACTGCGCGGAGATTCTTAAGGTTGTCATATGATTCTTTTGAAGATAAGGTGGCCAAATAATCAGAATTTAAGATAAAAAATGTATTATCTCCAGAAATAATTATTTTGTTATTTAAAAACCTAGTAACAGCTAACAACAAAACCTGAAAATCGAGGGTAAAAAACATTTTCCAGGAATATCTTGAAAAATACCGCAGATAAGACAATGGTGTACATGTCAAAATTGTGTGTCTTTTTATAAGAAATACACCTGTCAAGACAGATTTCAAATATCACCATTTCTTTCAATTATACAGGGTGTCCCACGTAAAAATTTTCACGATTTTTTAAGTACTTGCGATAATCTGACAAAAATATTTTCAACAAAAGTTGATCAGTTCTCGATTGGCTATATATTTCTACAATAAAAGTTAGAAAAACATTTTTTTATAGTACTGTCAAGGTCATCTTCATTTTTTAAATGGCACTTTGTATTTGTAAATGACTACTGCTTTACTATGGCTTTAGGTCTAGAAACAATGCTAAAATCTTTGTGAACCGTTAATTTGTGACGCGACGGCCATCTTGAGCATGCTTCTCGGAAACGCTGAAATTTCCAATGGTTTCCTCATTTCGGCTGCCAAATTACATAATCGTACTTACATATTATTATGCTAATGCAACCTTTCTGTAATGCCGAGATGGGACTCGAAATGTTTGTTTGATCTTTCGTTTTAGTTTACAAGGATATACATTATTGCTTCCAGATCGATAGAGATTTTGCACGTTGAAAAATTATTCAAAATTATTTCTCTCGTACGATAACTTGTTACTTTCATTTTTTATTGTAGGCTGGACAAATATCGATCGAATTGAGTAACCTCCTTCTTCGAAAAGTCAGTTCAAGAAGTCGGATTTCATACACATCGTAATTTTCCGATTTTTGTCTAACCTCCTGTGAAAGAGGAGACCAATTTTTGTTGTCTCTTCAAATTTATTCAAGTTTTTTTACACATAATTAGGCGGACGCTTTATTGACCGAAAGTATGGAAAGTAAAAGAAGAATTCAATCAGAAATTCCAAGATAGTTAATTTATATTGAAATGGTAAATAGAACGCAGTAAGGTAATAAAATTTCATCTAAAAGTTATATAATTAATAGTTACACATTAGATAATTATTACCACAAATTTTAAGAGGACCACATTGGTCCCACTTATTGGTTCATTTATTTTTATTGAACAAACTGATATTGGACTTTGTGTACTCATGGTCATGTACAAACCGTACTAATTATTATTCCATCTAGTAAATAATTTATTTTTCTTCCCATATTTGACTTTCAAACATTAAAAATCGAATTAAAATTCTCTTATTTTTCAATGATACCACCCCTAATAAGTTTTATTGATTTCGCTTTCCTATCATGCAAATTGTTAAACACTGTTTCAAACAGTAAACAATTTATTTCTTTTAACATCTTTGGGTTTTGTGTTTCATTAAATGCTGTGCTTCTAGACTGTATTCATCTTCCAATAAATGATTCCTGGATCGCAACGCAGCTTGACGGCGGCCATTTTGAAGTCCTTCTGAGAAATACTGAAATCTCTGACGAAGAGTCTTGTCACTTCGACTTACAAATTAGACGGTCGTACGTTCCTTATATATTTTTATGTAAATGTAATTTCCTGTAATACTAGGTTGTGGTTCGAAATACTTGTTTGAAGATTCGTTTTTTTCATGGAGCTATAAAATTGCATTCCTGGAATGAAGAAAGAGGCCTTACGACATTATTTCTACATCACATTGAATACAGTTCTGTGTCCACTATTTTTATTGGTAAATAATTTGCCAATTATTCTCCACTCTATTTTCAGTTTAAAATTCCATAAAAAATCATACTCCTCCAAATCTTCAACATTTCCACCGAACTACCCCTGACAAACTTTATCAATTCCTCTCTTTCATCGAATAAACTAGGCTTTCATTTTCCAGACGTATACACACATAGTCACTATTTCAACCAGTAAAAAAATCCCTATTCTATTTTTCACTTCCAAATTCCATTAAAAATCACTGCTTCATATCTCGAACATTTCACCTCAGCTATCAAACTTTGTGAATTTCTATCCTCCATCGAACAAACTAGTCTTTCATTTTCCAGACGTATATACATACAGTCACTATTTTAACTATTGTAGTAAAATTCTGCATTTTACTTTTCATTTCCAAATTCCATTAAAATTCATACTCTTTCACAGCTCTGAGATTCTAGTAAAGCCTATCAAACTCCATTGAACAAGTTAATTCATATTAAACTTTGGATTCATAAAAGTGTACTATACATAGTAATTACTTCAACCAGTAAACAATTAATTCTCCATTCTACTTTGCACGTGGATAGTTGTTCCAAGTAGTTAGGGCAGTTAGAGGACAGACAAATGGTTCTAGCACAGACCCACTTCTTGACTTCTACAGAAATACAAAATCAATTTGATCAATTCCACCAAAACTCATGCTCCTCCACATCTCGAATATTTGAGCTCATAACAACCGCCGCGTCTCCCTCTTTTCCACCATGAATCTGTCCACCTTGAAACTTAACGAGTTAGCTGTTTTCATAAGTATACTCGTCAAGAAGAAATGGCCATATTATGTGTTATGACGAATATACTCGTCATGCTTAAAAAGTAGGTTATAATTTGCTGTTTAAATTGCAATTTTAGTGAAAAATAAAATGTATTCGTGAACTTCAAGATGTTTGAAATATTCTATATTACTTAATATCATATTCTAACGGCCACGCATTCGCTGTGTTTGGCAAGTATACTTGTTATCGCTTAATTTTTACTACGCAATTTAGGTACACATTTTTCGAAGAGATCGCAGCAGCTAACTGGTTAATAAAGCCCACAATCGTTATTATCGTTCGGTCGAACAGGTGACCGAAGAAACGTTTTCACGTCTCGCAGATAGTATCCGGTGGAAAGTCGGTTGCTGATGATAGTGATGCGTCTCGCGCGTTACTATCGTGCGGCACGGCGAAGTGTGGCAACGGGGAAATGATCGAGGCTCGATACCATTTTTTTTTGCCGGTCTGATCAGAAGATAGCGCGGTAGCCGCGGGTCAGAAGCGTCTGCAAAAATGCCGACACGCGGCTCCGAACAGCATTACCTGTTTGACGGGTCAATCTCATCGAGCGTCGATCCTCGACGCGCGGCGTTTTTAGCGATCGAAGCGCATCAGGCGCACCGCACCAGCTTGATCGGCAGTTTAATATAACGCGTTAATTAAAACGCTGTCTCCATTAAGCTTGCAGCGTTAATTATGATACGTTTCATGAAACAACTTAACTCGCCTCTGAGAGGAGCCGCCGCACGCCGCAGCGCTTCGAGATTCCCTCTGATCTACCAACGCATTCATCACGATCACTCGAAGGCTGTTGGGTGAAGAGGATATTGAATCACTTACGTGAAAAATTTAGGTAATTTCTGGCGGCCTGTGAAAGAGAGTTCTCTTTAGATTATCTCAAGCTTTTTATACTTTCTGATAATTTTACCGGAGTCGTACAGCCGCCGCTGTAGTTTATAGCGACGTGTCGCGAGCGAGGTATTACATAGTAATTAAGATGATGCGAAGATTGTTACATAGTGTGTACTGTAAGTCACTTTGGATGCACCTTGTTCAGGCTCATCTCGTTCTTCGGCTTTTGTCGTATATTTTGGCTGGCAATTTGGTAAATGTATAATATATGTATTATATTATAACCCCCGCCCAAAAGTATGTGGACACTAACCATCTTTATGAAATTTGTGATATATTATGTATACTGTTATTGTTAGACGGTATTTATTGTTTAATTCTGTTACGTACATGTATCTAATGTATTTTAGTAGCATAAAATTAAACAATTTACTTATTTAATTTCCTTAAATAAAAAAAATTCGCCCAGAAAACCTAATACTGCGTTATATTCTTTTGCGTGCGGGCGGTTTATAAACGTTTGTTCGTTCATTTCACGATGACTGCTTCACTTTAGTACATTCTGAAACATTCTCAAGACTAATATGAATATTTAGAAACAGTATCCAGAGTGGAAAGACCGTAGATAAGAACGTGGCAACCCCTCTGTTATTCCATCGACATCAGTTCGCTTTGAATTCTTGTGAGAACACGATGGGCACAAAAAGCAAGAAATTAAGTGTAGAAATGCGTTCTCAGATAATTACGCTACATGAAGAAGGATATTCTATAAGGGAAATTGCAGGAAAAGTGGGAGTTTCTAAATCTTGTGTAAATTATAGTGTTAAAAAGTAAGGTGCTACAGGAATTTGTTCCTCTGCAAAAAGATCTGGAAGGCCTAGAAAAACAACTGAGGCAGAATATCGGCATATTATAACTGTAAGTAAACGAAACAGAAGAGAAACAGCCCCCGAAATAGCTGCAGAAATTAATAAGTCCAGGGATGAAACAATTTCGGTGACAACGGTGAAAAGGCGTCTTGCGGAGGGCGGTCTTCGTGGCTGTGTTACACTAAAAAAAACCATTGTTAAGGGCACAAAATAAAAGAAAAAGACTTCAGTGGGCTAAACACCATAAAGATTGGTCATTGGAAGATTGGGAAAAAGTGTTGTGGACCGACGAATCAAAATTTGAAGTGTTCGGATCCAAACGGGGTGTTTTGGTTCGTCGAAAAGTTAGCGAAAAATTTAATGACAATTGTGTGGTGCCCACCGTTAAACGTGGAGGTCGTTCTGTGATGGTGTGGGGATGTTTTGGGAACAACATGACGGGAGAATTAATAAAAATAGACGGCATTTTAAAAAAAGAAGCATATTTAAACATCTTGGTTGAGAAGGCGATTCCATCCGGACAGAGAATAATTGGCATTAACTTCACATTTATGCAAGACAACGATCCGAAACACACTGCCAAAATCTGTAGAGACTATTTGCACCAGTTACAACAAACTTCTGGTTTAAAAATAATGGATTGGCCACCCCAAAGCCCCGATTTGAATCCCATAGAGAAACTATGGGGTCACTTGGATAGAGAAGTCAGAAAACATTGTCCAAAATCAGAAAAACATTTGTGGGAAATTTTACAATCCGAATGGAACCGTATTGACAGCGAAATAATGAAAAAATTAACAGCCAGGATGCCACGACTGGTAAACGCAATTATAAAAGCACGCGGTGGATACGCGGATGAGAAGAAAATATAACGCAGCATTAGGCTTTCTGGGTGAATTTTTTTTATTTAAGAAAATTAAATAAGTAAATTGTTTAATTTTATGCTACTAAAATACATTAGATACATGTACGTAACAGAATTTAACAATAAATACCGTCTAACAATAACAGTATACACAATATATCACAAATTTCATAAAGATGGTTAGTGTCCACATACTTTTGGGCGGGGGTGTATGTATATGTCTGCCTTATGAGAAGGCGCTTTTAATAAGTCTGTAACATTTTTCGAGCTGCTGAAAATAAGATTAATGTCGACTAATAGAGCTTCAGGGTTTGTATGAACACTTAAGTTTAGAGTTTGTATTAAAATCCTTTTTTCGCAATTTTGATTTAACTAAATGTTTTTATTACGTATTATAATCGCATCATTTGTCTCTTCGAAACCCGTTAACAAAATTGATTCAAAAGCGTGCATGTCTCAGTGTAAACTGCATCGAGGAATAACTACGTGTAGTTTCAGATTCGAAAGAAACGGAAACAACTTTTCGCGAAGCCACCGAAACCATTCGAGACGAAGGACACCAGGGTCCGGATAATTCCAGCGAGCATTTTAATAAGCGTTTCTTGCATCGGATACTTCTTTCTGGAAACCGGGAACACCGTGTCGGACTACACCCATAAATGAATCGTCCGGGAGCGTAATCGCGGCGAGCCACGCACATGCGTGCGCGCACGCGGCCGTAATTGAAACAGCCAATTCCCGACCGATGCCCACCACTTCATTAACCTCTTCGCGGGGCCCGAAGATTATCGATTTCTTTCGGTGGCCGATATCGAGGCGCGGGATCGTGATCTCTATCTGATTCCGTTCAGCCGCGTTTCGGAATCGACCTCCCAGCCCGACCGGGCGGTGTAAGACGAGGCAAAACGATCCGAACATAATGAAATAACCGTAAACATGCGCGCACTATTATCGCGGCATCTACTTCGGTGGCGGTCCGCCCTGGGCTCCGGGGGCTTTTAATGCTGATTCTAAACAAATTCTTTGCCGTTTTCGTGGGGCCCGAGCGATACCGTGCACAAGTCGAGAGGGGGGAATCGATTAAAAATCAAGCAGTTTATCGTATTCCCCCGACCGAAATAGCTATCGACGCTTTGGCGGAACCCGTGGGAAATTGGAATGGGAAGGTGGACTCGTGGGTTTATACTCTTTTTAATGAATTAATTTCTGTTTCGAGCGGAAACGAGTTTTTTCGCGAGTGATTTAATGGGAGGGGATCCTGGCCTGTGTGCTCGCCTCGGAAAGGTGAGGTTCTGGCCTTTCGTGTAACATTTTTGTTGCGTGCACGGTGTACCGAGATTTCGCTTTTGAAACGAGCCTTTTTCGGAGAATCAAATTGGTGAGCTAATTGAAAAGTGTGCTCGTTGATTGTTGCGGAAGTGGAGTTTACCTTCACGAAGCGTTGCACATTCTGTTCGAGTGATTTTCTGCTGTTTTTTTTTTGTTTTGGGTACATTTGCTTGTTTGCAATATGCGTCTGTGCGTTATAATTCAAATTTTGCAGGGAAGAAATAGAGAATTTTTGGTTGATTTAGTGGACTACTTTTACGGTTGCAAGCTGCTTTGACTGATAAGTTGTTAGACTTATAAGAAGTTAAATAAAGACGTACTTCCTTGTTTCAAAATATTTAGTGTTTAATCATTTTTAATAACTTCTAGTGTTTTTATAATTGTGTATAAACTCTTCATCACTCATAGAATACAAATTTTAGATTGATTAAATTAATTAAAATACGACATACGATTAATTAACATGACCACACGAATTGTCAAAAATGAAAGAATTTAAGTGGTAAAAAATGGACTGTTTTTGTATTTACATTGGAAGAAATCTACCATTAACTTGAATCTACCATTAATTTGAAATATAATCCTAAATTTTAAATAGTTCAATATTCAATATTACTAGAATTTTTTATTTTGTTTACATTGATATAATTGTTTGAGTATTGCTAGACTTCATTATTATGTCAGCAAAATACAAAATAGTTTGTGCTTACCAATTCAGTAAAATGCAACATTAACCACTTTTATGACAATAATTTGTACTCCACCCAAAAGGAATGTCTTTATGCAATGACTTGTGAAATAATTCAAAAACAATGTAATGCTGATAAACGATAATGATACTTGCAAATGATAACCACAATTAAACAAGGAATTATACATTCGGCTCCGTATTCATTGGAATCAGACATTTTTATTTACTCTAGTTATAAACAGTAGTGTACATTTCATGAATAAATGTTTGCAAATGTACTCAATAATAACCGCAAATTGAATGTAATCATGTGATAGATATGAATATTCTCTCACATATGTATAAATCGGCGGTAAATATTATTACGTGCTTTTAAATATTGACCTCTGACCGTAAATTGGACTCTTGCAATTGATATGCCTACAATTTCTTCCTCGCTGAACAATTAACATTGGTGTAATAATTCTTGCTAGTCCAAAATTTAAATAAATCATAAGCCAATAATTTCAAGTTAAACGAACGACGTATAGCACTAAAGTTACAAATATTTTGAAAGTCATAGGGACAAAGGGACCCACTTACTGTGAGGTGCCAATTACTGTGCCTATATTAATTATACTTATTTTTAAAGTATAATGAATATTAAAAAATGTTCTCTCCTTTTTAATATTCATTATGCTTTACAGATAAATATAAATAATGTAGGTACAATAATTGGATCCTTACCCTACATATCATCTGAAATCTAACAAATAAATCAAGAAGATAGCACAACACTAAAATGTTGCACACTCCAAGAGAGTGAGGTTTCAAATTGTTTAACTGAACTCGTACTTCTTTCATCTTTTCCTGAAGTAATAATTAACTCGTTGACAGTTATCGGAGACTTCTTTTGAAGTTTCTTGCAAGTCCGCACGGTCTGAAATAAATTAATCAGAAGCCCAATACCGTGGTGAAACGTGCCGCCATTGACAGTATAATTTATAAAGCAGTTCAGCTTTCAAACTCCTGTAATCGTAACCTTTCGCTTCGGAATATAGTTCCGAGACTATTCATTCAATTTTTGTATCGTTCACTGAGAAAAAGCATACACATGATACAGAAAAATACTTACGACTGAATTATTTACGAATTAAATGATTTCAGGAAAAGACGTGATTAATAGCTCCAAACATTTTATGACGTCTTAGAAACGTCATTTTAAGATAAGTCAAATGTGATGGTTCCTAACGTGAAACAATATTTCATCTTGAATTTAATTTTTAAAGAAATTCAATACACATTTGTCTTGCATGGTCAACGTACAATTATTATGTTAAGATAAGAGATGATGTACATATACGACGGTAGTACAAAATATCAATATTTCATCTATAATGTAATTTCCAATTTTCAATGAAACTCAATACAGATTTATCGCCCATATTCGATATATAATTATCATTTTAAGGTAATAGGTGGTATAAAAATACGATGGCGGTACAAAATATTAATATTTCATCTATAATATAATTTCCAATTTTCAATGAGATTCAATATGGATTTATCACACACGTTCGATATATAATTTTAAGGTAACAGGTGGTGCAAAAATACGAAGGTAGTACAAATTACTAATATACCATATGCATTATAATTTTTAATGAAATTCAATTGATCACCCATGTTCAATATCCAATTATCAGTTTAGAGTAAGGGGTGATATAAAAGTACGACGGTAGTACAAAATATTAATATATCATATTCAATATAATTTTCAATGAAATTCAATTGATCTCCCCTGTTCAATATACAATTATCATTTTAGAGTAAAGGATGATATAAAAATACAACGGTAGTGCAAAATAATAATAAATCGTATCGAGTATACTTTCCAACGAAATTCAATATACAATTATCATTTTAGGGTAAAAGGTGATACGAAAGCACGACGGTAGTGCAAAATATGAATATTTCATGCACAACGTAATTTGCAAAGAAATTCAATATATATGTATATTATTCGCCAGAACTATTTTATCACCTGTTCCCACCAATACCAGCACCTCTTCCGAAAAGCAATTGTCTTAAAGGAAATATGTGTTCCAGGTACCTCCTGCACCTTTTAATGAACTCCTTCCTGCGCATCCTCCTCGGTACACCGATCATATTTCATTCCGGGGGCCGCGGTGTTTTATGCGAGGAACGCGATCGTCTTATTAGCCCGTTAAAAATTGACATTGTAAGGCAACGGAGCGCGTGCAAAATCCAAGAGGATCGTTCGTACGGTCCGCTGTATCCGCGGCTCGAATTCGACGGTCATAAACGCAGATTTACGACACCGCACCACGGGGAAGATGGAAGAATGTGTATCGGTCTGGTCGCCATGCTTATTCCGCTTAATGGCCTTTAACGACATCCGAAATTACCCTCGTATTTCAAATCGGCCGAATAAACAATTATAACCTACTATTTCGCGGCCACGAGGCGAAAGAGAGTCGTTCCGGTTGCATCGTTTCGCGATTTCTGTGACACCCTGCACTGTGGTCCAGATCGAGGAGTTAACTGATCATTTGATAAAGAAGCAACTTGCTCGTATCGATGTTTATCGAGCGTATGTTGCTTCTTAAATGTCCATGACATTCGAAAACGGTGAAATCAATGAGATTTATTCAAAATTGTGATCAGAACAAGCATTTAAAGATCAAAACTTTATGAATCCTATTTTTCACTGAAAAAATTACCTGATTTCTCATTAATATCCTGGAGAATCTATTGAATATTATGTGTCTATTTTTATTTCAAATGAATAGTGTTTGTCTATATTGGGAGTACATTAGGGGGACCCACAAGTAATCAATTATTTTGAAATCTAAAACAAACTTTGTGGTAAATTCAAGTTCTTATTTCTTAATTTATTATATCATCTCCATCATTATCAAGGGTTCGTGAAGCAAAATATGACTCAAGGTGCCTTCTTACATCTTCTACAGAAGAGAATGTTTTATTTCTTAAATAATGCTCCACAGATCTGAAAAAATGATAGTCAAAAGTAGCAATATCTGGCGAGTACGGAGTGTGCGGTAAAACTTCTCATTGCAATTCTTTGATATTTTCCAGAGTGAGCTTCGCTGTATGGAGCCGGGCATAGTCAATTTGCAGTATTACACCTTTTTTGTGGACTAAAGACGTTCTCTCTTTCAATAGTTCTGAATACTGCCGTTGTGATTGCTAACAATACAAGTCAGCAGTAACAACTCAAAGTGAATTATGCCACGACAATCCCACCAAATGCGCAGTAACACCTTTCTAAGTGATAAGTTAGGTTTCATTTATCTTACTTTTATGCATTTTTCGTACTGAAGGTCACGTGAAGGTCATAATATTCGTCATAATGTTTCGTATAGATATCGGTTATCATATAGCGATAATAAAAATACATCATTTCATTTAAAAAAACTTCAATGACCTTGAAATCTCAAAAAATATAATCCTGATCAAATTTTTTTGCTTCTCATAATACTTGTCCCTCTGAAACAACTAATGTTTTCCTGTGAAATTTTCTTCTATCATAAAAAACAAGCAAGATATTTTAGATGTTCGAGTTAGGTGAGACACCCTATTTATACGGTGAAAATTTCATCCAAATCGGTTAAGGTTGTCATGAGTTATAAACATTTAACTGTGATCACACAGAAATTCCTTGACAATACCGAATATCTGTGACTTTCACCTTTAAACTCTCATCTTGAAATGTTTATTGCTCATAGAAACGATCACCGATTTGGATGAAATTTTCACCATACACATAATTGTCATAGATCTAGAACTTGTATTGATTAAAGTTTCATTATAGGCTCAGATAAAAAAGTTGATAAAACTTACTTTAACTTTTTTCTTCGCAATTCCGACCAATACCAATCTTTTCAACATTCCGTTTTCCCGTTACTTAGTAAACAAAGTCATCAAACATGTCCCGAAATCTCAACTCATTTGGTTCAATTTTTAAAAAATTATGCGGTTTTTGAGTGTGGTCTCATACTTATGGCCGGTACTATACTTGTAAAGCTAAAGAGGCCCATTTAAGGG
>CM052130.1:1838755-1858206 GCA_028454255.1 Halictus ligatus | reverse complement strand
TTAATATCAATATAAAAAGTTCTTAATATACATTTCCTATTGCGAAAGCCTCTAGCAAATATCCAAATTCAACTCTACGTAAAAATCAAAATTTTCTGATGATTTTTTCACCAGTAGAAATCACTAGCAAAGACAAATCGTTGAGCTTCAACCTAAATGTATCCTAAACATTCCCGATGGAACCAAAGCATCCTGTCAGAGACACTAATATTTCCCACAAAATATAATAAAGTGTGACTTTCACTTTGGTGTGTGGCTCTCTTCAAAGGAGCCCATAATTTCTAAGCGAAGTATACATTATGGCACACGTAAAGGTAAAATCATACAAGAATGACGGCGGAGGTGTGAGCCGAGACGCTTCCTCCGCGTTGCAATTCGATGCAACGGTGTATATTTATTGCAGCTGTCGCATTCTATACGCCAGGACCCTTCCGTAGGAGAATTACAACCCTGTAACTCACACTGAGGTCCCGGGATAGTTTCTATCAGTTGGCGCTGAGCTTCGCTTAGGCTGGCAGCGGCGAACCGCGCGCGTAGCCTGCTGATATCGTAATTGTATCGTAGATAAGGTTACCCGATGGCCCGAGAACAATTTGCTTATCCGATCGTACGAGTCATGCGAGAACCTTGTTAAGAACCATTCATCGACAAAATCCGAGGTCCGATAAATCGTGATCGTTAGCCGCGACATCCGGTCTAATGTGATTATTCGTCTACTCAATAAATTCCTCGACGGCCCTAAACTTTCGCAATTCCGAGTATTATTGAATTTCTAGCTATTTATGCTTGTATCGTCCGTACAATATGTCCATGCACATAGGTCAGCTGACTGTTTCAATATACACTTTGAACGCGAATGAAAGTGAAGCATTTAGGGGTTGAACTCTTTAAATGTGCCTGGAAATTATAAATATGTTAACAAAGTATATTACATAGAATTTTATTGTGGAAGTCATTTATATTCATAGTTCTTCGATACACATAAAAGCTCTGACTATTTTAATATACTTTCTTTAATAGACACGGAAGTGAAGCATTCACCGATTTAGGGGTTGAATTTCTTTAAGAAATTTACAACAGTGTCTGCAAAATACGATGATGTTAATATCGTAATAATCCACGTTAGGGAAACTCACCCTAACTGACCGGACTGCGTATTTTATGCTTTTATGACAAAAAAAGAGTAAATGAAATGCGAAAAAGTAAAACTATTTAATAGATTTACGGTAACGAGCAAAACTGACAATGAGTCTACACTATTTGAAGCAACATAACTTTTTAAATTTAGATCAAATGACGTGAATGTTATTGAGAAGTTAGAAGGATTAGTTTATTAGATGAGGTGTAAAAAATTTTTGAAAAAAGTTTGAATTGGTCGGAATCGCAAAAGAAATAGTAAAAGTTGGTTTTTTTAGCTTTTTTATCTGTACCTGTATTGAAAATTTCAAAAATGTATTTGATTCTCTGGAATAAATTATATTCATGCTGAAAATTTCATCGATATTGGTTAATTCGTTTACGAGTTATAAACGATTAAAAGTGCGATTTTATGTCGAAAATCGTGAAAAATGGAAATTTTTCCACTTTTAAGCGTTTCCTCATCTAATAAACTAATCCTTCTAACTTCTCAATAACATTCAAGTCATTTGATCTAATTTTTAAAAAATTATGTTGCTTCAAATAGTGTAGACTCAGTTTTGCTCGTTACTGTAAAAATATTATTTTTACTCTGAAATCATTCAAATTATTACGAAAAGAAATAAACACCTATGTCTCTTTATATAAACTCCCCTATCTTCGTATTAACGTTGACATTGAAAAATTGTTCGAAATCTTTGAATATACAGTGACTGACAAAATGATAGGATGATCGATATATTTGTATATTTCATATAACATAATAAAATATATGTAGATTTTACACACCCTATATATTAGATACATCCTACAAAGTATCTATATATAATTGCAAGTTTGCATCTTGTACACAAAAGAAGTTGAAGAAAGAAATGTAAACATGGGCTGACCTTGCTCAATCAAAATGATAGGACTCTTGTAATATTTTCCATTATTATGTACTCTAGCAGTAGTCTATCAGCAGTTAAGTAGACGTGTAAATTTTTCATTTATCTAGAACATTTGTGCCATTAATGTTAAAATGGATCGTCGAAAACAATTAGATAGAAGTGAAATTGGCCGAATCTTGTAATTGCGGTCACAAAATCAAACTATCACAAAACTTGCAAAGTTATTAAACAGAAGCCGTCACGTTGTGTATAACTTTCTTAAAAATCCGAAAATCTACGGAAAAGGGAAAAGTACTGGTAGACCTTGTGCCACAACAGAATGCGGAAGACGGGCTATATTACTCGTGGTTTCCAATTATAAAGGAACTTCAAGAAGAATCGCTAAAGATGCAGGTGTTTTAGCTAACGTATGAACTGTTCGACGTATTGTCCAAAGCAGTAAACAAATTAAACGAAAAAGCTGAAAAGAAAACCCCCCCTAAGTGAACAACATAAGGATGCTCGTTTAAAGTTTGCTCGCGATCATGTTTTATGGAAAACATTATGATGTTTAGATTAAACATTTTTTATTTCTCCACTTCTGAGAAATGTGATATTTAATAACGAAAAGAAATTTCATTTGCATGAAGCCGATGGCTGGAATTACTATTTTCACGTTCTAAGGAAAGGAGAACAATATTTAAGCCGTCGACAAATGGGTGGCGATAGTGTTCTAATATATATTATGAAATATTATTATGAAACAGCGAAAAATATATTAAATTAATAGACGATCAGTTAACTAAGCACGCGACTCGTATTGCAGGCAGTACGTTTATTTTTTCAACAGGATAATTCTGCAATACATACCGCAAAGTATGTTAACCCTTTGCACTCGAACCTATTTTAACTCCAAAACGAAACATTTTTTTCCCACCTAGAATATTGCCTTTCTATATATTTTTTCAAGTTATACATATGCAAATGGTGCAATTTACTCGTACAATATCGAAATGTTTAGTAATTTATTGGATACAAACAAATGTAATAATGTAAAAAATATTTTGAATAGTGATACAGCAATTTTTAGTGGTGCCTTACAGTCACCATTCGAGTGCTAAGGGTTAAAGTTTATTTTAGAGTGGCTGGCCCGATCACCCGACCTTAATATCATTGAACATGTATGGGCAGAGTTGTCAAGAAGCGTTTATGAGAATCGAAAACAATACAAAAATGTCGTGGAATTAAAACAAAGTATTGTTACAAATTTTTTAGTTTTTTAACACAAAAACATATTCAACAATTGTTTAAATCATTTTTTAATCGCGTGTTAGATATTATACATCTGAAAGGTAGTTTCACTAAATATTAATTTGAAATTCAAAAAAATATTTCTGTTCAAATATATGTATTTTTTGATAATGTTCTATCATTTTGTCCGGCTAAAATCAATACATGTGCAGATTATTTTCTATAATTTCTTTCATGTGCAAGATACAAACTTGCAATTCTGTATGCACACTTTGTAGGACATATTTAATATGTAGGGTGAATAAAATGTACACATATTCTATTATGTTATATGAAATATACAAAAACATATCAAATTTCCTATCATTTCGTCCGGCACTGTAACACAAAACAAAAATGTTCCAGAAACAGTCGAGTACAAAATTTCATGTTCCATCAAAAATACCGAAAAAGAGGAGAATTCCACCGGGTTCCACTTCCCGTAAAATCATGCCGCAAACTGTCATAAACACGCAAGAACCGCCGCCTAAGGGTCCACCGATTCCAGTTCTGCCTACCTTCTCGGGTGCATTTGAATGAGCAGAAAAGACGAGCGTTGTTCACGGTCCGAGAGGAGGGTGTCCACGAAATATGCGTGCACAAAGGTGAAGATGAAAGCGGGCGGAGGAAGGGGGTGGCAGAAGAGCAGCGGAAAAAATCGAGTGCAGAAGGTGATAGCCCGAAAGGGATCGAATATACAACACCATATCGCGTTGCACCTGCGAGAACGTTTTCGACACATGTATCTCGGCGTAACGATATTCCCCCGCTGTTGGGCCACTATAATTTCGGGCAAAAATTCTTCCTGAGAATGGGGTGCGCGCTGCGCGCAGGGTTCTTCTCCGCCTGGGTTGTCAAATTAACCGTCCCGGTGGTTCCCGGAGTCAACGGAACCCTTCGAGGAGCGTAATGAGGTGGCAGCCCGAGGGTGGGTTTTAATCAAGAATCGATACATAACGCCGATTCGTGGGTCCGGCTACCGCGGACAACGCTGCGCCTGCATCCAACCTAATAAGGCCGCGTCTATTCGAGCCTCGCCTCAGGTGGCAGCAAGCTCAATTATCGGGCCGGCATGAGCCGCCATTAGATAACGAGCCGGCAGATGCGCCACTTCGCGGGATCCGTTCATCCTTCTCAAAAGGATTCGTTGTTTACGAGCGGCAAGATATGCTGTTCTGGCTCCTGATGCTGTTACTTCGGACAGACGCTCCGAGGCAATTTTTACCGTTTACATTGTTGCTACGGTTTGCCGAGCAACCGGTGCAATAAAACAGCCTACTATCCTCTAAAACGGCTGGTTGTGCTCTGCGAGTGTTCGTCAGTAGGCTGTGTGATATTATCGTTTCATTGTAGTTGCTTCACAATATGGTAAGGGATCCAATTACTGTGGGGGTAAAAATTACTGTGCTTATGTTAATTATACCTATTTTTAAATTATAATGAGTATTAATTTTTTTCATGAAAATCAGTTAATATATATGCTATATATTTCTTTTTTAATATTCATTATCCTTTAAAAATAAGAATAACTAATACTAGCAAAGTAATTGGTAATCTTACAGTTATTGGATCACTTACCCTAAACACACCACAGCCTGTTTCATTATTTTTATAATATAATTATCGAAATTATTTCTTTGTTCAAGCAGATACTGTAATACAGGTTGCATAAAATCGAAACAACCATTTTGTTACATTTTAAGAGGTGAAACATTTTAATCGCTGTTATGTACTCTCATTCAAAATCAATTTTAGACAATTTATGAGATAAAAAGGTGGTTAGGTTATTATAAACCAAGTTTTTTGGCTTATACATGTTTAGCTATGTTTCAAGATGATTGTAATTTTTATGCAACCATTTTTAACATTATTGAAATTATTGTATGATTCACCCGTAACATATAATTTTTCATTGCTGCTGTGTCCCGATAATAAATTGATCAATTTTTCTCAAATTTTACATATATAATAGAAATTCCTTTATTTTCCATTTTACGTATGACCTATGAAAGTTCTTCTTTCATTAGTTAAATTTTAAATATGGTGATTCAGATACTTCATATGTTATACTATGTTTCTAATACAGCTAAGGATTAATAAATTTTCTAATTATTTTTTCTTTGCACACAATTTTATAGGGACGACACACTGTGTTCTACAAACGTGTTCATAAGCAGGGAAATACGGTATTCAATTTAATTTTATATGTTTAAAAGTAAAATAGCATTCTAATGAAAAATAATTATGTGTCATTTAAAGTGGGGTTCTTAATAAACGAATTCTTTATCTAAACAGTTTATCCCTTATACACTATTTTGAACGAATTATTGACAAATTTAATTATCACTTGATAGTAATTCTTATTTAAAATATTAGAATCAAGTGAATTTATGTACATGTACATAATAATTAAAAAATTAACTATACTCTGTAGTGTAACATACAGGCAGTAATCGTGAGACTGCGGATGTTATACATTTAGGACAAAAATGAACAGGAAACACAGAAAACACTGAAAACAGAAGAATTTAAGAATATTAAATATTAAGAATATCGACTTATTAAAATGAATAAACAATGAAGTGTATCGACACTCGTTGTCTGGTTTTTACAATTACCTAAGAAAAATTGTATAAAGTGTTGCAGTTTAGTAATTAGACAGCGGATCTTTAGGCAAAATAAAAATCAACTTCAGATACAATGTATATCTAAAGCCGATTCAAACGATCCTTCCTTCTAAAGAAATAACAAATTCATTTTGTTGCATTTATGAAATAAATTCCAACAGTCACAATTTGATACAAGAGGGTAGCAAAAGAAAAATAATTTTATCGAATTTAATATGTATTATTATGTAGTTTTTGGTAAAACTTTGACATCGACAGGAAATAAATAAGACAAATTCTTTTCTTTATACAGGGTGTCTCACCTAACTCGACCATCTGAAATATCTTGTCTGAAAACATTAGTTGGTTTAGAGGGGCAAATATTATGATAAGCTAAAAAATTTGTTCAAGGTTATATTTTTTAGATTTCAAGGTCATTGAAGTTTTTTTTAAATGAAATGCTATATTTTTATTATCGCTATATGATAGCCGAGGTCAAGACGAATCTAACGACCTGTATATTATGACCTTCCCGGGACCTTGTGTATGAAAAATTCATAAAAGTAGAACACTTGCTGTAAATAGTGAAATAACGATGACATGATCCCCCTAGGGTTTTAAGAAATACTCTTGAACCTTGACTAATGACTGTAAACTGGCTTACAATAAATTGTAAACATTGATACAAATTCTTCTCCATTCGGTGACTCTAATCAGTACGTTTAAGAAATCCATCGGGATTTATTCGATTGTGAAATAATTTTAGTTTATGGTGAGGCTAAAAAGAAACTCAGTACAAGTATCTCAACTGTACGAAAAACGATACCCTGAGAGAAATCATCCTTTTCGAAATAGTTTTGACCGCATAATTAAATTGTTTTCATGGCAACGACTTTGAGAATCGTGTTGTATATTATACATACGTGGGCCTTGCAGCAAATACAAAGAAATGAACATTTCTTTTATGGCGTTCTCTTTACAGACGAAGCTACATTTTCTAACCATGGACAACTGAGTACACATACATGCATGATTAGTGCACTGAAAACCCGAAATCGCTTCGACAAGTTATACCCCAGCGTCCGTGGAGTATAAATGTATGGTGTGGAATCGTTGGTGATAACATATTAATTTTTCGTACTCAAGGTGACGTGAAGGTCGTAGTATTACAGTTTGTTGGATTCGTCTTGACCTCGGCTATAATATAGCGGTAATAAAATTTTGATTACCTTGAAATCTCAAAGAAATATAACCTTGAATTTAGCTTATCATAATATTTGCTCCTCCGAACCAACTAATGTTTTCCTATGAAATTTTCTTTTATCACAAAAAACAAGCAAGATATTTCAGATGGTCGAGTTAGGTGAGACACCCTGTATACAAAAATCACACGCGTATGCAATCGCTATGTGCCCACTGTAAATATAATGTGTTACAGTGTGTTAAGATCATCGAGTATTATTTGTGCATTTTGAAAATATTTTGACATTTGTTCTTTATTCTTAGCACTAGAAGTAATATACAGGGTGTTCGGTAACTGGTGGTACAAGCGAAAAGTGGGTGATTCTACATGAAGAAATAAGTCGAAAATATAGAACAAAATTTTTTCATGTGAGGCTTTGTATTCGAGAAAATCGACTTTGAATTTTCGGCGGGTATGCGTGCACTTGATCATGTCTTGTTATAACGGAGCTCACTGTAGATTATTGTCTCGATGGACTATTATCGCAGTTTAAGTTTGTTTTTATCGTACCGGAAAATTAGGAACACACAATGAAATAGGATGTTGAAGTAATCATAAAGTTTATTATTAAAGAAGTTGCTGAAAATGTTGCCCATTCTGCCGAATACATAATTATGCTCTTTCTATGAACGCTTTTTAACGTATTCAGTTGCTTTAATGTATGAAAGGCAACATTAATTTTGTCTTTTAAATAGATTGGTAAAATAAACATTTCCGTGACACTGGAAGTGTTTATCAACATAAACTTCAATCGAGACAATGATCTACAGTGAAATCCGTTATAACGAGCATGATCAAGTGCACGCGTACCCGGCGAAAATTCAAAGTCGATTTTCTCGAAAACAAAGCCTCACATGAAAAAATTTTGTTGTATATTTTCGATTTATTTTTTCATGTAGAATCGCCCCCTTTTCACTTGTGCCACCAGTTACCAAACACCCTGTATATTAATCCCATGTCATTTGTTGTAATTTTAACGAAACATTAATTTGTTTTGTAATCTCAATTTATTCAAGTCGGAAAATTAATTATTCCCCTGTCTGTATAAATCGCAAATATTGGTGACTAAAAGTCATAAAAGAATTATAATCGATAACATTAAACTCAATTTCAACGTGTACCCTATTTTTTACTCGTGTTAGCGCTTAATTAAGTTAAATCGGATGTCGTATATTTCTTGAATATTACATGTTTCAGGAATTCAATTTAAGCAATTTTCTACTCTGAATCAAATAATAAAAATTAGTGTGTTACACTGCCGTCCTTAATTGTTTCCTTCCTTAATTCTGCTCAACGATTGTATATACTTTGCGACCATTAAAAAATCTTTGCTTTAACCTTTATGGAAAGTCGAAGCTTCCAAAGAAAATGTCCGGGCCAGTTTGAACGTCCTTTTTGTCCGTTTAATTAAATTTCGTCTAACGACGCCGGGCAATAATGAGCTCTCAATAACGTCGAGAACGCCAGTTAAATTTAATTTCTTTAATTTGATCGTACGCCGAGTTTTCGAAATTACACGCTGCGCGGAATAAAGGGAGCGTAATATTGGAATTGTTCGTAATATTCGATCAATTTCAAGAGGGGCCTCTGTTATTAGCGTGCTTTATGGATTGGCACGGATTGTAATTAGGTCTTTATCGATGATTACGGCACACAGGTTTTTATGGTTTTCATTGACTGGATGATTGGACATAGATTGGTGGTTGAATATCGTGCGGGGCAGAGGTGCTAAATGGTTTCGGTGGTTTATCGAAACGAAATTCGCTGCGATAATTGCCAGGCCGACCGGATGAAATATCATTAATGCCCAATAAATTAAAAGCAAGGACGATTCTAACAAGTGGTGTAAAAAAATCCTGAAAACATTGCTACATAATAACACCTCGCCACCATCAAATCTTGGCTATCATAAATATTTGTCGCGATCCGAATCGTATAATCGAGGCTCCGCCCGTTTTTATTTATAATCACCGGAACAGACGAATTCTTAAATTTATAATTTGCAGTTTATGTATCGAACATTTTATAACTGAAATTCTATCCTAAAGATGGCTGTCTTCCTTGAAAAAAGTAATCTCAAAAGTCAATCATTCTTGACAAAGTACGTATTTGTTACTTCATGCAATTTTGTGAACTACTATTTTTCTTTATCCTGTAAATTTTAAACGTAAGCTGCAAAATATTAATTTTCGTCATCTTAACAAATAATTACTTTTAAATAATCTTATTAATACATAATCAAAGTTAGAATTATTCATTTGATTTAAAATTTTTTTATTTAAAAAATCTTTTACTAACCCACGTTTCCATAATGATATAAATTTTTAGAGAACGAGTTGCACATTTGGAGTACAAATTGTTATAAAAAGAAAAAGCAGCTAAAGCACTAGAACAACATTATTTCTTATTTGCTTATTGCTGTTGCTCGAATATGAATGTGAGTACCTACTTCAATTATTTTGTTATTGATCCCCTCAGGGTTACAATTTTTTACACCAATTCGCCTCCTCCTTCTATCCTCGCTCCGCTCTTATCCTACCTTATCCTAAACGTACAACAAACACAAAAAACCGCAAAAACTCGCCTCGCAAGAGAGAGAGAGAGAGAGAGACAGAGAGAGATAAGGTCGTCCCTATCCTATCCTAACTTAACTTAACCTAACCTAAAATACAAATAAAATCTTTTAAATTTCTCTTACACCTACTTCAATTATAATTCTGCAATCATCAAGATTTGTGATAATGACTGTCACGAATTTCGGATTATTTGCAATGCTATTTTCGTCCCCTGTTTTTTGGTCCTTTTTTACACAAAGGCAATGTTGTAGTCTCGCGAATGAGACTTTGCACCGTATAACGAACGCGAGACAAGCATTGACAGAAAACCGGCAAACAAAACAGTACCAGGCCCGTACTAATTGCACACGATCCCCGGAACAAGCGTATCGTTCCTCGGCATCGCAACTGCAAATTGATTCCGCGTGGTAACGATATTTCATACCGTGTCGCGTTTTTCATCCGTCATTCTGGCCGCTCTCTCTCTCCTTAACATGAATCAGTGTCTGGCCTGAAAGGGAACCATTCCTTTGGCGACTTATGAGCCGCACACTATACAGTTACTAATGAATGAACGGAAGCTGCACGTGGATCTTATATCCTGACCGTGATGGCAGATAAAATTCAATAGCAGCCGAGAACAAGCTGCACAAAACAAAGTTCACTTTCAGTTCTCACCCTCTAAAGAATCACAATTTTGTCTAGTAACAATAAGTATTCATTTCAAAGTGCCAATCGAGGATTTTTAAAATTTCGCATGTCATTCGAACACCAACGAACGTAGCTCTTTTGAAGCTTTATTAAAAATTTGTGACTGGTCCGCTGCACCTTTATGGAGAATAAAAATGTTCCATTGTGAGATACAAAAGTTCAATGAAAACATATTTCTCTTTGTGATAATTAGAATAAGTCGACGATAATGTAATAATTAGGCTGCGGATTTGATGCGCTTCTGACAGAAATGAGCAGGTGCAGTTCAAGACAATTGAAAAATTAAAAAAAATTTAGGACTACCAATTTATTACTTTCAGCTTATTAAAATTATCAAAAGAAGAAAGAAATTTTAATTCGGCTCCTGTTTGACTCCTGTAAGAACTCCTTGCTTAGAAATCCCCAATCTAGTAATAATATTCTTAAACTCTTTTGATCGCAGGTTTATGTCTTCATTATTTATTCAGATCATTTGCAGTGCTTAATACATGTAACGTGGCTATTGAGAAATGGCTGTAAATATTCTTTAAATTAAAAAGTAGAATTTAACTTTCCAAAAATATTCTCGTGTAAAATAAATTTCCCTCTTTAATTCACAATTGGCACGCAGAATGTATAAAATATTTTCGCTTTTAATGTAAACTCTTCTGTAGCCACAAGTCATTTGCATCTTTCACTCTTTTGCGGAAGCACAGTTGACTTCCCGAAAAGCAAGAGAATGTTTTTAATTGACGCTGGCAGCTACGACAGACGAGGCAACGACATATTACTTCCTGCGACGTGTGTAGCCATATAAAAACGGCTACAAGGAGCACTTATCAAGACATCGAGCCGAAAACAACTTCGACAATGCCGTGTAATATAAGTCACGAGGGATTACATATTTCTTGCAGGAAATCCAAGAATGTCAACGTTATTTGATGTACTCGCAAACATAAATCGCTTTCTTGTCCGGTTTCACTTTTAGATAACAAGCACGGGAACAGGTTCTGGGTAAGCGGCTGCACGCGCTGCCGGGCGTTACGTACCGCGGACACCGATGATCGTCTGATAACGCTGGACTTCGTGCATTTGAGAATGACCGCGGAAACTTTGCTTGACATCCCGAATTTCTGGTGAATTTCTTCGTTTTCATTTAAAGCAATAAGTCCCTTTTTTAATTTAGATTCGATACACGAATTATCATCAGGGGCCATAACTGTTACAACCAAAAAGAAAAAAAAAATCATAGAATAACAAGTATTTCATCGACTAAAATCGTATTGGTTACAAATAAGGATTATAAGTAACCCAAAATTTTGTTTCTTGTTGGTAAATGGTATCGTTGAGAGAAATTCATTTCTATTACTTATAACAGTTATCAATGAAAGAAATTTATTTCGATCGCTAATAACAGTTATCAATGAGAGAAGTTCATTTCGATGACTCATAACGGTTATCGTTGATCGAATTTGTTTACTAGTGATCGAAGTTTACTACTTTCATTGATAACTATTATGAGTGATCGAAATGAACTTCTGTTATCGATAACTGCTTTGAGCAATCGAAACCGTTTTCCTTCATCGATTAGAGTTATCGAGGAGGATCCAATTTTTTGGACGCTAATAACTGTTATTTGTAGCTAAAAAGCATAAAAATCAATATTTTTTAATCATTTTGTTCTTCAAATTTTTTTCTTTATATATTGTGTACATTATCTTACATTTCAATAATATTCAACTTTTTATTAATGATTTTTTTTTTAAATTAACTGTTATTTTTGGCCTTTTAAGTGTTTATTTACAATTATGGAAATATTAGACAAGCATTTAAAAATACTAACTTTATTGATTAATTATATATTCAAATGGCACCTGTTTAAGGAATGCAATTTTTCCCTCCCTAAGAATAATTGAGTTTAAATATTTATAAAAACTCAGCAATATCGTACGTTACATTGAAAAGTATTTATTCCTGATTATGTTCACATACAAATTTTTTGCCGTCTATGTTTGAATAACTTTTAGAGCTGGATGCTGTCTAAAAAAAAGGAGCCACCAGAAATGATGATAGACAATATGACGACGCCACTTTGTAATTTCAAATTAAAGAATATAAAAGTATACCACAGGAGTTGCGAAATACCTCCCAAAAAGGTATACTCATTTTATCGAACAATTACTGAACGAAAAATGTTCAATTTCACCAGTAATTTTAACCTTGCATGGTGATGTACCCCGGTTTTAAACAAATTTTCTTTTAAGGAAAGACAGAAGGATTAATGCAAATGATGGAGCAAAAAAGAAATAGAAAATTATGAGAAAACAAATTTTTGACGTGCATGGCACGTCATTTCAGCGCAAAGGGTTAATCACTTTCGGTCGTATGTCTACTCTCGGCCATCAAAGCTTTTTTACCGTTCCAGTCGTATGTTTGTTCTCATCCACCACAGCAAAGAATCATACTGATCTTATATTAAGTCGACAAGCTCCGGAGATACGCAGGATTCGAAATAATATAATACAAATTGTGTTTAAGTGTTATTAGGCATTTTCGCTTTTTAACCCTTTCGTAACCACGGATGAGATATCCCGCTATCACTATGTCACGTGTACGACGCCATGGACGAGATAGCTAACGTTACAGTTTCTGTTTAGTGCTATCGTTCTGTTTTGTGATATCTCGCGCATCTTTTCTCTGGTGCGTCTTATATTACGGACTTCATCTGACGATTTTAGATACAAACTCCAGTTTTTGTAACATTGAGTGATAAGTGAAGTTAGAAATCAAACAAAACGCAGAAAGTCGCATAAAATGTATCGAATCAGTGACATTGTACTGTAAATACTGAAGGATAGATATTGAAGTATAAGCACACAAGGATAGATATTGACGGATATATACAAAACATATTTGTTCATAGCATCGTGTAGCAGAACTTGTGATACGAGAAATCTCGTCCATAGCGTCGTACATGCGACATAGTAGTAGCGAGATACATTGTTTTCTCGATATATGTCAACCACACGAGTCTTACCAGCGACATATATCGTCCAGGAGATACTATTCTTTGATCTAAACGTTGTGCCCGATTATGTTTACACTCCTCGACGTTCAAGGACTCTCGAGCTTCGCGGCCCCTCGGGGTATACCCTGCGGTAGTGGGGATAGTTCTGCGACTTTTATCAGCCTATATCCATATATAGCCATATATCGCGAAAAGACTGTATCTCGCCTATGATAACGAGAGAGTTAAAATATTTTAAAAATAATACTCTAAAATAGCAAAAAGAAAATTACCGAGAGGAGTATACCGTGAAATTGAAAGTACCGATGGCGAATTTTATTTTGAATCTTTGAATACTGACTTTGATATAGAAAGTGATAACGGTTGCTTTGAAAATATTTATACTAGTGATTCTAATAGAAAAATATAAAATATCATTTTTAATTAAAATTAGAACATATTATTGTGTTACATATATCTAAAGTTTAAAAAAGAATTAATCAATTTTGTTCTTCCTTCATAATCTTGCATATTATATATTACTGTTCGTTCAACAAAAATTAATTCTGACCAGCATGACACCTATGTATAAACTTAAGGGCCCGGTCTTCGTAGATTCGCGGTAAGGTAGTGTGACTACATTACCGTCAAAAAATGGTTTTACGTGCCTCAAGTTTTCGTCCTGGTAAGTGCTCATTCGAAAGAGGAAGGTTCAATGTAATGCGCGTTGGTCAGGAGCTGCTGAGATTATGTAGATATTTGGTAATATAAACGTTAAAAGTAGGCCAAAAATTGACGGCGTGCATGCCGTGGAATCCAAGCATTTTTGTGGCATTGGATGAGTTCTCTGGATGAAATCGAGAGCAGCGCGCATTAGAAAATATCTCCAGCTACAAATTGAGCTATATTTTGTCTTGATTCTCTGCAAAATAAAGCGAAAAACTTGAAACAATGTGAAAAGTTTAGTCACAGACTTAAGACCCGTTGGATCAAAACCAAGACGGATCTTGAGTTTGTGTCTGAAGGCTGCGAATGGAAATGATTAATTAAAAAGTCACGTAACTATCGACCGTGAGGGTGTCTGACCTGGCACATTGTGTAATTCAGTGTTCCTTTGATTTTACACAGTCCCGAATGTATTTACGAGTGATTTACAGGAATTCGAAATCGAATTTCTGTCCCCAAAGTGCGTTTCATGGCAGCCTGGATCGTGTGGATCTAGGAGTTGGGTCGCCGGTGTTCTATGCCTGGAAACCGGTCGCCAAGGGAGCAGCCCGTTCCCGCCACGGGCTGGCCCATTTCTCAAAATCGTAATTGCATTTTTTATCCTGCTCGCTGCCTCCCGGCCCCTCGTCGTTCCTCATCGTGTTCTGGCAGCGAGCGCGGTGGTGCGTCGCTGCCACTTCTGCGAGAGGCGGCCATGGCCGTGGCCCGGGAGGCAGGCATCCATATTCATGCGGAATAAGGTGCAATTAAACTCCGCGAGGTGTCAGCTACGAGCCGGCGCATTAATCACGCAACAAAGCCACATTTGACGCACTAACCGCCGGAGATACCATTACACAGGGACCACATAATAAGCTCGCATTACGACGGAATGATAATTCGACCGGGATCGTAACGAGCTGCCCCCTCGGTTTCAGTTGCACACTCCCGGTACCTCTTCGCCGCTTTGTTTCTCCATTCGGCTTCCCTTTGCAACCGCTTTCCCCAGCCCTCTTCAGCCTTCTCCCAAATTGTCCAAACTTAGGCTGTCTTCCATCCGCAACGAGCTTTCGGCCTGATTATTCAATTGCCATGAGGGGATGACGCATGATCGACGCATCGTTCGTGAATCGATTACATGGCCGAATTCATCATCATCTTTATGTCCCTAGTTCTGTATTCGACGTCTAGATTTAGAGTCAATAGAATGAATAAAATATTCGTGTTCTGGCCGATCCTGCCTTCTTCAGTACTATTCTTTTAGGAGGAGTTTAATTGGTTGGAGTAGTCGTCGTTCGTGTAGTGTTTACTTTTAACGATGATTGGTTCCTAAGGGATCTAATAGATAATTAATCTATAAGTAACTTAAAATAAGTATAAGTATAAGTAACTCAAAATTGGAACCATGTCGAAGCTTCTTTATTTCAGGCGTTTTAGGAAACATTTTTTTAAACATGTATTTTCGAAGTAAAATGCTTATCAAAAGCCAATAACAGTGTTTACTCGATATATGTGAAAAACACGGGTCTAGCCAAGGACATATATCGGTCAGGAGATACTATTCTTTGAAGCTCTTCTCCTCGGCGACACTCCTCGACGGGGTTATACCCCGTGGCAGTGGGGACACATAGTTCTGGAACTTTTATCGGCCAGGCATTTGGGACATATAGAGAAAACTCTGTATACGACGAAAAAATGTTTTAATTTGTGAGAAATGTCCAAAATACCTCTCGATGGTTAACGCAGAAAATTTTGTTTCCTGCATAGAGATCCACAGTCTAGTGACGATTATGCAGTATAAAGAATGAATGCGACATTTGAAACGCGAGAGTTGCTCTTGATCCACGTGTCCGTTCGAATATGAAAGTGGCAAATGCGTTTCATGAAAATTTGTTAAGGTACGTTTTAGCGTCCCCGCTGATCTATCAGCGACATAATGTGCGAAACGGGAAAAGTGCTGGACCGTCCTTGAACAAATTATACCGCAGGTAGTCGCGGCCACGGAAAGTAATGTCTACATTTACGCGCAGGTATGCAAATCGCCGGCGAATACATTACATATAAATGTGAGATTGTTCGGCCGGGCGATTCATCTTTATTATGAGCGGCCGAGCGTTCGTTGCACGGTTAATTTGTTTTCGGGGTATTTTTGCTCGATGATTGATAATCGGTTTCACGGCATTACAACATGTCGGCGCACGGGAATCGATAGTTATACCGGAACGAGAGGACCAGTGCGACGATTTGCATCGGACCGGAGACCGGGCCGAGATTAACTATTGCCGAAATTAGCGGCTGCCTAATCTCGGAGGGTTCCAAATTAGCCAATGATTTAGGGGGCGCAATTAATCTTGGCCTGTATCGCGGCCTGCGATCGAGATTACTTTCTCAATCCGAAACGGTGGACCCGTTTGAACAGCTTCGTCCCGCCCGAAGAAGGCAAAAAAATATGTTACCCCGCTTGTTATGCTCGA
The DNA here is from genome assembly GCA_028454255.1 of Halictus ligatus. Taxonomy (NCBI): domain Eukaryota; kingdom Metazoa; phylum Arthropoda; class Insecta; order Hymenoptera; family Halictidae; genus Halictus; species Halictus ligatus. The sequence continues at coordinate 1,841,630 of CM052130.1, read as the reverse complement.
TTATGTGTCGCCGTGAAAGAAATATGTATGAAACTGCGCAATTGTAAAGGGAGTTAGTACAGTTATCTGTATCTTTCATTTCGTTTCCGTTTCGGTATGGAACACTGTAATTTGCTTGACGAGTACTTCATGCCGATGGAAATGGTTCGAGTACATGAATGTACTGTGTTTCGATTTTACTACGGCAACATGGTCAGCGAAGAAACACTTAACCAAGTAAGATAAACATCCCAATGGCTACAATACAAATTTCATTTATTTCTTACCTTACTTGTTAACATAATTAAATACAACAATTTGTAGCATAAAGTAGAAATACTCATTGAAATTTAAATAATCATTATATAAAATTAAAGCTTATTAGGTAAAAATTATTATTTCAAAACATGTGCCATATCTATAACAAATCTTGAAGAATTTCTTAAGTTTTTACTAAGAAATCTCACTAATTTATTCAAGAAATATTTCACTATATCTGATATTTTATGTAATGAGAATGAGTTAGTGAAATAAATATACTGTAATATGTAAACCAGATATTCGAACGTGTAAGAAAATTCATTTTTTTACTATAAAATTATAAGATTTACATATTGTTGAGTTTTCATGTGGAAATAGTGAGGATTTAACTATGTTATATAGTAAATTATAACAAACAGTGTTTATTTTTGACATCTGTGTGTTCTTGAAGTAAGTAAGTGTACAGTATTTTGTACATAAGCTTAACATTTTAGTTTCATATAAAATTAAATTTTATCTTTTTTCTTTTATAAATTAAGTATGGCAGAAACAAAAAAAAAACAAAAATATACACAAGATCGATTAAGACAAATTTTCGAAACTGTATCGGAAGAGGTAACAGGTAATGTAATAGATATTGTGTTCGGTTAATGAGACAATATAATTCAGGTATTGGGACATACACTCTTATGGTGTCCGCTAACTGGGACATTGTACCACATCGTATAATCGTTAAAATAAATACGCCTAACGCCTGATACGCCTAATTTAGACGTTTGACTGTCCTAATTTTCAGTAATTATATTGTATTAGCTTCCAAATTAAACAAAACTTGTTTAATTTTGTGGTGATTTTACACGTTAAATGAAGAAATATCGTACCGCTATTCTGAATGGTCAGTATTTATACAGGGTGTCCCAGAAATGTTGTACTTCCTTGAAAGGGGCGAATGCTAAAGTCATTTGAAGTAACTTCTTCCGTCACAAGAATGTTCTTCGCGGCTTCGTTCAGGAGTTATTAACGAAAAACACGGACCAATCAGAGTACGGCTATAGCGGCCAGATTCCGGCTCGTCCAATGGCAACGCCACGCTCAGCGGCACCTCTCGTCGAGTCGCAAACCCCCCGCTATAGCCGAGCTCTGATTGGTCCGTGTTTTTTGCTAATAACTCCTGAATGAAGCCGCGGAGAACATTTTTGCAAAGGAAAAAGTCACTTCAAATGACCAGGGGAATCACCCTTTTCAAGGAAGTACAATATTTTTCGAATGCCCTGTATATTTCGGACGATCTATGCCAAGAGATCAATTAAATTTGAAAAATTAATTATTATTTTGAATCGAGAAAATATCCTCATTTGCAGATATCAAATAATACAATTCTCGTGAAATTTACCATTATTTGTTTACTTAAGTGTTACAATTCTGGTCATATCTAGTTAATTTAGATTTTGTTCACAATTCCAAATTTGTAATGGCGATTTCTGTCCGAGAACCACTTCGATTAACTCTAAAAATATAATGGTCAGCGTCAATATTAACATTAAAAAAGTATAATAGCACAGCCTTGCCTGAAAAGTTCGTTTAATTAAGAAATCAGGAACATTACGTTTCTCGCAGAAAAAAACGACCTTCTAAATCGTTTAATCTGTAGATACATTTTAGCGACGGACTCGAGGCAATCATCCAGCTTTTTTTGTGACCAATGCAGCCAACAATTAAGTCTTCACGAACGCTCAAACTCTACACTTTCCCACGTGCTGCAGTTCCAGGGTTGCCGGCTCAAACGGACGAACGCGCATGATTAATTAGCAGGCCAGCAGCGAGGAGAACGGCGGACTATGATTATGCTTCGGAGGAATCGCAGATTACGCTCCTCCTTTTTCTCAAACGTTCTTTCGACAATGTTCGAATGACTTCGAAAGGCGGGTATCGTTTTTCACCCTCTCGGAAAGAAAGCGCAGAATCACTGTGCGGCCGGTTAGTCGGCGTTCCGATGAGCATGTGAAAGCACTATGGGTAGGTTATCGTTACAAAGTCCTTGGTAGGTGTGATCCTCTATAATGCCGTGTCAACGATGCGAAACGTTACGAATCAATTTGTATGGTTCTAGCCGCGGCGCAGTGAAGTAACGTTCTATATGGCCACGCCTGATTGGCAGTGGAGAGGTGTCTTCGATCGCCCTAGGACACGGGAGGAGTGACTCGATAGGAATTCAATGAAAAGGGATCGTTACTGATAGAGGATCTACTGATTGGAAATATTGAATGTCACGGCGGGTTCGTTTGATTTCAGAATATCGATTTTTTGAGGAACCGAGGGACACAATGGTATTGTATTCAATTGTCACGCTCGAGATTCACTTCATTTTTTTTTTTTTGTTAGTGAAGATTTGTTATCAATGATTATTAGTAGACAGCGGATTTGACGCGTTTATGACAAAAATGGGTTGGTGTGATTGAAAACAGTAAAAACAAAAAGATTATAAAAATACAGTTATATTATTTTCAACCTGTTAAACCTAATGAGAAAGAAAATTTTCTATTTCGCTCCAATTTGTTGCAATTCCGGTAAAAAATTTTTATTTTGCATAAAGATCCGCTGTCTAATTACTAAACTGCAACACTTTATACAATTT
>CM052130.1:1797427-1833496 GCA_028454255.1 Halictus ligatus | reverse complement strand
TCTTATCTACGGTCTTTCCACTCTGGATACTGTTTCTAAATATCGATATTAGTCTTGAGAATGTTTCAGAATGTACTAAAGTGAAGCAGTCATCGTGAAATGAACGAACAAACGTTTATAAACCGCCCGCACGCAAAAGAATATAACGCAGCAATAGGCTGTCTGGGCGAATTTTTTTTATTTAAGGAAATTAAATAAGTAAATTGTTTAATTTTATGCTACTAAAATACATTAGATACATGTACGTAACAGAATTAAACAATAAATACCGTCTAACAATAATAGTATACATAATATATCACAAATTACATAAAGATGGTTAGTGTCCACATACATTTGGGCGGGGGTGTACCTACCTAGTTTCTGTATTGTCGTGGAATCATTGGAAGTGCGAAGCAGATCGCGACGATAAGGACGCCAATACATCTGCTGCGTAGTGGTTGGTCGATTTAGCTGGCTAACTTGATTCAGCGTTCCCAATTAGTCTCGAGGCATCCTTCACGGTCGAGAAACATTCGGATCCTCCGTGGAGTTTTAATAATCGGAGACGGTGGAACGCGGGACACGGTCGCGCGGATAGAGAACGGGTACGTGAGCGTGGCCATGCGACATGCCGTTGGAGTACTTAAATCTGAAGAAGCCCGGCGGGAAGACGAACGGGAAAGGCAAAGGCATCGGGGCACCCGGTAGGCGCTGCAATTACAAGCAGCGGCTTTTAATGGACCCGCCGGGAAATATTCCGGCCGTTTTCGCCATGCCACGCGTACCTATGCTCTGTCTGGACAAGACAATTAAAATTAATTGTTCTTCTTGTTACCGTCCGCCGACCGATCACCTGAAAATACTCCCTCTCCGCTTGTTCTCCAGCTGTTTCACTTCGAGGAGTTTTTACTTGCTCGACTGACGCGCCGTGCTATGGCGTTCGTCAACGTCGCTTACTTGTCGTCAGGTTAATCCCGACGTCTTATCATTGTCAGCGGCTCCCTTATTTCTTTCGCGATCAACTGTGACTCCTTTACAGTTACAACGGCGAGCATTTTTACTGATCTTACGAGTTGCTTTATTTGTCACTTTAATCGTTGCATGGTTGTATGGTTGCATTAATTGTTATTGGACCCCGTGCAATTTTTTTAAAAAATTGCTTAGAGAAACTGTACACAGTGGATCTAAAAAGTATTTGAACTTTTACGTGCGGCCCTGGAAGACCGCACGTCGCTGGATCATCAAACTTACAACTGCTGGGTCAGGCATCGATGGATCAATGCCCCAGCAACCCGACGTTGACCGATAAGGAATTCCATAACTCATGAAATTCAATACACCAACCATTGTCGATTGCGAAATATAAAATCAACACACGATCACGACTAGGAGGCCTTTCCTGTCAAGTCGCGTCGTCTTGTAACTTCTACTGTAAGAAAACAAATACACGTGTTCGCCCGAAAGTCTCGATCTTTGTCTCGAAAAATGGTGGTATAAAGTTGGACTAAGTTTAAAGCTTGAATCCTCCATTTTTTCAATCCATTGGTCATCTCCTTTCGGAAAAATTTTTCGTGATACAACAGGCGTGACACCGAGACTGCGTTTGTTCTCGAAAATGCTACAAGTTCAAACGTTTGTGGAAAGTTTAAAAAAATTGGTTTGTGAATGATGCTACCATGGATTTGAAGATTGGAGCTTGCCCTTTACAGTGGGACCTCAAAACTTGATGTACGATTTTTTTTTTTTTTTTTTGGTCGATCCACTCAGCTTCGAATGAAAGGTGTACTGCCAAGAATAATATTAGGCACGCCGTTTGAAGGTTTTACACCGCCAAACTTGTTGCTCGTTTTTGTCCCGTAAAACAGTAACAAAAAATTGTACATGAAGTTCTGAGGCCCCACCGTAAAGAGGATGATTCAATTCACAAGACAAAATTTTTAAAGTTTTTGCAGAAGTTTCGATTTATAGCATTTTTGAGGAAAAACGCGTCTTCAGTTTTTTCCAATATTTTTCTAGGAACAACAGGAACGATGGATTGATACATTTTCAATAAATAATTCAAGTAATAAAATAATCCGAGCTTTGTGAACACTTTACGAACAGATTCATGGCAGATGCAGAAACCTGCTAGACAGATAAAAAGGATGATCAGGTTGTAAATTGAATCCCGATTTTCACCAAGGAAGAGATTATCAGTACTAAATCAAAATCATGATCCATTCGAACGCACGAAACTGCTTCCTACCGGCGAGTGTCATCAATAAACTTTCCTCGCCGGTGTAATTGCACTGCACTTAATTAAAAGTGAAACTTTCTGGTCACCTGTTGATCATCGGATCCGTTTCGTGCAAACAGCTGGAAAACTGGGCGCGATACGATTAAGCAAGATTTATGAAATCGTGTCCATTTTTCATCGATGTCTTTTTAGACTGAATTATTGCGAAATAATTTTGTGACCGCAGAGTATCGCGCTTTCATGGAAAGAGGTTAATAAAAATAGACATTTTGAGAAGACATTTTGTCCACAAAAATATTACACTTTCGTGAAAAGAAATTGATTAGTAATACCTGTAGTGTTTTAAGCATTTACTATGATGAATTTAGGTGAAATCGAAACAGTAATAGATTAGAAAAATCGAAGAGTATATTGTTTTCAATATGTCAAAATTATTACCAGTTGAAACTAATTTTTATTTAACCTCTGATTCCCACGATTAACGAAGAACAGTTTTATTTCGCATAAAGATCCCCAGTTTGTTGATAAGAATTTAATTATAAGATTGTATTAGATGAAATATAAAACAGCAAACGACCAGAAAATGTAAGAATATTGCTATATTATTTTTATTGCATCAAGGTTATTACCAGATGAAATGAATTTTGATTGAATCTCTGGTTCCCACGATCGACGAAGAACAGTTTTATTTCGCATAAAGATTCCCAGTTTGTCAAGAAGAATTTAATGATGATGATATGTGAAGAGTTTGAGAATCGGCGACAGAAATCCCCGCTTTAGAAGAAAGTAAACAAGTACAATTGCGTCAAGGACTGGTCGAATGCTGCAAGTCGTGGTTCAGAAATAGTCGGCATCTCATTACTGGTTTTCCCTGTAGCATCGTCTAGAAAATTTACGAGCTAGAACGCCTCGATGTAGATCCACTTGACGCCTGTAGCCCGGCCAGTGTTCCGATTCCCATGATCTCCCTCGATCGGCGATCTCCGATCGTTAATCGTTTAATTACGTAACCTGGTTGCAACGATCTTCTATCTGCAGATCGTGTCCTGGGAGTTTGCGCGATACTTTCCGACGAATTTCTCGTATTTATGGAGATTGAGAAGATAAAGGAACAGAAGTCAACTTTCTAGACAGAGCTCCGATTCTATCGGCCATCTTGTTTTTCTTCGGGAAATAAAGCAGCGTTAGCACACAATTATTTATAATTTAATGTATTATATTTTACAATAGCTTAGTCATAATATCAAAAAAGAAATATACCAACAGTATTATTACCACCAATACCATAATTACCGCCATACACCAACAGTGTTATACTAATTTATTATACTCGATATACTAATTTATTACACTCGTTATTCTAATTTATTACAGTCATTACACTAATTTGTTATACTTGTTATAATAATTTCTCTATACTCATTAGACTAATTATACTGTACTCATTACACTAATTAGCTACTTATAATCTTTACTTTGTAAATTAGATTCAACTTGTGATCTTGTACAAATTCATGTCCTCTTTCCTACGTTTAAGAATATTCAAATTTACAACGATGGGTTGCAAAATGTATTTACGATTATTGGGATTCTAAAGATGCATTCACAGGGAATTATTCAATGAATTAATTTTTCAAAATGTATAATATACAGAAGAATTTAAAAAGCCACTTTTTATACTACCACATTTTATGTTAATGGTTTCGTACCAATTGTGATATAAAAATATAAAGAGTATTCCAATTTAGTTCAAAATTGATATTCTGGGGTTTTTTACGTCTCTGATCATGAATGTGATGTCAAAATTACAAAAACAAAATAGTGGATTTAATTTTACAAAAAATTTAAAAATTACAAGAAACAAAATGGCGGATTCAATATGGCGGATGCGTAACGCAAAAAATCATTAAAACTGATCGTATGACTAAAGTGGTACCTAGCGATAGCTACTTTTTCAAAATAATATAAGATAAAAACATCAACTACAAATCTAAACAAGAATTTTTGGAGAATATTGTGGAATTTACAACTTTTAGTATACATCTTTAAAATCTTTGCATCAAACTTTATCTTTGTCTTTATACATTATAGACACTAATTATTATTGTTATAGCATTAATATTATTATTGTGTATAGTACTTACATCGGGGAACGGCATTCATCGTACACACAAAAAAATTTAATTTTCTTAAAATTAATAGCGTCACACTTTCTTTTTCACAAAGTAGTTCACTGCACGAAAACTGCGTGACGAATGAACGCGATATTTGTACTTCCACCATTTTGCAGGTGTACATGGTAAAACCTTTTCACCGTGGTTCTTCCATAGAGTTATTCCCTGAGTACCTAGTAAAACAAGGGCCGCACACCTAATGGAAAGTTCATTTTTGGTTTTTTGGCCACGTTTTACCGCTTTCCGATCACCGTGCGCCGTCGACGGAGATTTTTCCGGGCGGAAAATTTTCGGCGGATTTCGCGAATCGAAGAAAGCAATCTGGTCAGTATTCGCGTCACTATAAATCACTGTCAGCGTAAGTAGAGGGCGGTAATCGGCATACGGGGCGAAACGCCGTGGCGCGTTCTATCCGCCAATAAAACGCGCAGTAATTGGCCCTTAATAATCTCGTCATGACTTGGGATTACAGCCTGATGGAGACGCCCGCCGCAGCGCTCTGTTATTATCTGCGACGATTTAATTACAAAATTAATGCGCCCTATTAACCGAGTAAGCACGAGCAGATGGCTCCGTGCCTGTACGGAGGGAGGCAAGACGGAGGGACAGAGTAATTTTAGCGTAAGTGTCCGTTCCTTGAAAATGATACCGGAACAACTCTTCCCCCGGCTGATGACCATCGGAACGATGTGATTCTGAAATTGTTGCGGTAATAAGTAGAAAAACCGGCGAGGAGAAGACGCTCGCCTTCTATGGGAGAGCTTGTTTGTGGGAGAGCCGAGGCTTCCTTGTTTGGGATTATGGCTGCGCCGCCATGGCATCCGGAAGTAATTCCGCTGCACTGATAATCCGGACCTGTCATATATTCACCGAGAATTCGAGTGATAATTGGTGGGTTGGCGCCGAGAGTAATATCATTTTTTATCGTTTAAAATTCATGATGATGTAGTGGGAGATAAGCGACACTTAATGATCGCGGAGTCCGTATTTTACTGGAGATAAGGAAATCACTTGCGACAGGCATGCTCGAGAGTACATGGAAAGCGAATTATTAATAATTTTATGCACAGTTTACTACGCTTTCCTGTCGTTTAACGATATACAGTGAGTTGTAAAAAGTATTCGTACACCTCTTATAGTTCTAGAAAACCATGTATTTCTTTATGCAGTTGTACATTCTTTTATGAAACAAAAACATAATTACGGTTATTATATGTTTCAACTACAAAATGTGACATGAATAAACTAACGAAAAGTTAACGTTAACGAGATATATTAAAAACAGTCTGAGGTCTCTCAAAATTAGCACACAAAAAGTATTCGTACGCGTAACAAATTTAGCAATAAACGTGCTATAATTTGCGAAAATAAATTAAATTAATATTTCGTTGGATAGCCTTTCGACTGTATAATTGCGTCCAGTCTTCTTGGCATTGAATCCACTAAATTGGATATGATTTCGCGTGTAATATTGCACCATTCCTCTTGAAAAGCAAGTTTTGATTGTTCTTTACTTGAAATATGCAGGGTTCGGATTTTTTTATCAAGCAGATCCCATAAATTTTCGATCGGATTAATGAGGAGGTGATTGCGGAGGTGTTTTCAAATATTGTAAATAATATAAACAATCGGACGCTTTTCAAGTGCATTCTAGTACCTCGACGAATACTTTTTGCGCGCCAATTTAGAGACACTTCTCATACTTTTCAATTTTTTCTCGTTAACGTTAAACTTTTTCAAGTATATTTATATGACAATATGTAGTTAAAATATATAACAATACAATTATGTTTCGTTTTATAAACATGTGTGCAATTACATAGAGAAATACATGGTTTTTTGAGCCTACAGGAGGTGTACGAATACTTTTTACATTCACTGTATGTTATATTCGAACGATTTTCTATGTGTTATGTGAATTGAATTACGTTTACTGGACTGAGGCTTTTTTGGGAAACATTTTTTATATTAATTGCAAGAAACAGAGACCAGGTGGAAACTTCCTTTTCTGAATTGCACCTACTCATTTTCGTCATAAATCCATAAAACCAGCAGTCTCAATGGTCGCAAATATCCACAGAATAATAACTAGATTGTGACTTGACGGACGGTGGAGGTTGGGTCTATTTCGACCCAAGGTACCAAACTAGTCATTCAGTTTCTCAATTTCTGGCGATTGCATTAAATCTACAGCTGCTACGTTACTAACAATAGAACGACTGCTGTGTCCGCAAGAGGTACCTTCAGAAGAATGATTCGAGAGAATGAATAAATAACACAGTGGATGATTCTGGACATCATCAATTACGTGGTTGTTAGAGCGGTCCGCCGGTCGAGGGCTGATACCTGGATTAAGCAAACTGAACGCAGGGGTGTGCAGGTAACCGAAATTACGGACTCGAGTCGGGTGGGGATCCAGAATGTTTATCGACACATAATGTATTCGGGTACCCGTTGCTTTGGGTCCCGATTTTCGATTAGGGTCTTGACGCTTAATTCAGCATATAATTTTTTAGTCTGGTTTTGTGCCTTTGTGTTTTAGCTTTAACTCTTGAGATGTAATTTTGCAGGACAATTAGATGGAGGAATTTGTAACTCTTCTAATTCTCCTTGTTAGTTACAAATTGGAAATTTGGTCTCGAATCACAAATCGGGACCCGAAACAACGGATACCCCTATATTTGTGATTCAAAAAATATTTGTTACGTAATGTGCCGGGTGTCAATGGACCAATTATCTGATAAGAATATTTTTTCCCGGAGGTCATTTTTTTCGGAGTTATTAAGGTCATCGGGGTTTTTTGAAGCATAACTACATTTTTGTATTGCATCGTGTAACTTGTTACGAGCCAGGGCTGCGAGAAACGCGAGAGGCCCGAGAGGGGGTTGTTACCCCAGGAATATGGTTTCAGTTATAATCTTTGTTGATTTGAATTCGAGATTAGTAAGCCTCGTAACTTATATATTATTTAATCGATACAATTCGAGCGGTAAGATTGTATCATGTGGGAACGTGCAATTATAAGATTAGGATATTAGGCAATAATTAAGGGTTGTAGATTACGCGAATTAACAAACAAGACAAATATATTCTGAATTGAAATAATTACATGTGTAGTTGTCTGTGTCGCGAATGAATGGAATAAGTGTATAATTGCAGAATTTATTACCTATGATGAACGGTGTTGACGCACTGGCAACTGATTGTTGAAAGCCAAATAGAATATACACGAAATAACGGATTCTATAAGCTTACGTTTGATTCGAAAGGAACTTTAACCCGATCTCACTAGAACTGACTCTCGACTGAACCAAAGAGGATGAAAATGAATGGGTTTATATACCCTAAAAATGATAGGGAAATGTGTCTGTTTTATTCTACGGTCGCATACTCGCACTTGTCGTTTCAAGTGAGTTTAAGGTTTGCAGCTGGATCTTTGTTTAAAGGGGTAAAACGAAGGGTTAGCCAGGATGTTTCCTATCAGAGACTATCTTGACAAAACACTCCAGAAGGGAATGTTTTCAAGATTTCCAGCCGGAGCACAATCATCCCTTCTGTAAACAAGGGGTCTGTCGGGACGCTTTTCATTCTCAGAAAAGAAATTAGAACTTCTAATCGAAGTGAACGCGGAGAACGTCTCCATACGTAACAAACTGATCGAAAACTAAATTCAGATATGTATAATTACATGACCTTGAAATGACTGATCTTCGAAAATTAAAGTTTTACCTACAACCGACGTCGAATATCTTTGATCATGGTTCCTGAACCTGTGAATGCAAGGAAAATATTTTTCATCGCACTAAAAATATCGATCAGCAGATGTGTGTATGTGTAAACTTTTAAAACAACACTCATTTCATTTTAAGTTATCATCACAGATATTCAAAATGGTGTTCTTCTACGGTGATACACTTCCTTCATTTAAAACAGTACGTCGATACACTGATAGATAAATGGAAACTGATCGGGATTTCAAACTGTCAGGTATCATCAGTATTGCGACAGAGAACATGTTTATTTACATTCACTATCTTGATTGTGGAGTCTTGGTCGAAGCCTACGATCTCGATAGACATCAATTCTAGGTAATACTTTAAATTTCGAAGGTCAAGGTCATTTCAAAGACATGTTATTATACATATCTGAATATATTTTTCAATTAGTTCCACGATGCAACGAAAAGAAATGTAGTTATGTGTCAAAAAACACTGATGACCTTGATCGCTCCGAAAAAAATGATCTTCGGAAAAAATATTCTTACCAGATATTTGGTCCATTGGTACCATGCACATTAGTTAGCAAATATTTTTTGCATCACAATAACCTGAAGAGATATTTAGGTGGTCTTACTTAAAAGGACCACCGTGTATTTATAGTGTTGACAAACTTTCGGGTTCCCAACTAGACCCGACCCGACCCGACCCGAGGTTCGGTTAAACGTCGCACAGTGTCTCGAATGGCCATTCTAGGTGGAAAAAAAAATCATAGATTGTTTCATGCTTCCTGAAACCGATTGAAATTTTCTGTTAGATCATGAAATGAGATTCAACGTATGTAGGACCTTTAAAAATAATATTTATAGCGAAAAATATTATATAAATTATAGAAACAAATATAAAAATAAATAAAAAATATAATATTAAATAAGTATAACAATAATATCTAATAAGTTACTTATAGGATTAGACGGAAGTACTTGTTAAAAGTAGATCTAACACACCTTTCGGTAATAATTTATGATGAGATCACAAGTAATTAACAGCGTTGCTATTAACCCTTTGTACTCCTATGTCGAGGCTGAGGCGACATTTAACATTTTGTTTGCAAAATTCCGGAGTACAAAGGGTTAACTCGTAGTTTGTAGATACACGCGAATTCTTCCTTCTGTGGCCAATCGTAAACCTTCTTATGTCTTTGTTGCAAGCTCCTTGAACCTCTTCAGACATCATGCCAATTGGTAATAAGCATGATCGACGTATTTCTACACTATGAAATAATAATTTGTGCACTGTAACGGGCATATAGAAACCAAGGATATAAATTTAAATATACATCTTTTGTTTCGCGAATAAATACTTCGCGAAGAAAGAGCGGATAAGATATAAAAAAATCGTTCAAGAAATTCCTTATTAATACCTGTTATTTTCGAAGTTTTTGTAAAGTTTTTGAAGAAACGTCTAGCCGTGTTACCATCGTTTATGGAGGCACTTCCTCCTCCTTTCCTAGAATGCCCATTCGATCCACCGTACGCTGTTACAAAGACTTTTAAAAATTGTGATAGGCAGGGTAGCAGATATTTGCAGCTGATTTTTATCAGAATCGCTTGCATATAGTTTGAACTTAACGCAATAAAAATTTCAAGATGGGATCTTTTGAGACTCTCTAGTTCTGCTCTATTAAAGTCGACTAACCGGTATAGAAAACTGGTACTTAAAAAATCCCTAAAAATGATTGTAAAGGACTTTATTTACGAGCTTTTCGAACATTAGTCTAAATATTTACTTATGTTAATATGGAATATCGTGCTTAAAGATTCATATTTATTGCTCTGACATAATTGTTTTCAGAACAAATATAAACGTACGATTTCGCCGTATTACGGTTCGGAGTTTTCACGTATTGATTTCGATACTTATGTCGCTATCGAATGAATTATTATGGCTATAATTAGGCTCAGTAAAGATTCCAAAAGAATGTTATTTTATGACATGACTTTTTTCCACCCATAATGGCCATTCGTGACACAGTGCGTCGGTTACCCGCATACCCCCTACTGAATGATTCCTTGGTTAAATCCACAGCCGCTTAAATGCGTCAAGGAGTATTCGAGGGCCGAACAGGTAGCAATTATCGAGCTCTCGATGTAATTAATTTCATTAGCAATATATTAACGAAAGGTGACCTGATTTACGTGCGCGGAGCACGGAGCTTCCGCACGCGGACGACTCCGTGTTGCGAAGGCAGCACACGCGATATCGAATCGAGCCCGATAACGACGACAGTACTCGCATCGGGCAGCTGTTAACGTTCCCGCTGTGCCATCGGTTTTAATTAAACGGCCGATTTGTCTTGCCGCGGATTACAACTTGTCGATTGGGTCTCGAACGTAGTGAGGAGGGGGGGGGGCGTGGAACGGATATAGTAATTGATACGTTTAATTCAATTCGGCTATCGTTGATGAAGGGGTCCTGGTGGGAGGAGGGGGGGTGGGGGAGGGAAAGTATCGAATATTACGAAAGGGAAAAAACGTGCCGGGGCAGCCACGAATAATATCCTCCTGAAAGGATTCGGCGAAGTGGAGGAAAGCATAAAAGCCTTTTATTGATGGATCAAACACGATCTTCCCGGAACGATCGAGAGCCGGGTCCGACGGAATCACGGATGTTAAGCCGTTCCACACGTTTTCGACATCAAGGAAGATAGGGCCGATCGACAGTGTTCCTGATTGCAATTGGTCGGAAGAAACACGGCAAAACCTTCCGACTGGTAATAACCGTTGCTATCCAGTCATTATAAGCAAGCTTTTGCGTGCTATATTAACCTAATACGGTTTTCAGGGTGGTCCCCGCCACTGCGATTCCCGACCACCAACACCGGTGGCTTTCGAAACACGCGGACCCGTTGGTCCTGCCTCCTAAATAATTCGCCATTTTGCTCCTTTTCGAGAACTATCGTTTGCTAATGAATACACCTTTGCGTTCGAATTTTTGCCGATCTTTATAGCGATCCGCATTATACAAACACGCAGAATGTCGGGACGAGGAGAGCAGAATTTTGGGAAACGTTACTTGTTTATTTTGTTGTTATTCAAACGTTTCGAACAGGGACTGAAACCGAAAATTAAGTGGTTGATCAATTAAGCTAACGTCAATCAAAATTTACGTTCAGTTAAAAGAAGCATATTTTCCACATCTTTGTTATACGTAGTGTCTAGGACGTGACAGTCTTGCGTTATTCATTAACACAAGAATTAATGTGTACCATGAAATTTATTCGTCAGAATGGTTTCAGATTTTTTTTTTACAATTTTTGAGAGTGTATAAATGTTTTCTTGGACACTGACTAGAAGCCTACTAAAAAGGTTCATTATACTTTGCGAAAAGGATGCTTAAAAATATTTATATTGTAATACCAAACGAGATCGTTAAATTATTACGATTGCTGTTAAAGGTTCTATTTAATCAATATTTAGTCACCTCAGACTTTAAAAAATTATGGAGCAATCGCTGGTCGAAAAGAGGCAACATATTATACTGATCGAATTGCGTATCCTCCTTTTCGCATTCGCGTAAATAATGCGTTCATGTGTTGATGTTATGCGTTCATAATGAAAATATGTAGATGCAATCTAAAACTATTTGTTATTAATAGACTGCGGATTTTATGCATTTATGACAAAAATTAGTAGGTGTAATTTCAAGTAGCAAGAATATTTAAAAAATTTAAACATACTATTATAGTATTTTCAATCTGCTAAATGTGATAAGAAAGAAAATAAACTCCTATTTGGTTCTTGCGTCGTAGAATCAATAAATCAAATTTTTATTTTGCATGAAGATCCGCAGTCTAGTTACTATTAATCGCTTGTATGAATGTAACGAATAGACTGCGGGTCTTTATGCAAAATAAAAATTTGTTTTATTAAGTCTACGACGCAAGCACCAAATAGGAGTTTATTTTTCTCTTTAATGGTTTTATTAAATCAGTGTTACAGTGACGTTGAGATGCTTAAATTCTTGTAATCTTTTCATTGTTTGATGCTACATCCACCCATTTTCGTCACGAATGCATCAAATCCGCAGTCTAGTAATGAACGAAGTGCATAAAATTAATGTGACAACCGATAAAGATATGAATTCGCTGCAGGTCTGTGCTCGAACAATGAACCCACGGAAATGGTACCTGCAACGGTCCGGTGTCTTTCTGCCATTAATTTCGCAGCGACATTCTCCGAAGAAGTTCGTCGTCAAGCAGGGCACCCGACAAAGTGTTAATTTCCTCTCGGCGGCCAGCACGTTTGTAATTGAAGCGATTAAGATTGGCTCGAGGAACCTGTTTCGCATTGCCGCGTGCATTGTTTCCGCGGTGCCGGAGCCGTTTCAGAAAATTTTCTTTGCATGTCAACGAAGCGGGCAGGTGTTTCTGCTCGGCTGCTTCACGGTCGTCGCGTGGCAGAAGTGGAGTCGAGGCGAGACCAAAGCAAAGTCGAAGCATGACCAGCTCCGATCCTCCCTTTTCCTCCGTTTCTTGTCCTTGTCTTGCCCGGGGATCGAAAGGAGACGCGCCTCCTTTATCGTTTCCTCTTCGTCCGACGCGTTTCGCGAGACCGATCTCGTCTCCTTGTTCCGCAGGTGGGACCGTCCGTTGTCTTTATCTCTGTCGTCGGCTCGCTTTTACCTCACCGACCTGTCCTCGGTCTCTCTCGCAGCAAGTGAACCGCCTCCCCTCTGGTACCCTGAAGAACGAGAACTGCCATTAGAAGCACCCCGTTCCATGTAATTTGACCACGGACAATGTGGACCACACGAAGCGCGAGCCTCGCGTACGTGGCACAGAGGTTCTCACAATTGAGCCCTTTAGACCGTCGTCCTTCCCCTCAATCCAATAATAACACACTTATTTTTAATACTTGGTACAGCCGATCGGTGCACGTGAAAAATAACTTCGTTTTAAAATCGTAATTAACGCATTATTTACCGACGTTTATTTCATTTCTTTCTTTAAGTTCTAGTCTACGGCTACGGATTTTTTAATAGATTTTTCAATAGCAATTTCAATCGTAAACAAATTAGTCATCCTCGGTAATGCAATCTAATTATTTACTCTCTATAAATATGTAATAAATAAATCTAATTATTTTGTTACAAGAAGATTTTTAGCTTCATTTTAGTAAAGCACAATCATGGAAAAGCCTGTTAATAATCTTGCAGTAGATAAAGTGTTAATGATAGAACTGAAGAATGTCCTCTTCTAGAAATTAAAAGTTCTTTTTGCTACTGTTGACTTTCGAGCCCTACAATATGTATGACTTTTTATAAAAAATGCAGATGTTTAATTTAAAATGAAATTAATTTAGAATAAAATTTATTTGTAGAAGTAAGCTCTATTTCAATTAGACTGCGGGTCTTTATGCAAAAGAAAAATTTTCCAAATCAGTTGTAAGGCAGACGTATTCTATGAAAATGCATTTCCTCCTTTAATAATTTTAATAGGTAATATAAAAATATAAATAAATATATATAATAGTTAATATAAAATATAATAAGAATATAAAAATCCACAATCTAAATATAATTAAGATACTTTGTCAATCATGATTACAGTCTTCTCGAGTGCACCACGGTAGAGATCGAATTCTTTTATCAGTGTTGTTCTTCATTTATCAGATTGTCATATCGAAAATAATTACAGTATCATAATTTTTGTTTTAAAGAATACATTTTTTAATTTAAGTTTATTCATTGACAAATTATAATATTAAGAGTATATAGATACTGAATGAGTATCCAAGAATAGCAATATTTTGAACGTTTTGCGAAAATCAATTTTCATCGCAATCTTATCGCAATTATCAGATTAGACCGTTTCCATCCGAGTCAAACAAGAAAATCCCTGGTCAGAAATCACGTAAACACATTTTGTAGAATTTCCTTTCAGCGTGTTACTTATCTTTTTATGTGGTACTGCATTCCTCTTTTTATTGGCATCGGCATTTATGTTGTCCGACTAACGGTTTTCCTAAAATGGGAAAGAATAGTATACAACTTTGAGCGAAGTGGTATGTAAAGAAATAATTATAGATAACAGGATTGTTGTAAGTAAGAGGAATGAAAGAAACTCAATTTATAGAACCTTATTCTGTGGGGAGTAAAAACTAATTTCAAAATTGGTATTAATCTCTAGAAAGCTGGTAGATTATTTACAGTACTGAATTGAAAATTAATCCAGGTTCAACAATATAATACAATGACATACATTAATTTTCAATCTAAATAATACAATCATAATGAACTCTATTGTATTAATAGTTGAAAATGACTCAACAATGTTTTCTACCTGGTAAGCTCCAACCTGTATCAGTATAACATTTCAAACAATGTTCAAACTCTATTCGCTACCAAAAAAACTATTTAAAAATTAATCAAAAGATGAATTTTTCTTGGCCAGTTTACAACTACTATATAATTTTGTACATTTTGTTTCGTACCTATTGTTTGTAAATCGTTTGTGGATCTCAAGTCTCACATGATGATTATTGTCAGGTGTAGCACATTTCCGCAAGTAGGTCACCCAACCGCATTGGAGGAAATCAATTATTGCAGGGTTCGGGATTATCGGTGTTCCTCGTACTCGGGTCCAGTAAATCGCAGAAATTGCGTCACGTTATTTGCACAGGATGGACAGGTTGAATTCTTTCCACGTCCCGTTGCGAAGCAGGTGCGGACTCATAAAACGTGTTCCAATGAAACGTTTCACGAGTGCTTCATGACTTACATTATTTCTGCGTTACGTATGACGCATTGCTTATTTCATGGCCCTCGTTATCTTGGTACTGCACCGCGGTTCAACATCTGAAAATCGACATTCCGCAACACCAATTACTGTACCCGACCCTTCATTACCCTTTTGGATCCTTCAGTTCAAATCAGATTCGAAATAAAGTAACAAACTTCGACATTTACAGAGCCTAATGATTAAACTACAAGTTTCATGCATTCTTAAAATATTAAGAAACTTTTTGGGCGCTTGTAGAAGCTAATTGTTAAACCGCAAATTTTATACATTCGTATAATGTTAATACATTTCTTGGACACTTGCAGAGCCCAATAATTAAACTGCAAATTTTGTGCATTCCTAAAATATTAACAAATTTCTAGGACACTTGCAGAGTACAATAATTAAACTGCAAATTTTGTGTATTCTTAAAATATTAACAAATTTCTTGGGCACTTGCAGAGTTTAATAATTGAACTGAAAATTGTAAGCATTTATTTAAAAAAATGAATATGATGCATAAGATAAGAAGTAAACATTCTGGAAGTATTTAAAATACTGTTCTCAACTTATTAAAATTAATAGAAGTCATAAATTATTGTCTGTTCCTACTTGTTGCAACAGCTTCTAAAACTTTAATTTTTCCCAAGAATGATTAATCTATTAATAATACTAATAATACAGCAGTTACACAGTAATCCTACAATATTGTTTTACTGCAATAATCCAGAAATTAATTCCAGATTTTAACCTTCTTCAATTTCTATGTTTCATTAAAAGACTGAGGTTCTTAATACAAAATAAAAATGTTCTGCGTCAATTGCAACGAACCAGAGTAAAATAAAAATTTATTATCGGTTTGAATAAGTTTAGCAGGTTGAAAATAATATAACAATATTTTTAAATTCTAATGTGTGCCTCCTACTCGTCATTTTCATAAATGCATCAAATCCGCAGTCTACTCATTAATAAATCTCGCATGAGCGAAATTTAAAAATATTTTCAAGGGTTCTATATATTATAATTTAAAATTAAATTACCCTGTTTCAAGCGTGCTAAAATTTTGATTAGTTTCACAAATAATATTAGCTTCAATCGAGTGGGTCCAAATAATTGAGCACATTTCAAAGAATATTGCGCTCTGTTAAATAAATCCTTTCATTAATTATGCAACATTGTGGTATGCTGTGTGCAGTTTCCTAGATCATCCTCGCTGTCCTCGTTTGAGGATCACTGAGGACAGATGCTACTTCTCTATGCAGAGCAAAATCGCCGCTCTTTGCTGTTCTCGAGCGCTTCGCCTCTGCAACGGAGGTCCCCGCACGCGCATATAATTATAAGACGATCATCATCGTTCTCCGGGCCGTCATCGTAAGAACTTCAGAATTTCCTCGTTGGCATTCTCTCGGGACCTAGCGAAGTTGCCTACTCATTAGCATTAGACTGGACACGGAAGGTATTTAAATTAGCTGAACTCGAAACCGCACAGAATCCATCAATGATTAAACGTGCACCCGATCCAATTCAACATTCTTCATGAATAAACAATAACGATTTCTGTATCGATAAGAACCCACGCGATACAAATAAAACTTCGAGTACGCTCGGGCATCATCAATCACTTTCTAAAAAATTTTCGGAATAACACTGACACGTGTTTTATTCAATTCGCCGATATTCAACGTGCAGATTGTATGTCTGAATATGGTATGATAATGAAAATAATCTGATGCGACCAGTCGATTGCTGAATCACTATCGTTCCCATTGTAGCACGCCGTTCTGTTACAGGTGCTGGGCATACGGTCTCCGTAAGAGTGTAGAATTTTTTCTCGGTAATTGAAGTATGAAATTGCTTTCGGAAAACAATCCTGCGATCTTCGTTAAATAAAGAACCCCCGTTTTTCGTTCTGAGAATGAATCGGTTAAAAAGAAAGGGAAAAGGAAAAAATATTAATCGCAATTAATCGGGCATAAGACGCACGAAATTGTATAAAGTAACAGAACGGTTTTACGCGGGTCTCTTAATTCGGGACTAGCCCATAAAACCAGTTACTAATTTCACGGGGAACAGAGGTAACAGTATAACCAGCGTCGGCAATCAAGCTCTACCATCTGCTATCGCGTTTAATCGTGTTTTCATTAAAGAAATCATTTTGTACAGGGTGGTCAGAAAATTCTCAAATACACCGCGCCGCCGATGGAGGTCCTGTGCTGCGATTAATGAAGGTACTGCCGAATCACTGGTCGAAGATAGAAGCTGTTCAACATGCGAACGGACATGGTAGGCACTTTTGACTGACTTTCAATTAGGCTCCTTTGACTGCGATAGCGGTTCTCAATTCATCCCACAAGACACGTTTAGTCCCATCATTCTGAATAATCAGGTACACACGACTATAATTACATAACTATAGAGGCTTGTTCCGTACTGTTGAAAATGTTACGATCGAAACGAGCATCGCAAAGCCCTCCATGAAATTCCCATATGTGGGTATACGGTCTCGTGCTGAAGTATCATTAATATTTTATATTCACTTTAAACGCGGTAACAATAGAACGTTGCTCTTTTACCAAACGTGTTCCAGGTATAAGCTTCCATTAAATTGGATCCCTTTAAATGAAAATCAATACTTTATGTGCGCTTATTAAAAAATAAAGCACGCAACTTCATGGTATTTGAAGGAGACAGTTAGAAGATAATAAACTGTGAATTTTTATGGTGCATACAAAATTTCGGAGAAGATTGTGAAAAACAAGAAAATGTATTTCTCCGTTTAATTTAAATTTCTGTGCAACATGAAAATTATCTGAGTCGATCATCGGAAACAGAAGACATATGCAAATGTATTCCTTCTTTTAATAATTGATTGAATTGGATTTTTGTGCAAAGTAAACATTTTCTGAGCTGAATGTGAGGAACAGAAGACACACGACAGCGTATGTATAGTTTTAATAATCTTAATAAGTAAAGTGATGTAACAATTTATCCATTTTTGTCGTAAATGCATAAAATCTGCAGTTTGGTACTAAACGATTTAATGTCTTTATACACAAGCTCACGAAAGTATTCGAACGTCCTTTAAAACAGTATAACTTTTTCTTAATTGCACCAAACGACCTGACTTTTTTTTAGCAATTAGAAGAATTGGTTTACCGAATGACGTGCAAAAAAGATTTTGGAAAAAATGCAATTGTTAAGAATTATAAGTATAAGAATTATAATATTTTGTCGAAATCGATTGATATACACACGAGTTATAAATAGTTAAAAATAGTGAAAAACGTATTTTTTCACAACTTATGGTCAGTCGATGCGTGCCGTTTTTGTCTACGTCAACCGATTTCGATGAAATTTTCGGCATATGTATAACTAACATAGATACACAAAACACATATTTTAAACTTTCATTACAGGCTCAAATAAAAACGTTTTGGGAAGTGCCTTTTTTATTTGCTCTTATAATTCCTAGCAATTGCAATTTTGTCATAATCTTTTTCTTACGTCATTCGTTAAACCAATACCCCTAATTGTTAAAAACAAGTCAGATCGTTTGGCCCAATTAAAAAAAAAGTTATACTGTTTTAACCCTTAGCACTCAAATGGCGACTGTAAGGCGCCACTAAAAATTGCTGTGTCATAATTCAAAATATTTTTTACATTATTAAATTTGTGTGTATTTAATCAATTACTAAACACTTCTGTATTGTTCTGAAGTATATACCATATTCGTATGTGTAACATGAAAAAAATATATATATAAAAGGGAAATATTCTAGGTCGGAAGAAATGTTTCGTTTTGAAGTTAAAATAGCTTCGAATGCAAAGGGTTAAAAGGCATTCGAATGCTTTCGTGAGCATGTGTAAGTAGCATTAGATGTACAAAAATTGTGAAAAATGGCTTCAATCTTAAAATGTCATTAAACTTGTATTTCGTGAATAAATTATGCTCTTCATTCTCATGTACATAATTCATTAACAACGGCAGCTGTTGGGTTTCATTCAAAATATCTTTGCTTCCAATGTATGAATAATTTTTATAACAAAAGATTGATGTGTTCAATCAAGTAGTTTTTGCGATAGGCGCGTCTTATACAACGAAGATACAGTGATTTATATAAGAAAAAATTGTGCTGTTGCATTTATTGGTGACACTTTAATTTCGATATCAAGTTTGCTAATAACACAATACGCGCTTTTAGCTGTCGATTGATTTACCGTTCCGCAACGTCTTTTTTTGCGAACGGCGAGGAATGATCGGAGGACAAAATGAAGAACGTTGATTACAACATCTTCGCGGGACAATTTTCAAAAATGCAATTTTCGTAGAGGCATAAATCATATCGGCTGCAATTCTGCTCGGTGTTCGAGAGTATCCGAGCGGGACACTCGGCCGGCGACGATCGCGAGCGTAAACGGCTAACGAAAATAACTTATTTGCATACCTTTGGCTGCCCGGCGTAATAAAACATTCGCAAAAGACAGCCCCACCACGCGACTGGGCGATGCGTATCCTCATAGGTCCTGCCTTAATTGGCAGAACGCGGGCTTACGTAATCAATTCAATCGCTAATTGGAATTATAAGGATATCAGATTTGTGTAATTAAGAAAGGACACTCGATAATATTACACGCCGTTCTTGGTTAAGCAATTAAGGGTCGGTGCGGCTGTTCTGGCGATCAGAAATGCAAGTTCCGGCGAACTTGCTGGAAAGTTTAAAGCTGCCCGTTGTTGTTGCTCAATTATTACACGAAACCGCTAAACACAGTCCGCGGGTACGTGCGCGTGGCGACCGAGTAATTGCCGCAATTAAAAAGGATTGCTTCTTGCCTCGCCCTTTCTGCGATCTCTCACCTCTCGCGGCCATCGGACGAGTTAAAGAAAAATTGCTGGGAAATTATTTCATCCCGTCTCCTGTGGTCTCAGTTTCCTGCAAATAAACTCAGCCCTGCCCGAGATAAATAGTAACAATTAGTAAGTAGCACGACAATGTAAAAACTATTACGTTCTGAACAAAAATGTTTGTATCAAGCTTTTATGCATTTATGACAAACATGAATCGCTGTGGTCTGAGACAGTAGAAAGATTACAAGAACTGAAGAGTATATTACTTTCGATCTGTTAAAATTATTCAAGAAAGAAAAAATTTCTTAAGTAGCTTCTGTTTTGTGTGACATAATATTTTTATTTTGCATATAGAATTATATATTCATATTTTGTATAAATTTCATTAGAAAATGCCAGGAATATGTTGGTGAAAGACCCGTAAAAAATAATGAAAAATAAAGAAGTTCTGTTCTCCTAGCCGATATATGTTCCTGGCTAAACCCGTGTTTTGGATATATATCTAGTAAATACTGTATGTACGTTATTAATTGAAGATGGAGAGTCGATGTCCTCAAAGCTTACGTTTCTCAGGAATCGTTAACCCCCCATATACTATGCCGGAGTCATTCGTGACCCGTCACGATGGAGGTAAGTTCGAACAATACAAATTTATCTTGATATAAGACGACCCTTTTCATTCCGAAATAAGAAAATCGCTATCCCCCCTTCTTCTTCTTCTTCATTCGAAATACGACGGAAGCCGGTTCCGAGCCATCGCCTTATATCGAAAGAAAACTGCGGTGAAATATCGGCGATGGTTAAAATTGCATTCATAAATTAGAAGCTCCATCAACCGAGAGGCACGTGATCTTGTTTTTATTATCGGGCGATCTCCGTATCTGATCTCGTAATTAGCATCATTCGATTAAAGAGCAAAATTGCGATTTCTCAAGTATGAAATTATTATTAGGTTCATTCATTGCTACGAGCGTCATTCGTTTTACGAGGCCGTGGTTAAGTGTAACTTCTCCATGTTGCTTCCACCACTTTCCCGGGCTGAAGGGAGTTTGCCGTTTCGTTCGGAATGTTCGTTGTTTAATCAGTCCCGCATACTTCCCCTGCTACGATTCACTTTTGCCTGCGATAAAAACAAAAAAAAAATAGAAAAAGAGAAACAGCTGGTATTCACCGGAGCAATTTTTTTATTGGCTGTAAAGATTCTGCGAAACAGTTACTGGCGTGGTTCTCGTGAAAAGGAACCGTGAATCGCGAGGACCTTGCACTCGCAGAATCACGTTCGGCCGTGGTGGGGTCAGGACCCCGGTTTCCCACAGATTACGACGAGGCATGCTCAGCAGGGAATGCCATTACATTCGCGATCGCCGATCTTTATGATTCCATCCAGCCAAAAAGGTCGGGCCAATTTTAAAACCACCCCGTCCGCGATCGCCACTGATGGCTACGAGCCGCGTCACGGTCCTCGAACAAGCTCAACGAGATTCCTTTCCCGAAAACCGCATCACGCTTTAACCCTTATGGCACTCCATTGGCGCCATTCCACGGTGATCCTAAAACTATGCTTTTATGTTTGCCGACTCTGAAACGTTCAAAGGAATTACTCCTTTTTAACTCATTATGTCCCACGCAATGAAATAACACGATTTTTACATTAACTGTTTTATTTATTACTTTTAATTCTGCATAGGAACGGAGATAAATGCTAGCAAAAATTTTTTGTAACTCGTACTGTTATCTAGGACAAAATAAAAACCTTGATTTACTTATTAGAATAAAATGAACAAAATTATAGTGGCTACTGTGATTTTCAAATAATACTGTGAAAATCATGAAATTTACACATTTTTTTCACACCAAATTAACTATAAAAAGAATGATTTTTATAGACTTCTGTTGTATAGCATTTCTGAATGTTCGCTCACGGGGAAATAACATTAGTATCGTTCTTTTGTGGTTGAAGTTCTGTTTAATACTTTCAAATTTTCTTGTTGAAGTTTTATATTAAACATACATCTAGGAAAAAATCGAATGTAGATGATACTTCGCATTCGAATAAGTATACGTTATTTTAGAAAGCTAGTATGCAGTCCTAAGAAATAGAAAAATAAGAAAATTGATTACAAAACTGCAAAAAATTATATTCGCATTTTATACACTGTTCTGCAGCACGTAGCACAGAATTGTAACAGTCAAATACTCAAAAATCATTTGCGGATGTCGTGAACAGCTCGCGTATTTTCTTACACAGGCATTGAAGTATCCACAAGTGATTCTTGCGGCTTATAACGCGGCAGTACACCAACAAAACGGCAAGAATTATCGACGCACCTTTCTACGCGGGCATTGAAGTCTCCGCAAGTGATTCTTGCCGTTATAGCACAGCGGTGTACTGTCCGAGCGGCAAGGATCACTTGCGGCACCTGTGAGTTTCGCAAACGAGTTCGCTAAATCAGGCTTTAGAGTCTCCAGCTCAAAAGTATACCGCTCTTATCGAACAACCAATCATTTCGAAATTTTTATACATAAATCTACACCCCTTGAACTATAAATTAGTAATTATTTACGTCCAAAACATTTATTTTTTCCGTTGTTATACCATTAACAAGGTATTTTAATTATAAAATACGAACCATTCCACAACAAGTGATTACATTTTGGGCATACAAAGCGATTTTTATGAAATTGCACAGGTAGAACTCGATGCTGTGATTAAAAACGTGATGTTTAATTCGTTGATATTGTTTAAACTTTTTTAGTTATAAGGATTAGAATTTCGAAACCAACCTTTTCTTTAAAAAATTGTAACTTGGTTAATATTGCAGATACCCAGATGGGACAAACGTCATTTTATACATGAAAATTTGAAGTTCAATTTATAAAATATGGCTTCTTACAATGTTGCTTTTGAATTGTTATAAATAATGTTCTGAATTTTCAAACTTAAAAAGTGGTCCTTGTACCAGAATGAATTGACTGGAAATTTGTTTTCTCGGTATATTTGAAGTTTCTGTTTTCATACTCAACAAATTTCGTGCTGAAATATTCATAAATTTTAAAGTTACAAGCTTGAATTGCTCTGCATAGCCTGTATTGGTGTATTGTCATAATGTAATCAAAATTTTGCATAATACATATATATGTGAGAGTAATGCAATAAATATTTCCACTGTCATAATGTTCTACCATTGAATTAAGTTTGATTGACCCCAACTTTCAGTTATATTTTATTATATTTCTCTTAATATACTTGACTAGCCCTTTCATGCTACTGCAAATTAAAGAGGAACGTATTAAGAAATTCCAAGCTGAAACAATACCATTACGAGTTTTACAACTAGATAGTTAAATAAGCTTGTTTTCACTTTGTTCTAAATTTTGGAGCTAATCTGAAGTATAGTGTTCGAAACAGATTGAACGAAGAGTCCATGGTAATTTCTTGATATAAATTTTAAGTAAATAAAATGTCAAGATTTGAAATTGAATTTAATTATTCTCCAACGAAAATGCTGCCATAAAAGATTGACTGTGAATACTGAATGTGCGCTGGTTGAACAGTTCTCGTCTGAAAGAGCAGTTCACAGCGTTCCCTACCTAGACCCGGCTAAGGTCACAGGGCACGCGTTATACGACTGACTCTTAATTGGGTTTGCGCTACGCGACGAAGCGAAAGTTAATCTGGGCCGCGTTTATGATCGCAAAAAACTATCGACTGAAATTGGAGACGTGCCTATTAGCCGACTGGTGGAGGCTAGTGGCGATAGTCGATAGTATATTGGCGGGCTCCAATCAAAAGTCAACGAACGGTAGAGTGAAAGGAATTTTTTACCACGTGTGCCACCCCGGACGAAGAACTTTTTAGTATAGGATTCGTCTCGGTGATAATCTCTTGACGGCTACTGGTTATTGCTCAGCATATAGAAGCCTGAACGGTAGGTCAAGGTAATTCTACACCTTCGAAGCCACCTTCTATCGTAGATTATGCCATTACCCTACCTTCCAAGCGTTCCTGATCGCGCTCCTTCTTGTTGAGATTCACTCGACGCAGTGGTTTCCATTCTTAAAAACATACGAGCCTCTCTCTCCAAGCAATGCAGAAGAAACTCTACCTCTAATCATTTCCTTTCTTTAATTAGTATGTAGCCATGCTATAAGCGTATACACGTAACTGGTTACACCTGCTCGGATTGCTTCATCAGCGTTTACATTGCTTCCTCAGGCGATTGTTTTCTTCATAAAAATAAAATTTCGTTGTTGGAATTTAAGAAGTATTGGGTGAAAAAGAAGTTCTTCTCCTTTGTCGGTGACACACTTATTTTAACATTATGCTATATATTATCTTTTACACTTACGTTCAACATACATTCATAAAAAGTCGTAATCTATTTATACAAATTTTTTAAGTTAGTCTTCATCTGCTGAAGTTATTATTGCAGATCACGTTTCAATTAATGTAAAGTTACATGCATTTATCTATAAAATTTTAGATTTTTGAAATCATTTGCTCCATTCACTTTCGTGGACGTTATGAATTTTGGATTACAGGTGCTATATTTCTTCAGGCAACAAAGTAATATTAACTTTGTGGATTTTTATTCATCTTACATACATTAACCAAAATAAGACTTTTGTTTTATTAAAACCTGAGAAAATATTTCAGTAGATGAAAGACATTTATCAATGAAATCATTTTCTTTATTATTTTCTATGTTCCTTCTACTAGAAAACGTTATGTGCAATTTATAAATTAAATAATTTGTATCGAAATTTCGACTAGTTCGTTAGTCAACGTAGGAAACAAGCTTCATATTGCAGCCAGTGTAACAGTAGTGCAGTGACCAGTAAACCGTCTGAATTAGACACCTTTACAGACCAATGCTCCCCGCAAAGACGACTTGTGCAATAAAAATAAATAAAGATCAAGACTCGGATCAATTCTGGAAGCCCAGAAATATCGCCCACCTCGATCCCGGCGCGTCCAATCGCCGAAGCACGAGATTCTTCATGGATGAAGTGCTGCAGCACAGATGTTGCCGGCGCGAACGCTGAAAAGGAAGGATTGTCTATCTCGGTAACTCGTTCCCGATCCACGGTGTTTGAGTTACGAGGAGGTTTCGTTGAGCAACATCCATTGTGCGGCTCGGAAACGCCTCGCCACGCTTTAACGCGCATCGCCGATGCCACTTTCGGGTGTTGGCCGGTTTCCCTACAGCACATAACTTCTCCTTTCCGCCGGTAACGCCTATGCCAACTGACTTACGCCGAAAAGTTACGATTTCGAGGCAGGTATGCGATTTTCTTCGAGGCCGAGAACCACGCCGATTAGTTGTCACATAAAGCACCGGGACGCTTTGTTTCGTGCCCGTTCCAATTTTCCTCGCTGGCCGTGAAAACATATCGTTTGCGTCACATAACTCAGGACCCGGGGCCCCGAAACGCGAGAGTTCCCTCGCCTAACAATCGTTAGATTATTGGAAAATAATCCGCGGCAGATGGACAAGCGGAGAAAGTGAGGGGAACTTTCTCCCAATTTTCTTCGATCTATTTCACCAAACAGCAAGCGGCCTTTGAACATTAAACTTCGTTCCGAGGATCAGTCGGATTTTTATTGTTCGAGCTCCAAGACCGTGGAAATCGAACTTATTTCGACAGATTTTGGCTGGATCTTTTGTGATCTAGATTGCTAGATCGTTCCAAGAGTGTACCGCCGAGAACGACTTAATCCTCGCCGCTGTCTCCGTGAAAGGCAATTCCGTGGCGCAAACAGTGACACTTTAATCAAGGATCTGTTGCGTCGGAGACTCGTGTCTAGAATCGGCGATTTTATCAGGCGAATCTTTCATTTGAAACGATCGATCTTCGGCTGGTTTCTCGGAGATCGATCTCCTTAGTTTCGCCGTGCTCGTTTTACGCAACTTCTCCGCGAACGGGCACAGCCTGCGATCATCCCCTTTACCTTCGGAGCCTCTCCGGCCAAGAATTTTTAATTTCCGAAATTGGTGGACCAACTATGCCGGGTTACCGGCAACGTCATCGTGGATTTTTAATAATCGATCGATTTCTCATCGGTCTCTTTCTTCTGTTGCAGGTCATGCTACTCTTCTGCAATTATCGATAAAAATAATCCATGTCTGACAGGGATTCCGCAAAGTTGCTTTTTCATGTATAATTATTTTGACAAGTTCCTCGTGGCCTCGGAAATGTTAATTTCGTGTGTATATACATGGGCAATTGTACGCGAATAAAACCTGTTATGCATACGAGTATCTTTAAACATAATTGTGTTTCAAGGTTGCTTACTACCTTGACAAATTTCTTGTTTGATGCATATGCGAGTGACTTTTAAATGTATCATCAAGTATTATAGAAATAAAGGCAGTTGAGAATAAATTCATTTAATGACACGGTGAATCAAATTAAAGTGGACTCTGAGAAGATTTAAGTACAGTGACACATAATAATATTTGAACGTTTTCAAGAAAATAACTTATTCAAAATTGGATTGAACAACTTGATTTTTTTTTTTGAGAAGTCAGAAGGATCAGTTTACCAGCTGACAATTTTAAAAGTATTTTCTCCATCGTTTTAACTAATTTCAATTTTTTCGAAATTTCTGTTTCACATCATGTAGCAACTTCATAAAAAGATTCAAGTCGTTTGGTGCATCTTTAAAAAATATTCTTTTAAATAATATTTGACTATTACTGTGAGCCACTGTATATTGGACTAATATAAATATTTTTCTTAAAGTGTCGTCTCCAATTACTTTCAGGACACAACAAATTTTCCATACATTTCAGAACAAGAAAGACGCTCAGACCTCCTGTTGAACTACTCACAACAGAGAAGATTAGTCTATTTTAAATATTTTATTGCTCCGTCCACAATGGAGCGGAGTCAGACACTCTTCAAAGGTTAACTACAGTTTCCCCGAAAGGCAAGAGTATTGAAGGATCAGCTCTGCGACAAAATTAATTATTTAAGTACTTGAAGATAAGGTGGTCCTTTCTACTTATCTACTGAGCTTCTGGGCAGGGCTTGCTTCTCGAAAAGCTTCTTACTGCAAAGATTTCGTAAGCAAGGAAAGCCGTTGCCATGAATAAAGCAACAAAGGAGGATATTAAAAATCGACCAAATAGGGTTGCTCAGACACCTAAAATATTGGTAAGGTGTTATCCTTCAGATTCTAGAAAAAGTACAAACCCACCATCTCACCAGTACAGCGTGCTGACTCTAAAACATATTTCAAAACTACAGTTACCATTATTGTTAATGTTTTAGAATTATGAGACAGCTACAGAAAATGTCAAGTAGTTCAAATAATCTACAGATTATGATCAATAAACTGCGGATATTATACATTTATCAAGAAAACGATAGTAACTTCAAACAATATAATGATTAAAGAAATTTGAGAATATCATAAGTATAAGAATTGAAAAGAGTAATCCTGATTAGTTCCTGCGAATAGCTAACGAACAATTTTTATTTTGCACAAATAATGATTCACATCCGTAACAACATGCAAAAATATTTCATTGATATTATAAAAACTCCTTAAATTTAAATTTAAACTATAAAAATAAAAATTTTATGTCACAACGTCGTTCGTGGACAAAGAAA
Source organism: Halictus ligatus (assembly GCA_028454255.1). Lineage (NCBI taxonomy): Eukaryota > Metazoa > Arthropoda > Insecta > Hymenoptera > Halictidae > Halictus > Halictus ligatus. The sequence goes on along the minus strand of CM052130.1, from coordinate 1,806,141 downwards.
TCAACAATCGAACCAATAATTGACCATGAAAGGCCGAGTGTCCGAGCTGCCCAAAATTTGGCCAGTCTTCAACATCCTCCTTCGTAGAGAATCCCCGTGAGGCATTCTAGGATCGATCGAGAAGGAATGAAACAGTGGTTGTTATACAATTTAGCGAGATTAGTGAATAGATCCTAGATACAGGTGTCCGTGTCTGGATCCAGGTGGCGAGAGGCTAGACCGGGGTACTACGACTTTATCGCGGATCCTTAATTTCCGATCGATTGATCGTCCCTTTCGCCTAGGATCGATCGCTGACGAGATCGTGCGGGGCCCCCTTTATGCGAAGGGCGCGCGCATTCGGGCGCGGACATCAAAGGGCTCCCTCGGAGCGACCTGTCTGTAATTACAGACACGAGGCGTGGCCCTGTGGAAGAACAATAGGGCCGCTCTTTATCTCCAACCACCCCCTCCCCCTCCCCTCCGCCGGCCACCTCTCTCCTGTTCGTTGCCAGACGCGATGGGATCTCGTCGATCTCTGCGCTTTCGGGCCCTCTGCGATCCCATCTACTCCGCCGCGGAATATCGATCGGCTATCGATCGCCGATAAGACGATTTTAGGCGCTAAGGAGTTTCCATTCGGACGGCATACATTAAACCGGATGGCTCTACCGCGGCACCACCCAGTTCGTTCGGAAAGGATTTGTCGGGATCGAGGGGACCAACGAACACCCACAGGCACAGGTAATGGAATTGATTGACCGTCCTGGGTGCTGGAGGTTCGTCCGAACGTTTTGGAAATTTTTTAGGAACATGTAGAGAAAACTTGATATCAAGGGCCCAGGATAGTCACATGACTTTTTAATTAATAATTTCCATTCACAGCCTTCAGACACGGACTTAAGATCCGTCTTGGTCTTGATCCGACGGGTCTTAAGTCTCTGACTAAACTTGTCACATTTTTTGCTCTGTATCATCGATATTATGAATTCTGACGCCAGAAACGTGCTTCAAGTTTTCGCCTTTATTCCGCAACAGAATCGAGACAAATTACAGCTCAATTTGTAGCTGGAGATATTTTCTAGTGCGCGCTGCTCTCGATTTCATCCAGAAAACTCATCCAATGGGATAAAAATGCTTGGATTCCACGGCATGCCCATCGTCAATTTTTGGCCTACTTCTAACGTTTATATTACCAAACATCTGCATAATCTCGGCAGCTCCTGACCAGCACGCGATAGATTGAACCTTCCTCTTTCGAATGAGCCCTTTACCAGCGACAAAATATTCTTACATAAGGATGAAAACTTGAGGCACGTAAAACCATTTTTTGACGGTAATGTAGTCACTCTACCTTATCGCGGATCTACGAAGATCGGGCCCTTAATATTAAAAATACTAAACCCAAATGGCTTTTAATATCCTATGAAAAATGACAGGACTGCGTTTATCGACATTTACTGCGGTCTATAGACGTACTAATGGACGTATAAATGGACTAATTTAAGAAGATCCCATGAAATTGTCATTAAAATTCCAGCAATTGTAAAATAAACAACCGGAAATGATTTTGACTCGTCTGGTAGTTCTGCCGTGAGGAATCACTTAATTGTAAATCTGTTTAGAAAACCATGAAATCAACACCGGTAGCCACCGTTAATAACACATTGGTAAACCATTATCCATCATAGTTCTACCGTGATGAAAGCGTTACAAATCTAGTTTCCAGCCGCGGAAGCCGCTCATTATCTTCGAAACGAATACAGTGCCCCTAGAACAGACGTGAAATTATAACATAAGTGTAGAACTCTCTTTAAGCCTCGTTAAGGCGGAGGATCGCGTGCGCAGATCGTATCGGAGATACTGGTAATGGGGATAATGCAAAGCTCGCAAGTACCCGTGCTCCTAACACACTCCGTGCAGCCCCTAAATATATACCGCCTGACTAATTAATGATCTCCTGAAAAAGGACGAGGCGGCGTGAAATCCTCCGGGATCGGCGATGCATCGCGTTCGCTATCGCGGGTCAATTTAGATAGCTATCGAATGGATCAAAATTTCGAACGAGAGTGGGGGCGTGCGTAATAGACCCCGTCAGCGGGGTAATTAATGAACTCTCGGCCCCACCGTATACTCATTCCTGGTTCCCTTTTCTCGCCACTTTCGCCGGCTTCATATTGTCTAGCCCGATTTCGATAACCCGCGCAAAAAAATTCCATTTGGACCGGGATCACGTGATGACGCGCCTCGTTTCCGATCGATCAGCCAGCCGAACCGTATTCGAATGAGAAAAAGAGGCGAGAGACCGGCAGCGAAACAGTTTCGTGATTAAATCTGCATCGTAATAAACCGAGCCTTTATTAACGCTGCGACGCAACTGCCGGACAGTTTCATGCGGAGATGAAAACTCCGCTATTGCCGCGCTGGATGTCGCTCAAAAACCTCTGCGAAACTCATTCGGGTTCTTCCGTAGCGGAGGAACACCCGGGATGCTGGCCGTCGTAAGTTAAAATCAGGGTGCGAAAGAATTATTAACTACCGGGGAAATGATTCGTGCGGCTTTCTTTTTGAGAAATGAATTCAATTCGAATCTATGTCGATAATTAATAAAGAAACTTACATTTGTGATATGTAAAACTTTCAACAGTTTAACATTCCCTTGTTTATATGAGGTTAAAAATTGGTAACTAAAACACTCGTGCTTCCTCGCTTCATTAGATTCAAACTGGAAATGCACCTGCGAGGAAAGTTTGACCTCGCTCTCTTTACATGATTTTTATTTTACTTTACGTAACTTTATCCGTGTCGAAATTTATTGCAAATTACAACTTCGAGAAAAATGCCAATCTCAAAACGGCCGTTCACTCGTTTCTTGTGAGTTGACCTTATGAAAAAGGTCATCGAAGTCACCGTTAAGTAAAAATACATTTTAAAAAAGAGTTTGTCCTTTTTTCGGTACATAATGAAAGAGAGTAGAACTTTTAGCTTGAATTGGCTTTATAAAATACACAGGGTAAACTGTACTATTACTGGCACTGCGGTAGTTATTGGCGCTTTTGATTTAATCTGCAAATATTAAGAATTCCTGGTATAGAAAATAAATGTTTATTGCTTCGTATTTATATTTCGCAGCAACGTTGTAAGTTTTCATAACAAAGTTCCACATATGACTGTTAGCAAGGCTGGAGGACGTCTGGTAAGACCGACGGACGACCACAAGTCAGTGTACATAGTGTTTTGTTAAAATTTTCGTTACGAGCAAGTATAACGTTTAACGTTCGCTTCTTACTGTTTATCAGATATAACCTCAGATTTTCAGGTGTCAACGAATGGTTCATTTGTTTGTACGGAAGTTTAATTAATCGGCACCTATGCCAATCACTAGATATACAATTTTGGGTTTTTTTTAATATTCAAATGATTAATGCTTTGGATCGTTAAAAAAAAATTAGAAATATGATTTTAATTCGTTGAAAGAAGTCTTCTTATCAATTCTTGGCATTGCCAATTATTGTACGTTGAAGGGGCCAATCACTATAGGATATTAACTGTAGGAGATAATCGTTGTATTATTTATTTACCTACTTGTGCAAATCACTTCTATTCTTATATGTGAAAGAAATGGAAAGGGAAAAAAGGAAAGGGAAGAGGAAAGAACCTAAAAAATCTAAAGAAAGTTTCACCTCACAGAAGAAAATGAAAATTGCAGGCTTAAAGATTGACAGAGATATCGAAGTTAAAAATACTAATGACAAATACGATGACTTACCCTTAAACGAATGGATACACTTGAGTACATCAAAGATACTGGACGCGGCAAAGTTTAAAAGGGGCACTAAAAATTGGTGAAGAGTTGAATCGGATGACCTATGACCCTTTTCTGTTGATCTATGTAAACTTGAAAATATTTTTCTTTTTTTTTATTGAGCATTATCTCCGTCTCTTAGTTATGTATACATATTAAGCTGATGATATTGGTTCAAACTTTTTTCATTGTTTCTTTATTAACACTAGGTTTACGGACCGATCAAAATGACCGGTTCTAATATTTTTATTTTAAAATTATTGATGTATAAGTACATGAGGAATTATTTAGCAAATTTATTTCCATGGTTATATATTATTTTAAAAATATTTAAAAAATATATATTAATACTTTTAATGCTCCGAAACCTAGGTTAAGTTAATAATCCCTATTCGTTCTTCAGTGCCAATAACTGATACATGTTGCGTCAATAACTGTACCAAATGTGCCAATGTCTGTACTATTTGGCTTACGATTGTTGTTCACAGAATAAATTTGTACAGTTTACCCCAAATATAAATTTTTCGGTAACACTCATTTATCATGTTTAGAAAAGTTCTTGTTCCGCGTGTCAAACAATACTATCCCATGAACGGTACTATAACAATATTAAAAAAAACATTAATGTCATTGTCCCATTCAGTCATTTAAGTGTTGCAGATGCTATTGCAGAGAAAGGACCGTTGAAAGTAGACGTTGATCATATACAGAATAACACTGCTCCCTTGAAATGATTGCAGCCCCATTGACTGCGAACCTTTATGCAAAATAAAAATTGTTTGCATCAATTGCACCTAGCAGAAGCCAACATAAGTTTCATCCTTCTTTTGACAACATTGATATTCTTGAATTTTAGAAATCTGTTTGCTGTTTCAAATTACAGCACTTTTATCATAAATGCATAAAGTCTGCAGTCCACTCGTTATTTCTCCAGATCAGACTACAAAAGTTGACTTATTCTTTAATATTTTCATAAAATCCAGTTCAGAGAATTTTATTTTTTGATATGAGAATACTCCTAAACAAACTCGGAAACTTCGGACAAAGCAGTTCCGTTCCACTTTCTGTTCTCCTTGTCGCGTACAGCAGAATTACATTGGACGTTCACACGGGTCGCGGCGAGTGCGCTAATTAAAATTAGCAGAACAATGCTATCAAAATAAGATGACGCTCCTTTTATGACAGGACCTCGACTCGTCCGTGCGTCCGAGTACGAAGTCGCGAGTCACGGTTAGAAATTGGCGAGAGGTGGCGACGTTGAAGAAAAATGAAAGAAAAAAAAAAGAAAAGAAAGAAAAGTTGGTGACCATACGGTGGAAACCGTTATCCGGATGTATGAAGACGTCCCGCGGCAGGATCACGCGCGAAAAATATTAATCCACGGTGACGTGGACGCTCGCTAACGGGCGTCGTGTCTGTCAGTCAAGCTGGCTGCCGAGGAAAGACGCATTGCCGTTCCTCCCTTCGCTAATAAGCGGTTATGTCAACCAGGGGGGGGGAGAGGGGAAGATCGGCAGATCGGTGAATGATAGTATTTTCGGCGATCCACCGTCAATTATACTAAACTAAACGCAAGGACATATAGGGACGTCAGTGGCGGCGCTACCGACGCCGCGCTCCGACTCGGGAACCGGGAACCGCTCTCGATCGTCGATCGTCGATCGGAGTGCCAGCCGCGTTCTGATCGATTATCAACAGAGAAATGATAAATGAACGCGGGATCGTTTCGCCGGATCGTTTTCTTCGTTTGATCGATGTCGATCGATCGGGATTAGCGGCCCGACGAGATCGAGGTCGCCGCGGCCTCTCTTCGAGCCGAAACTTTTTTGATCGCGACTCGCGAATGCGATTCATCCACCCCGGTGGACGGTTCGTGATCGTTTTTTGAGGAAGTGCGAGGAGAGATCGATGATCGACGGCGATACCATCGAGATACCGACGAGCAGGATACCCGCTTTAAAATGTTCGGAGCCTTTTCTGATGCAAATTGGGAACACAATGCTCCGGTTGAGATAATCACTGAGATGAGATTAGCGGTTGGTTGTTATGGGGGGGGGGGGGGGTAGGTTACATTGTTGTTGGGGTATGGTGAAACCTTAACTGGACTATTGTTCGGGGAATTTTATTATTTATGGCCACTGTGGACTTTTATGTAGAACATTTAATAAACCTCTACTTCTGTTTTAAAAAATTATAGTCGGTTGAAAATCATACATATGTACGTTAAACTCATTAAATGTGTCTACCGTTGGACCTATGCATTTTTGTCACGAAATCCGCAGTCTATTTACAACGATAAAATGTTCGACCGCGATCCGCGATTTTGCCAAAATCGTTTTTGCATATTATGCGGTAGAGCAACGCTTCTAATTGTTGACAAAGAGTCAGGTCGTTTTGTACAATTTTGAAAAAGTTGACAGTTTCGAAGGGCGTTCGAACAGTTCCGCGACTGCATACGTTTTCATTGTCTCACTGTGTTTCCTGCAAAGTTCATATTCTTAGCACTTTGCGTGATGCAAAGTCATTTTTGAATCGTTCCCATCAGGAAACTTAGCAAACAGTTTCCATTACCGGCAACCAGCATCCTCCCATCCACCCATTATCCTACCAAGAATAGTCTCTCACCAGCGCGTCCCACAAAGGTGTCGGAGCCTTCTCCCATTATTACCCAACAAGCCCATGTCATCGATATCTAATACTAGTCTACCTAACAGCCAGACACCGAAGCCGCTAGGCCGGACTACCGTTTAGTTAGTCGCGCGCGAGCCCGCGCCGCGAACCAGTCGAAAAAGAAGCAGTGGCACGAAATGGTCTGCCCACGTAGGTAGTTTCGTAATAACGGCTAAGTAGGATCTTTATATTCCTAGCCGTGAGGCAGGGACGGAGCTACGAGAGGAAGCAGAGCAGCAAGTCGGCAACGATGGTCGCTAGCCGCGCGTTGCAAGAAAAAGATCGAACGAGCGAGAGAGAAAAGAAGGACGGGGATCGAAGGGAAGAAAAAGAGAGAACAAAGAGAAGAAAGAAGCGAGCGCGAAAAGAAACGCAGAGAGAGAGAGAGAGGGGACAGAGAGAGAGAGAGAGAGAGAGAGAGAAAGCCAGGCCGAAGTGAGTCCCATTTTAATTAGCATCAGCTGGTGCGACGTGTACTTAACAACTCCGATGGAAGCCGCGAGCCTCGCCGTCTCTTTCTTTCTCTTCAGGATGGGCCGGGGCTCTGGAATTCCTCTCGCGAGATGTTTTATTCAGGGACACCGCGGGCCTCTGCCAGGGCAGAAACGAGCTGCTGCCCTTCCGAGAGCCGTTTAAATTCGCCGGCTCAAGTAGCCGCTACCGTAATTTGCATACAATCCACGCTGATTCGGCGTTCGGGCGGAAGAAGTGGAAAGGCAAAAGGCACCCACCTTTCGCTCTTCTACTTCTTCTTCTTCTGCCTTCTGCCTTCTTTCCTTCCACCTTTACTTCAGCACTACGGATCCGTGGCACGGGTGCAGAGAAGCAGGGCGCCTTCACGTACACAAATCCGCGCCGTTCCGCTCGAGAACTCGAGACGGACACGTGCTGCGTCAATTACCCGCAGAAATGACGGTGTCCCGGATTAGCATCGCGCGCGTCTCCATGAGCTATCAGCCTTCGAAGGTTTGATGCCACGACTCGGGAGGTACTTGTTTGGTCAACGCGAGGGATTCGACGACGCTTCTCTGAGGTCTGCCTTTGATGGAATTGCGAGGTTTCAGAGCAACTGGTCCAAAAGATCGATCTCTTCTATTATGTTTTCCAGAAAGTGTTAGCAACGCAATATACAGTGTTTACTCGATATATGTCCAATACACGGGTCTAGCCAGGGACATATATCGGCAAGGAGATACTATGCTTTGATCCACGCCAAACGTAGAAAAGGACAATAGTGAAAATAGGAAATAATCAAATAATGTACAGTGAATTCTCTATACAGTGAGTGTAGAAAGTATTCGTACACCAATAAATTTGACACAAAAGTTCGTAAAACTGTTGTTTACTAATTAGTTTTTTATAAGCAATGAGTATTAACATATTCTAGGATATTTATAGAATATATGCACTGCAGAAAATTAACAAGAAAAATCACAAAATCTACAGAAATACACAAGCAATAACTATTTGTACAGTTCTCAATTTGAACTGCTTACAGGAGAATTTATAATGTAAACATATCATATCGAGGATCGTGAACCGTCGATCGTGGTCATTCGTGGATCGTCAATATGTTTGTCAACATTGGTGATATCAGTAGCATTGAAAATTTCGTAGTATTGTCAGTTACAGTTTAGAAATGGGACGAAAGCGAGCGGAAACTAGAATAGCAGAAAGAAAAATTATTGTTAATTTGCATAATCAATGCAAAAGTTTGGCAGAGATTTCACGCATTGTAAGTAGACCTCGATCTACGATAAAAAGTATAATTGATAGGTACGGACTTCGAAAAACACGGAAAAATAACGCAAGAAGTGGACGTCCAAGAAAATTTAATGATCGTACTGGCCGAGTTATGATTCGAATGGTAGAGCAAAATCCAAAAATAAGTGCAATAAAAATAGTTGAACACCTTAAAAATAATTTAAATACGGATATATCTGTTAGTACTGTGCGCAGTTTTTTACGAAATCAAGGATATCATGGTCGGGTAGCCCGTAGAAAATATTTCGTAAGTGAAACGAATAGAAAGAAAAGATTACTATTCGCAAATAATAATGTCACTACGCCAATGGAGTACTGGAATAGAGTGATTTTCACAGATGATAGCAAATTCTACATTTTTGGATCAGATGGACACTGTACTGTTTGGCGAAAAAAAAAACAGAATTGAATCCAGAAAACTTACGGCTTACAGTGAAACACGGTGGAGTTTCCGTAACTGTTTGGGGCTCCATGAGTACAGCTGGTGTTGACACGT
>CM052130.1:1781340-1797327 GCA_028454255.1 Halictus ligatus | reverse complement strand
ATAAAATCAAGAGAGATAAACATTTATTTTTCTTCTTATAATATATCTAAAATAATATATATTTCTAAATTCTTCTAATGTTTTTCCTATTTAATATTACACCTGCTCGTCGTTGTCATGAATGCATTAAATCTAGAAGCGGGCAAGAAGGTGTCGACGTCGTGCAAGCCAGATAATTAAAACGTCGTCAGCGTTGATTTTAAACCCGTGGCACGCAATCTTCGTTCTTGCCGTAGGAGTCGGGCCCGCGCGGACCATTAAAGTTCGATAAAAATATCACGAAGATCGGCAGGCATAAAGCTCCCTAGTCACACGGCAATGGCGGCGGTGGCTGGTCAGGTTAATTTGCTTCAGAATGGCTCTGCCGGTACCCGAAGCCCCGTGGATGGCGATGACTAAAAAAGTAATTTTACGCACTGTTTACACTGGCCTCGGTACGCCAACGAAGCACCAGGAGTTGCGTACCAAAGATCCAAGAAGCTATCAACGTAAATCAATAACGGGAGCACTTTGGCGGCGCATCGGCCAGCTGCTGCCGCAGAGCCCATGCCCTGGCATTCCATTGGCTATTGCTTTTTCGAGGGCTTCTACTTTACAAGGAATCGTATCGACGACGCTGTAAATAATAATCTCGTGTAACTACAGGGTTCGACTTGCGGCCTTATACTTTCACCAATTAACTGACAGTCTCCGGGACATGGTAACCCCTTGTTCGGTGGGCATCCAGCACGCTGACAATGGACCAGCGCCATTGAGCAACCCGGGCTCCCTCAGTCATTGTCAGCGTTCCATTCACCATGGCTCTGTTCCATGTTCTTCGACGTGCCGCTTCTGCGAGGCTGGAATATGCTGAACACTGTTCTTCTAGTACCGGACAGGTAAGGTTCTTTTTAAAAAATGTATAAAATTGTGCATATTTTCTAGACCTTTTCCTTCGCATTCATTTACATTGTCAGTTTCAATACGTTCGTTATCAGTGAATGGTAATAACCCCCATAGCTGTAACTAGATCTTTGCAAAATAAAAATCATCTAAGTTAATTGTAAGTAAAAAAATTCCTTGTTAACTGAATTACAATTAGACTTAGGATCTTTATGCAAAACTTACAAGACACTGGAGCAAGAATAAAATTGTTTCTGCCCCCGTGATTTAAATAACTTGATCATAATATACTGATACTCTTTAAGTTTTTACTCCAGCTAATAATTTTTATTATAAATGCATAAAATCCACAGTCTAGTTATAACAAATACGTTTTTGTCTTCTACAAATCTTTATCAACGCTCGAGTGGTTGGACATTGGTCAATTTTGACCCAGAGTTGGGAACGTTCCATCTAAATTAATAAAATCATTAGCTGTTTATGTCCAATAAGGAGATCAACATTGGTCTCAAAAGAATAGGTTCGAAAATATGTAAACCAAAATTCCTGCATAAGAATGTTAATAAATCTAGCCGTGAATTTTGAAAGCTGAACTTGTCAAAAACGTCACGAGTTAATGTAATACGTGACCGCATTATATCGTGATAATGAGTATATAAAATAATACAGCTGAAATTTCCAAGGATGTTACGAGAGAGCGAAACACTTTTTCAAAATAATTTAGAGAAATCCCAAGCCCATTCTCCGACGAAATATAACAACCTTTCTCGGAGCACGAACGCTCCTCCGATCCTATAACAACATGTCCGCAGCGAATATCTTCGGGCAGAATTTATGATTTCGCAAACGAAATGCGAACTTCCGCAACAAAGCTGCCACTTGTCGCGCCATTGAATCCGAGCAAAACCGTTTACGATTAAATTCGAGCGTCCGGAGAACAGGATCGCATCCATTTTGTCCGAAGTATCGAGAATGGTAGGGCAATAAGAGCCACGCGAATACTGTCTTCCTCTTTTTCGTTCACCGCGAGAGAGACGATCGGGCGAAGGAGTGGGATAAAAGAAACATTCGGCGAAGCTGGAGCGGGGGGTGGGTGATAGCATTGAAAAGCTGATATTGAAATTACGTTAATCGATAACCATAAACTATAACTCGGACATACAAGTGTGACGCTGGCCGTAATTTATCTTTCGCATCCGCGAGAATATATTCAGTGATTTCGCATGCTGGTTCTCACGTCCAGCTGTGCAAAGAACGGCAGCGTACGGGATCGGGCAAAAATGATTTAGCTTCGACAGTCGCGGCCGGCCCGATAAATTGTGGCTCGATTTTCTTGTAACAGCAATCATAACTCGCGATAAAATACGAGACTTTTTTATCGGCCGGCTTGACGTCGGCGAGCCACCGCCGGGCCCCTCGCGAATCTTTTGCGAGTCCTTTGCACCCTTTACTTTTTCGCATCGTTGAGGGTGTGCCCCGGCTTTGGACTTTCGAAAAATTAATTTCTGCATTTTCTTCGAGTATAAGCGCAAAGCTATTCGATGCAAAAGTGGTGTAAATATTTGTCTGTTTAATGCTAGATCTGGAGGACGTAATCGTCATTAAATAAAATAATTGTAACATAATTTTAGCGTGGTTTAGTTTTATAGTAATTCCTTACTATCCAATCATTAACTTTTTAAGTTGCACCATTTTTGCATTAACCCTAAAGAAAGACTAGTCTACAAGAAATATCTCCAAAAATTCGTTTTAAAAAATTGACAATTCATTCTGTGGATGGTCTTGAGTAACATCAATTTTATAGTTGCGAAGAATCGAATATTTTCGATCATGTAATACAAAAAGAAAAGATGTTCGAATTACATTACGAATTTTGAAGTTCAAATAAATGTAAGTAGGGAGGGGAGTCTAGAACATACATTGACTCCCTATTAATGTATCAAACACATTCTAGACGTAGTTAGAATAATTATAAATATAAACTAAAAGTAAGGCACATTAAAAGTTACGTAGATCGTCAGAATTATTAAAATTCAATTTTATGGTCGTATTAATGAACACTAAATTATATACCGCATTTAATGTACAATATAACGTATACATACACTAACTCATTTAAATAAATATTGTCAAAGTAATGGGCACTAAGACTTATTTTCTAGTATGAAACACCAGTACATGCAATTAGCATGATTGTAAAAAATATATGTTACATAATTATGATTAGTTTACTTTAAAAAAAAATAATTGGTGCTTCAGATACCTGTGAGTTTGTGTGCAAAATCCTAACGCGAAAAGTGTAATAGTTCTTCTGCAAAAATAGGTACTAACTATATTATTTTCATTAATAATGGTACCGTTATTGGTATTATTAAATTGTATTGTTAATTATTACACAATTGTATTGTTAACTGTATTGATTAATTATTTAATTGTATTGAAAACCGGAATGCTCACTCAAAAGCCTCCCATCCCCGATTTGTATCTTCTTCGAAAGAAATTATCCTCCATTTCGTGTCGGAATTGTACACCTCCGACGCGACAGTGTAATTGGCACTGCCTACACGCGCGTCCGACGTTCACTGACACAAAGTTTACGATCATCGCTTGTAAATATCAAGGAATCGCGTGTTACGTCCGGACCGGTGGCGGTAAACCCACGGGAATCGTTCATGACGACGCTCTTCGAGGCGCGAAAACTTAGAAATTCGAATTGCCGATTCGAAGATGGCCACAGACCCCTCCTTTCCAGGCTGTTATTCGAGCGAACGTGGTGTGATGTTACAACGTGTCCCACGGTTATGCTGCACACTACGGATGGGAGCAAGCTTAATATGCAACCAGAGTCAATTTCGATATCCGAGCTTCGTTTCACGGGATTAGAGTGTCCCTTCGAAGCAATAATGTTTTTAATGAATATACTCGGATGCACAGTTGCGAGTGCATACTGATGATTGTTTCTCATAATTTTTAGGGGACTTGATGGCATTCAGAAAAAATGGTCCGAACGGTTATACGAATATAAAACAGTAAAAACACTTAAAGAATTTCAGACTACTGTCGCACTGTTTTCATAAAAAAATCATTAGTTTCTGTATCTCGGAGTTAAAAGAGACAATTTTTGTTTTGTGTAAAAATCCGAAATCTAGTGCAGGCATTAGAAGAATTTCAAAATGCTATTGTATTATTTTCAGTCTATAGAACATATTAAAAAAAAAGAAAATCATTTTCCATTTCAAAATCAAAATTTTTCTTTTAATCAAGTTTTTTTTCTAGTAGTCAATAAATTTTTATTTTACTTCAGTTTGTTGCAGTTGAAGCGGAAAACTTGTATTCTTTATAAAAATCCTTGGTCTACTTAAAAATTTAAATCAGTCAATTTCTATCTCACTCCAGTCCGCTCTAATTGTGCTATAGAATTTTTATTTTGCACAACGGTCCGTGGTATTATAATCAATTTCTGTTTCATCACAGTTTGAAATTTAATCGGTCGATTTCTAGTCCTCCCCAGTTCGTTACAATTGAGCTATAAAATTGTTATTTTGCATAAACATCCACGGTCTACTTACCTATACGTTGAAATTTAATAAGACAATGTTCTAGCCGACTTGCGAATGAGTTGAGCCCATCTCTAGCGAGCACGGCGAATCGTTCGATAAAATCAGCAGGTAAGGCTTGTCCAGGGTGTGTGTCACATAAAGATGCTAATACCATGGTATTATCGTGTACAGGGACCGATACTCGCCGAGTTTTAAACGCCATCATTACTCCGCGACAGAAGCCACCGAGGTGACGGTAACGCGACGAGATTATCGCCGTTTTCGCAAAATCACTGTCCGCACGTAACCACAGCTGTCGCGTGCAATTCGTACGAGACTCGCGAGCCGCACGCGGAATCGTTGCGAAACGTTCGCGGCGTGACGAGTGGCGATCGGGGGAACCTGGAGACAGCGACATGGTATCGGATTGTTGAAGAAATATAGAAACGACTACGGACGTCGACGAATACGCGCAATAAACGCGCCGGGCGTTTATTGTGGACGTGTTTACGATTTTGCAGGTATTTTTGCTAATGCGCATTAGCTAAGTGGAAAAGACTTGTGCTCTTGTGAATTGGCAATAAATTATAGGAGTACTGAAATGCACGAAAGAAGTTGTATTGCTGGTGCATCTAAACTTACACACAATGTGCCATTTTTCCTGGTGCAAAAGTATCGACACAATTTAAAATAAAATTTCAAAACTTTTTAAAATTGGAAACAATTTTTCAAACAATTTTTCTGTCTATTCTCAGAACAATTTTCAGTACTTCAAATATGATTTTTGTATTATGTTAATGAAAAATGTCGAAATGTCGAAGCGAAATAGAAATGTATTTGTCCTTCTACAAATTTTAATAGTTGTAAATAATAAAACAATTCCCGTAGGTTCTTTAAGTGTCCCTACAGTTTCCTATTGCACTTATTCGATGTAAATCATACACAAAAAAAAAATGTGACATCTTCATCACAAGACCGACTCATTACCACACATAAAATAATGAATAGACTGCGAATTTTATACAATTATGACAAAATGAGTGAAACAGCAAAAGCATTTAAAGAACTTTACACTAAACCTACCAAACAGAAAAAAATATAAAAGTGAAACGTCTTACAAACGGGAGAAGATTGAATTCACTTAAACTTTGTACGATTTTCATTATAATACGTGCTTAAATGAAGTGCAATGCAAACGTTTTTTAAATTTCAATAATTGTGATATAGAAAACCGGTGATTTAGACCGTCGTAGGTTTAGTGTTAAAGATCTGTATTACTTTCTATCGATTAAGATTATTAGGAAAAGGAATAACGCAACTCCTGTATTTAGAAATGAAATCAGGCGAATTTAATTTTGCATAAAAACGCTATTGATCAAAATCTATGAGAAGACGGACATTGTCTTCTGCGATCAACATAGTACAGAGACTCTGCCAAGAGCACAACCGCTTGGATAACAGAAACAACCGATTGCGTCCGATCTACAGTTACTCGTTTTAATATTCGGACACTATGGCTTTTGCGAAATTAAAGCTTTACGTACTTACTTGAAATGTGGTTATCGAATTTTCTGGTCCGTAATTTGTTGAAGCACATATTCTAGTTTACAAATATGTAAAATTAATTACTTTATTTTTTATTGTTTTCCACATAATAAATCATAAACGAAATTAGACCCAATATTGGTGTCGAAAAAATATTCGGACACTTAACATTACATAACGTTTTTTCCTATTTAGAAATACATAAGAACAAAATTATAATAATTTTAATATTTTGTGGGATATCCCTGTTGTCTAATAACATGTTGCAACCGTGTCGGCATATTTGAAATTACTTTACTTAAGTAATTTTGAGTAATGACTCTCCACTCTTCTCTCAGTCGTATTTTTAATTCTTCTTTTGTTTTTATAGGCGTTGTCGTAATATTACGATCCAATAAGTCCCACAAATTCTCAATTGGATTTAAATCCGGTGATTGTGGTGGAGGATGTAGCACTTTCGGACAAGCATACAATAAATATTCCTGAACTATTCTCGATTTGTGTTTCGGATCGTTGTCCTGGTAGAACTTGAAACTGTCGCGTATACCCATAGTCGTTGCACTTTTTAATAAATTTTGCTTTAATAAGTCTAAATATTTGTTCTTATCCATAATACCTTCAATGAAAACTAACTCTCCTACTCCAGCAGTTGAAATACAGCCCCATACCATCAAGCCTCCGCCACCGTGTTTCACCGTCGGTATCATATTCTTTATTTTTAATTGTTCATTTGGTTTACGCCACACTAATTTTCGTCTACTACACCCAGAAACATGAAATTGACTTTCGTCCGCAAAAATCACATCATTCCACCATGATTGTGTTTTAGAAATAAATTCTTTAGCGAATGCTATGCGTTTCTTTCGATTGATCTCGTTTATGTATGGTTTTCTACGAGCCACTCTACCATTATACTCAGCATCTTTTAAAACATTGCGAACTGTATCCACGTGCACTTTCTTTCCAGTTTCCGCAGCCAATTCTGCTGTTAAATTAGGGGCACTTAATCCTGGATTGATCTTTATTTTTCGAATAATTACACGCTTATCACGATTGTCAAGAAGACGTGGGCGTCCCTTTTGAGGAATAGATTCAATGCGATCTTCATGTTTATATCTTCTTATAATATCCGCGACGGTACTTTTACTTAAATTTAACAACTTCCCAATTTCCCGGTATGATTTCCCTTTTTCGCGGTGAAATATAACAAGTTGTCGAATGTTGAATGAGGTATTTTTACTTTTGCGACCCATTTTCACAAATGCGTGTAGAAACGATGGAATCTATTATGAAACTGTGTGTGACTACCAGAAGCTAACCGAATTGCTGCACACTCTTGGTGTTTACAAACAATCATAAGGAGTTTACAAACGGACCTTCTAAAGCGAATAAACGGCGAAATATACTAGATGTCCGAATATTTTTTCGACACCAATATTGAGTCTAATTTCGTTTATGATTTATTATGTGGAAAACAATAAAAAATAAAGTAATTAATTTTACATATTTGTAAACTAGAATATGTGCTTCAACAAATTACGGACCGGAAAATTCGATAACCAAATTTTAAGTAAGTACGTAAAGCTTTAATTTCGCAAAAACCATAGTGTCCCAATATTAAAACGAGTAACTGTATGGGATTGACAGTGTGCACGGTAGCTGATTAAATTTTGCAGGCTCGAAATCACGGGGGGCAGGGATGGTTGGCTGACACCTGTTGAAACGTCGGGTGCCGTCATTATCCAATATCCCAGAAACAAATTGCGAGCAAACACAGGCGCTTCCTCGGTTCGATTGATAAAGCAACGGGCGGGCGGGGGTGGAGGAGGACGACTGGCGGCGCGGATTGTTGCGTGGGTGAGCTTTACGAGTCCCCCCGATCGTCCGAGAGCAAGGGCCGGACATTTGTTGTCTCGCGTGTGCTGGCCTATAACGATCGGTCCCAGACAACTCGGCAAACGTTATCCAGCCCGGACCCATGCAAAAAAGGGCCGGTCAACGAATTGTCCTACGACCGAAAAAAATTGGACGGTCCGACGCGTGTGTAATTGGGACAAGCATAAATCTCGTTCGGGGACAATAGTTTTTCTGGGGTGGTGTATTTACAATGCATCTTGGTATCTGCAGCTGCCGCGTACGTCTCATTAATTAAGCCTCTCCGCTCCAGCATCCCACCCTCTTCTACCTGTTTCTTCAGCCATCTCTCTCCCTCTTTCTCTCTCTCTCTCTCTCTCTCCCTCCCTTTTTCTCTTTCTGGTGAACCTGTTCCTCTCTTTTGAACATCGAGAGACCGGAGCCACTCGCCGCCTACACTCACTGTTCACCAACACGTTCTCGTACCCCCCTTTAACAGACTGCTCCCGATCGGTCCATGATGCTGCAAGACGGCCCTTGGAACGCCACCACGCGCTCAACCAGCCTCGGGATTAATTAAAAAATTCCTTAAACTTACAATACACGTGGAAGACAATTATCCTCGGACGGTTCGTTCCCCGAAGCTGTTTCGCTGCGCCTGGCACGCTTTCGTACTTTCGAACCCCTTTTACTTTCTTCCGGGATCCACAGCCATCGCGAGCCCGGCATGCATGTGGATCGTACAAGTTGGATTTAACCCTTTGCCTTGGAATATCGACTCAGACTCGTCGGGAACAATTTTAATTTAATTAATTATTTCTTATTTAAAACTTCTCTGTCGTTCATAATATTATCCAGAAGTTCAGAATTCATTTCGTATGCCTGTGTATTTTCCAATGGTTATTGTATTTTGTAGATTATATTCGAAATCTTCATTATGAGACCCAATGTTATAGTGCAAGGGGTGAACTTCAAATACAATAATACATCTGTCGCAATCAAATGTAGGCAGCCGGTATAAACATATTCTTTAATATTATAGGAATTAGAATATTATTTTGTGAATTCGATATTGTCGACATCCAGGAATTGGCATACTGTTCGACGTGCTAGATATCTACATCATTGAATCCTTTTAATAACCTCAAATAAAATTCTACTTGTATGTTATCAATAGCCGTTAGAGAAAATATTCAATACATATCGACTCTTTTTCTCTTATAGGATATTATGAACGACAAAGAAATTCTAATCACTGTAACCATAAAATAAATTATGGTTGAAGAGGTTATAAATATCAGGTGTTCCGATTAATAAATCAATATTAGAGAAAATATTCAATACATATCGACTTTTTTTCTCTTATAGGATATTATGAACGACAAAGAAATTCTAATTAAATTCATTGGTTACAGAAATTCTGTAACCATAAAATAAATTATGGTTGAAGAGGTTATAAATATCAGGTGTTCCGATTAATAAATCAATATTACAGTATGCCAATAGACTGTGATAAAGTGTTGAAATGATATGAAGCTGTAGGGAAGAAAATTCAAAAAAATTCGTAAAAATTCGCAGAATTTAGAGGAGCAATATTTATACAAGACCAAGTACCCCGCAGGTTACGTGTCAAGAAACACAGGACACAGTCCCTAGCAACCCTTAGCCGCCCGAAAGAACCTGTTAATCCCGTGCAGAGCGCGAGGAGAGCCCACAGCAAATTCGAGATTAAATTCATCAAAATCCAATTCTGAGCTTCCCCCGGGCTGCATACTCGGATGAATAATGCATAAAGTGGCGTGGAACGTCTTGTCCTGCTCCGGGACTCATCATTCACCGGGTCACCCTGACGGCGACTGATTAGACTTAGCGGGATGCATTTAGGAGCGTGTTCGCGTCAGGATCTCTGGCGAGGGTGTTTTCGCAACGAGGGAGCTACACGCGAGGGAATTAAACAGGGTATCGAATCAACGGTACCGAACGCGGACGCGAATGTGAGTGACTGTAATTACGAAACGGTAGCGAATCGCGCGAAGTTCGATCGCCCACAGGGTTCGAGAAGGAAAGTAGGATAGTTTTGCTCTACAAGGGACCCCATTTGTCCTTAGGCGAGCGTACCTGCGATTCGGAAGTTAAGCAACCTGACTGCAGCTTGCACGCGGCCTCCGCTGCCTCCTTTTTCGAATATTAAAAAGAAATTAAGCGGCCCTCGCCTCTCATATTTTACTCAACTCTTTTTAATGTCGACGGTTTTCTACCCTCCGGTTGCACGATGTGCTTGATGAATGTTGCAGCTCCTTGCTTGCGAGTATTCAATACCGTTCGAGTCGCCGCGCCGGTAAAGACTTTTTGAACGCGTTTACCCTCCAGTGATGCTGCGCTCTTTTGTTATTTTATAACACTTGCGGAATGAGTGTTCGGTGGTAATGTTAACTGTTTGCTGTTTGATTGATGATTTCTCTGTTAAAACGTTTCCTTATCACGGGACACGTGTATTTCTTTTGAAAACAATTAATGGGGGGAGAAAAATGGTCCTCGAAAGTGAATGCGGTACATGTTTAAGAGACACGAAAACGTTGAGTAATTAATTGATCCATGGTTTATCGCCTTCTGTTAATTAGTTTTTGTTGTGAGAAAATACTTTTACCGGGTCGATACTATAATGCAGGTGTGTTATACAGGGTGAAAGGGGGTGATTATACATGGAAAATAAGTCGAAAATATAGAACAAAATTTTTTCATGTGAGGCTTTGAATTTTCGCTGGGTACGCGTGCACTTGATCATGTCCCGTTAAAACGGTTCTCATTGTATTTTCTCGAAAACAAAGCCTCACATGACAAAATTTTGTTCTATATTTTCGACTTATTTTTTCATGTAGAATCACCCCCTTTTCGCTTGTACCAACAGTTACCGAACACCTTGTATATACATAGACAGCAGATTTTAGTATTTATGAGAAAACTGAGTGGGTATAATTTGAAACGGTAAAAACATTAGAAAAATTTGAAAATACTGTTGTATTATTTTCAACCTATTAAACACATTAAGAAAGAAAATAAATTTCTATTACACTCCAGTTTTTTGCAATTCAGGTAGACAATTTTTATTTTGCATATGGATCTTGTAATAAAGTAGAAGGTACAGTGTTTACTCTGTACAGGGTGAGCCATAAATCGTGACCAGTAGAGATTACTTTGTTATTACCAATCTACAAAGAATTGTAGATGCATGCTCAGCTATCAATGCAGAGGCCATAGAAAGTGCTAAACACTCTTTAGTCGCAGTTTGCGTGAGTGTATTGCAGGTGACGGACACCATTTTATGGTACTTACCGAATTTGTCTTGAAATCCTCTAACAGATAGGCGTAAAAAGATTATAGGTGTGTTTGCAAAAAATTGAAGGTCGAAAGATTGATTAGAATTACGTAAAAACTCTCTTGAAACCAAGCTATATCCGATAAAAACATTTTTGATCGAACTACTAGTAACAGAGTAATCTCTATGTTCACGATTCATGGTTTACCGGTATATGTCCCAAATGCCTAAACGATAAAAATCTCAGTACTATGCCCACTGCCGCGTGGTATACCCCGTGAGGGGCCTTGGACGCTGAGAAGTGTAAACATAATACGGCCCGGATATGTCTCCTGGACGATACACGACTCTGGTAAAACCCGTGTTGTTGACATATATCGAGAATTCGCTGTAGATAACGTTTGCAAATATACTGGAGAAAATTTGTGTTTATATTTTTAGTTGTTTTAGGGGAATTCACAGTTTGCCCCTTTGACAGCGAAGCCCGGGGCCATTCTGTCCAGTTTTTACCAGTTTCCATTTCTGTTCCGTGTTGTTGACATATACAGTGGGTGTAGAAAGTATTCGTAAACCAATAAATTTGACACAAAAGTTCGTAAAACTGTTGTTTACTAATTATTTTTTTATAAACAATGAGTATTAACATATTCTGAGGATATCTATAGAATAGATGTAGTGCAGAAAAAATGATTTGCTTGTATAACTTACAAAATTAACAGGAAAAAACACAAAATGGTCAGAAATACACACGCAATAACTATTCGTACAGTTCTTAAGTTTCCAGAAATTGACGAAAAAAACGCAATTTAAATTAATTTAACATTAGAAAATTATAGAAAAGGAATAATTAATACTTTGTAGGATATTCTTTTGAGTTTATGATTGCTGCAATCCTTTTCGGCATCGAATTAATTAAACTCGATGTTACGTGTGACGGAATTTTATTCCACGCCTCTATGAGAGCATTTTTTAGATCTTCTTTTGAGGAAATCTCATGTTTTCTGATCTAACGGTCCAAGTAACACCACGAGTGTTCTATGGGGTTGATGTCGGGAGATTGCGGAGGAGTTTTTAGATACGCCGGGGTATTATTTAATATCCACATTCTGGTATTGTATGCAGCGTGCTTTGCATCATTATCTTGCATGAAAACGAAATTATCTTTAATGCCCATTTTTTCTGCACTGAAAAGAAGATTGCACTTCAAAATGTCAATATAAACCCTGTGGTTCATTATTCCGTCGATAAATTGTAACGTGCCAACACCAGCTGTACTCATGCAGCCCCAAACAGTTACGGAAACTCCACCGTGTTTCACTGTAAGCCGTAAATTTTCTGGACTCAATTCTGTTTTTTTTTTTCTCCAAACAGTACAGTGTCCATCTGATCCAAAAATGTAGAATTTGCTATCATCTGTGAAAATCACTCTATTCCAGTACTCCGTTGGCGTAGTGACATTATTATTTGCGAATAGTAATCTTTTCTTTCTATTCGTTTCACTTACGAAATATTTTCTACGGGCTACCCGACCATGATATCCTTGATTTCGTAAAAAACTGCGCACAGTACTAACAGATATATCCGTATTTAAATTATTTTTAAGGTGTTCAACTATTTTTATTGCACTTATTTTTGGATTTTGCTTTACCATTCGAATCATAATTCGGGCAGTATGATCATTAAATTTCCTTGCACGTCCACTTCTTGCGTTATTTTTCAGTGTTTTTCGAAGTCCGTACCTATCAATTATGCTTTTTATCGTAGATCGAGGTCTACTTACAATGCGTGAAATCTCTTCCAAACTTTTACATTGATTATGCAAATTAACAATAATTTTTCTTTCTACTATTGTAGTTTCCGCTTGCTATGCGGTCAAAACTTTTTCGAGAAGGATGATTTCACAAAGGGTATCTTTCTGCGTACAGTTTAGATGCTCGTACTGAGTTATTTGTAGCCCAAATATAAACTAAAATCATTTCTATATACCATCGTACCATCATACCAACGTATACCATAAAAGTATATCATTCCATTAAAAAAAAACTTCGATGACCTTGAAATCTCAAAAAATATGACCTTAAACAAATTCGTTTGCCTATGATAATATTTGCCCTTCTGAACCAACTATTGTTTTCCTCTGAAATTTTCTTCTATCATAAAAAACAAGCGAGATATTTTAGATGGCCGAGTTAGGTGAGACACCCTGTATAGTGTCAACACTGTATTTGGTTCGAGGGAACACGCATTATGGTGTTTATAATTGTTTCCCCGAAGGTCATTATTCTCGAGATTTCAAAGTCATCGATGTTTTGTTTTTGTATGTGACTACATATTAACCAATGATCTACAAAATGGAGTTTAATTTCGGTTCAAAAGGAAATTAACTAGTCCG
This sequence comes from Halictus ligatus, assembly GCA_028454255.1. Classification (NCBI taxonomy): domain Eukaryota; kingdom Metazoa; phylum Arthropoda; class Insecta; order Hymenoptera; family Halictidae; genus Halictus; species Halictus ligatus. Next base: position 1,783,799 of record CM052130.1, on the reverse strand, counting down.
CGGATTATATGCATTTATGAGAAAGATGAGTAGGTGAAATACAAAAAAGTAAAAATATCACAAGAATTGAAGACTATAATTACATTATATCGGATACATTATAATTAATAAGAGAAGAAATTCAGTTTATTCAGACAATTTTTATTTTATTAATAACATACGTATTTGGTGGACTTTGTTCGAAACTTTGCATGATATTTCTGAAACATCGTATTAATTCAGAACAATATACGGTTAAGCGTATTTCTCTCCTGCACGCTTATGCACACGGAGTCCCCAGCAGCAATCTTTTGTTCATAAACGGCGCAAGGCAAAGGCAGAATTTGCCGAAATAAAAAGGGGGAGCCTCTGTGAAATCTGAAATTATGCAGATCGCGGGGCCCATACGCCGGAATTTTGATGGCTGTGTGTGCTCCAGATTAATATTAATTTAATTCGTCACTCGCGGCTATAAAGGCAGCCGGTATGTTCGCTTGTACGTTCTTCCTCTCCTTCCCGAACGATTCCCTTCTTTTTGCAAGGAGACTAATGATTAAGAAAGAGCACAATCCCCGCGGAACTTGAGCTTAGCCTGCGCTTCTGTTATTAAAATTTGCTCCTTCGCGCGACTGTCTTCCCCTTTGAAAATGCTCTCTCAGATTGGCGAACATCATGCCTACCTCCTTATTAAAATTTACCGTCGTTGCATTTGATGTTCTGCTTATAATTAATACGTTTCTCGAAATTCGCCGATTTACGTATTAAGATCATCCACCTCGAATAATTCCACGTTCATGTTTTATTTTTATAATATTGTGGATCTCGAATTAAAATAACCTACACAGTTACGCACTTTAATTATAATTATTATTTACACACATTTTCCTGCCTTTATTTTTTATGAAAATCTTCTGGCAAGGTCAAGACAAAGCATTTTTCTAAAATTTTGTTTTCCTTATTATTACCTTATATCTTTTTTTTTAAATTATATTTCCTTCAGTGTTACAAATAGTCTGTTGAAACTATTGATGCAGGAAATAAAATTTTATATTATCTAGGTTTTGTTAAATAAGCTTAGAGATTGCATAAAAAATTATGCTGCAGGTTATATGCGTTTATGTGTCTACTTATAACATGCTAAAATATAGCTAATATATGTAAGATGTAAGCCAACTAAATCAATCTGAATAATTGTAAGAAACAGGATTTAAATAAAAATGTATTTCTTCTTTTAATAATTTTAACCAATTACCGAGAATATGAAAATATTTTTAAACTGTCCCAGTACCTTTACAGTTTGGCATTTCACCTGGTAGTTTTTATCCTAAATGAATAAAATCCACACTCTATAAATAAGAAGAAACTACTAAAAAGTTAATATATGAAATCATTTTTTTTGGGGGGATTTCTGTTGTGCATAAAATAATTTTTAAAAGTGTGGGCGGGCATGAATCATATTATAGATAAGAAATTACAGATTCCCTTAATTTTCAAGTTTGAAAGCCATTATCGAGAAATCTTTCATTACCAATACATTTACACGAACCCATTATATTTTATTATTTCTCTTTTTTAACGAAAGGGTAAAAAGTGGAAACGATCAAGCCTGCTCACGGGAAGCTGATTTCAATAACGTGTTATCAATGATGTGAACGTTCCAAGTGTGAATTGCTTTGATCATGCAGGAGTACATTCGGCATCCAATTTGATAAATCCTCGCGATCAATTAACACGTTCCCCGGTAAGTGCGGCGCAGGAATCCGCGATAAAATTGCAGAACCTTACACTTGGACAGAATCGGAAGAGTGGATCGATTCCGATAGCCATGTTCGGCGTGCGAGCGAATCGATTCGAGCGCGGTGTTGTACGGTCGATTGATTAATCCAACCGTTCGCCATTAAGTTGAACGGTGTGGGAACGAGGAAGTGAAACTTATAGATCACAGAACCATGACTAGCCGTCCGGTATTAAACTTCGAGAGGTACCGTCGACCGTAAGTGAGCTGTCGACTCGGGTCAACTGCTCCTCGAGCTTCCTAGTGCCGGTTAACTGACGATTGATTAACCATCAGCCAATTGAGTCGACCGTTTCGCTCGGACGAAAGAAGCTTCGGCTCGTAAAACGAAGCGTTATTAGCTGGGCACAGCTTCCTTGCATTTATAACATGTCATAATTGTCTACAGACGCAAAAACGGTAGACGAAGATTAACTGCGGCTTCCTCTTACCCGTTTCATTCATGAAACAATCTATGAATACTGCTGTCGGTTACAATCGTTGTATTCAATCCATGGGGATCGTGAAATAAAGTGTTTATTTTTGTTATAATTAGATTGCGGGTATCTATGCAAAATAAAAATTGTCCGAGTCAGTTCTACGAAACCGAAATTACACGATAGTGTATTTCCTCTTTCAATAATTTTAATAACTCGGGGATAACGTAACAACATCATTCAATTCTTCTGATGTCACAGTTTTGTAT
>CM052130.1:1717454-1781240 GCA_028454255.1 Halictus ligatus | reverse complement strand
TAAATGTTCCGTTCGAATACTTTTGTGAGCCGCTTCTGGTACGTGTTTACAATAAATGTAGTGTAAAGGCGGTATAAATTGTTGAATTACTGTCTAATCCTACTCATGTAGTCTTAAGACCCATCCCTTGCTATATGTGTCATATTACATCAAATGCTTCAATTTAACATACATATTTCATTGGTTGAATATTAGAATTGTAAGCGTTCGAATACTTTCGTGTATGAGTGTATGTCCCTGACTAGACTCGTCTTGCGGTCATATATCGAGTGACCACTGTATCTCGAAAGTCTGTTTCGTTTTCAGCTAATAAAACTATGTAAAATGTTAGGAAATGATGATGATATATTAACAAAAAGACGACGCTGTTTATGTGTGCATTAGTTTCCTAACAAAATTAAATGCACACATTACGATTTTTTGGGACAATACATACCGTCGAAAATAATCTCCATCGATTTCTATGCATATGCTTCACCTTATACATAATTAATGAATCTTTTAGCGGATAAAAAATTTTGGATTTACAACGAAGTTACTACCGGTTGATTACGGGGACCAGGAATTAATTTCTATGCACATATATTCACCACAGTGGCTGTATGCTTCGAAAATTGAATTTCGGCCATCTTATCGAGAAAACGTGCCACTGAGGAGCTGTATACCACGGTATCCATGAATTTACGGACGAAATTAAGTCCGAATGTCCCGTGTACCCCATGTTTACGTTTCCACGAGGAAGATGGAAGGGTGCGCGCGAATAAAACGAACGGCAAGCATGGACACCACCGGATCCCGTGGAAAATTATACGTTCCCGAGGGTCGCTCGAGATCTGCACCGCTCTTGTCCGCCTCCTGCTGAACTTCGTCTCGAAATCCGCTCAATTAATTCAAGTTTGTCGCGTAAACATTATGATTGAAGACCTCGCAGGAAACGATTAACCTTAATATATGGCCACCGCATTGATTAGTACCGCGATTCTATATTATTTCGCGAAGCATTAACCGATTCGGTTAAATTTATTATTAGCACGTACGAACATGCGTCTTCTGACTTTTTCTTATTGTTAGTTCGCTTGTAGAACCGAGGCGTAGATGTGCTCGCAGAAGGATGTCAAGCGATTATGAATAATGGAGGAATATATTCGGACGATTAAACGTTCTTCGGAGAGTCGATTTTGCCTCCCGGGTGTATTGGGACACCTGTGCGAAGTATAATGTTTTGCGAAAGCTGTGTTTATTCAGTTTTAATAGCCTGTGGACGAAATTTTATTCAAAACCCCCTGTAAATCAGTCATTTACGTTGTAGTAGGGGCTTTTGGAATTGAGAAATTAACATTTGAAATTATGTTAAAATTTAATAATTGTTCACGTCTACTGTAAAATTTTTAACGTTTTTCAGTTTTTAAAAACTGTGACATGCAACTTATGAGCTTCGGTAGATATAGAAATATCTTTCATTTGTGTACGAAAATAAAAGCTGTTTTATAAACTTGAAGAATGCATTTCTATGTACTTGATTGTATAAATTCTGGTTTCAAAAAATACTTATATTGAGTATATTTAAAAATGTCCAATTCTGCATTTGAAAATATTTAAAAAATTCATATTCAATAATTTTATGAAAAAATTAGTAGTTTCTAATTTTAATATATTAAAAATGTCCTATCTTATATTAGAAAATACACCAAGCAGTGCAAGCATTACACTTTAAAAGGTTCCATTTTGTATTGTATTTTAAAATACTGTATGGAGTAAAACGATTACTAGGCTGCAGACATTACGTGAATATGAGAATAGTATCACAACATTTTTGACTTATCAGAATTATTGTAAGAGAAAGTACATTTTCAATTGATTTCTCTTACAATAAACTTGGAAAAATATTATTTTGGTTAAATATTCACAGTCCCATGATAACATTTTTAAATGCTCTTTTTATTGTATTTCAAAACATTTGAATGCAGTAAAATGATTATTATTCTAATATTTTCTACTTTACATAACGAAGTAATGTTGTGGGCTGTGATGTTAAGGGAATTTTCTTTATTTACGTAGTATTTGGAGGTTTGCAGTGAAACAATTTCGAGCAAAGTGATCGCGAAAATGATTCGCGATGAGAGAGAGAGAGAGAGAGAGAGAGAGAGAGAGAGAGAGAGAGATCGCAGATAGAATGCAGAAACGCTGACCCATCGAAATTCTGAAAGCCTTGCGGGTAACTCGGCGAATCATAAAGTTTCCAGGCTGCCGAAGTTATGTGAAAAGGCGAGCACGTCCATATATCACACGGCTTTAAATTAGATCACATAATAAATTCTTCCCTCCCGGCAGGTTGGTAGCAGCATTCTGTATGCATAGGGTAGCCAACATCTTGCCAGGTTACTTGTTGCTGCTGCAGGTTCTTGCTCCGGGCACCGACATACCACCTTTGATTCTATGAAGGCCTGCCTATTTCCGATATCGGAAACCTTCCCGTGGCATCACCATTCCCGGGTGATGATTATAGGCCTCGTCCTGTATTAGAAATGATTAGAAATTAGGATACCCGAATTTTCGGAGCTATCGTTCGCGTTATTTATTAGGGTGCGCTGAATATTATTCAGCCGGTGCATGGAAACACCAAATTAGTCGGATACTGCAGTCTTTGATGATACGATCAGTGCTTAGGCTAGTCCTGCAACAAACATGGTTCCGGTAGCAATTTAAGACATTGATGTGTTAAACATTTATCTTGTTCTTTAGATGTCGTAGGTGTAAAAATCTGAATGAAAATTGAGGATTTCGAAAACCAAACGAGCTAATTTGTACCGAATATAATTACCAGACCCCGGATTTTATAACAAAAATGAGTAGGTGCAATTTACAACAATGGAAAGATTAAAGGACTTTGGGAGTATTAATATATTATTTTCACTACAATTATTAATAAAAAATATATTATATATTTAGTTTCTGTGTCTTGCAATTGATACACAAACTTTTTATTTTATATAAAGATTCGGAGTCTAATACCATAGAACTAAAAATAAATTCAGCTAAAATTTGTAAGTTTCTAAATTTTCTAAAGAATTAAAAATAAATGAGGAATTAAAAATCATTTTCAATCTGCATTAGTAAATTTCTAAATTATTAGTTCCAATAATCTCTAACTACAAAAGCGATGTGAACCACACAAAAAAATGCAAAAATTGAATGGTATGAATACACTACTTTAGACCCAATAATAATATTAAAGAGTGGAAAATAATCTTAAGAGGCTCCTATGACGAGAAATATTTAAAAAATTACAGAATTTTCATCTTCTATTATCAAGTAATATTTCCGAACCTACAGTAAGTACGTTCATGTAAACATATATACTTTTTAAAACAATGTGAAATTAAACGTATAAGAAAATAATTTATTAACTTAATATTCAATAACCTGAGAAGGTATTGAAGCTTCGTTGCTCCTATCATGTAAAAATATCAGATTGCAAAATAATTTCCTCATGGAAGTTAAAATTGTTTAATAATTAAAAAAGTGGCTCCTATGTCTTATAACAAATGCAGAAAATTTTGATTTTGCACAAAATTCCGCAGTCTACGGATAATTACTGAAAGTCGTGAGGAATAATGGGACGTTGCAACGTCAGGAATGACTCCATGACATTTTTCTTCTCTTTCGAGGTATCGATGTCAAAAATGCTTAGGATTCAGAAAAAGGAAAGTCCCATTTTTCTTGTAACAGTCCTTTGTTCGTCAAGAATGATCGTGAGATGGACCAGAATAAGGACCCGGAGCGATAGTTTCCGTGCGAGGAGCACAGCCTGCGACCGTCGAAAAACGTGGGAATACGGTGTGCGAATTAAGCCCATTGTCCGGCCAGATATTCACCGGCTAAAGTGATAATTTGCGGGTCACGATTAAGACGTGGGATTATAAATCGTGTGTCGTGGCACGTCCGCGGTGCGTGACCAATCGCCCATTAAGCTAACGTCCGAATCACGCGAGAGGTGCCAGGTTAATTTGTGACTCGTGTTGCCTACAACAGCTTCCCTAAAATTATTTCCGAACGGCCTCGAATTCGCGCACATGCCATGGACGAGCCCAATTTCTCCCTTCCAGGGAAAACAATCCCGAACGATTTCCGGAACCGACGTCCCGCCATTTGTTTCACCCATGAATCAAAAGAATGCCTTAGAAAAATTATTATAAATTGATTAAAATTTATATGAATTTTTATAAATTATTCTACAATATTTTTCCCGATTTTTACCGTAAATTATTGCGTAAAAATATTTATGAAGTGTTTACTTTTCTTTTATAGACGAGAAGAATTTTTAAAAGCCTCACAGATGTCACAGAAAATCACAAGAGTTACGGAAATTTAATTTGGGATAATTATATTTTTTAATGATTTTTCCCAGGAATTTATGCAATGTTTTCTTTTGCTTTGCAAAGGAAACGAATATTAAAAAGACTTACAGTACTTTGAATACGCTCAATATAATCATTTATTTTAGCGAATTGAAGTGCAATCTTGATGTATAATTAATTTTTTACATTTGGAGAAGTAATATTAACAAGGTATAGTAATATTTTGGGAAAATGAATTTGAAACAGTTAAAAATAGTTTTAGATAGTAGTCCATAAGAGTGACTGTTAGTTATGAAATGATAAAATATTCAAATATGCTGAATGCAAGAATTCATTTCAGTTAATTGAAGTACAATGTTGAAGTGACATTGGCGTGTTATATTAATATTTTATAGCAATGAATTTAAAATTGGTTTGAAACAGTGATAGACTGGTTGTTTTACCAAAATTGTAAAACATAAAATTACACTCTTAATTATAGGTATTGGTACTTTTCCTCTAATGTTAAATTCTACACAAAATAATTAGGGTAAGGGACCCAAATACTGAGGTGGGTGCCAACTTACTGTGCCTATATTAATTACACTTACTTTTAAAGCATAATCGATATTTAATAAAAGATATATGTATATAACATATATGGATTTTAATGAAAAAGTATCTCTTTTTTAATATTCATTATGCTTTATAAGTAATATAGGCAAAGTAATTGGTACGCGCACAGTAATTGGGCCCCTTACCCTAAATCAGGAAATTGATTTACAATATGAAACAAACAAAGGTAAAACCACTATTTTATTAAATGTGAATTCATATATCTAATGCACTTAAAGAAGATCGCAAAATGCTGTAAGGCTAATTGTAAGTGAAAATGATGCTGGAGAAAGGTTTGCAGAGAACCCTATAATTATTGAGAGTATAAATAAAGAATATTCGTTTAGATTGACCTGGACCGTTTCATTTGCTTTCAATCCTTCTCGAAACGGACTTTCACGTGTGACATATTACCCGTTCAAGGATACAAAAATGAACGTGAATGTGTCCGAGTAAAAGAAGAAAAAAAAAAAGAAGGATCGCGCGAGCACGTGCGTGACACGAGAAACACTCGAGGCCAGTATGCATCAAAGTTTCGCCGCCTCTTTCGCCCGATCGCCACGTTGTCCCGTGACATCTGGCACACGGCAACCTCGTTTGTCTCGTTATAAATCGGCTAAATTGGATAATCTGCGCAACTTTCGCGCCGCGCCTTGATCTTCCGCACTAAAACTTTACATTCCACCCGTTTACTTTGTTTCCCGCGTGCTCTCTCTCTCTGCCTCACGGACACGTGAACTGACCAAATAACACACGCCGGCTAGTAATTTGCAAATCCTCTGACAGACGAACATTGGCGATCCATGATTCTCGAACGAGGCTGCGCAGCATTAACAGTTCCGGCTATTCTTTCCAATTTCTGGTCATAGATTTGACTATCATGCTATGATTTCGTAAATATTAACACTTTAACGACCGCACGTCTACGCAATCAAACGTCGCCAGGGGCCGGCAGTATTTTTGAAGAATTAATTTTAAAGAACTTTATTAAATTCACGAAAAAGTTAACATAAAACAAAGAAACAACAAAAATTGAAGTAAATTCAAGTTCTTATTTCTTTATTTATTATATAATCTCCATCATTATCAAGAACAGTTTTCCATCTTTCCTGCAAATTTTCAATCCCCCTCTCATAGAAATCTAGGGTTAGTGAAAGAAAATGTGACTCAAGGTGCCTCCTTGCATCTTCTACAGAAGTGAATGTTTTATTTCTTAAATAATGCTCCAGAGATCTGAAAAGATGATAGTCAGAGGGTGCGGTAAAACTTCCCATAGCAATTCTTTGATTTTTTTCCTGAGTGAGTTTTGCTGTATGCGGCAGGGCATTATCAATTTGCAGTATTACACCTTTTCTGTGGACTAAAGATGCCCTCTTTTTCAATTTGTTCCGAATACAGCCGTTGTAATTGCTGACAATACAACTCAGCAGTAACTGTTTCTCCAGGTTTCAACAACTCAAAGTGAATTATGCCATGACAGTCCCACCAAATGCGCAGTAACACCTTTCTAAGTGATAAGCTAGGTTTAGGGGTTGATATTGCGGCGTGATGTGCAGAAAGCCATTGCTTGGCACGCTTTATGTTATCACAAAGAATCCATTTTTCATCCCCGGTAACGATTCTGCTAAGAAATGGATCTCCACGAAATCTGGATAGCAATGAAGTGCAAATTGAGCGACGAATATTCTCGTTGGTCTCAGATAATTGATGCGGTACCCATAATCCTTGCCTATACGCCTTTCCCATTTCGTATAGCTGCCATTTTATATAGTTGACCATGAGGACCCAAGGCTTCTCGATAATTCTTGTATACTTAATTTTGGATCAGCTTCCACTAGAGATTTTAGGGTGTCATTGTCAAATTCAACTGGTCGTTCACTTCGAGGCCTGTCAGAGAGATCATAATCACCGGCAGCAAACCTTCAGAACCAACGTTGACACTTGTTGACCTTCAATACATCTCCATAAACATTCCAAATTTTCATTGTTGTTACCGTTGCATTAAATTCCGCGTGAAAATGAAAAAATATGCAATGACGAATATAATCTTATCGCCGCCATTTTATTACAGGGTTGTAAAAAAATTATACTTTTTAGAATATTTAGAACACAGGCTACTTTACCGAAAACGGTCAAAGAATACGTGTTTCCTCTTCAACGATCGGTACGGAACTAAAGGCAAAAAAATTCTACAAATAATTGATTACTTATGGGTACCCCTAATATTACAATCTTCTTTTATCGTTGCATTATTCGACTCGGGATCTGTATGCAACTGCAAGACACAGTAGACACTTCGAAGCTGCTTTCTTTCTTTAATAATCGTAGAAAATTGAAAATGGTATATCGACATTCTTAAATGCTTTTACCCTTCTTTTTATTTTAAATTGTAAACATTTTTGTTAAAAATTTATAAAATCCGCAGTTGAATAATTATAATGCATTGCACGACATTCGAAAAATTTGTAACTTCTCTGTGACAATATTTTATAAGAGAATAATATATTGCATTTAACAGAATATTGTAACTTTGAAGGCTGTTGCTGAAATAAAGGGCACACAGTATGAAAGAAAGTTTTGGAACAACCTAACGCATTCGGTTCATCGAAAAGTATACTGGAAACAATTCCCGTCTCCAAGGAACATGAAATGATTTCTCGACGAAACTGAATGTACCCCGACCCACTAGGAATTATCAACGTACAAACTAGAATAAAAAATGAAAACGAAAATAAAAAAGAAAGGGAAAAGTGGTAAGATTTCTCATCTCCAAAGGATGAAATTGACCTAAGGTGTATAAAATCCGAAACATATCTCAGGTTGCTATTACTTAGCAGCGTGCAAACTAGAGTAAAAAATGAAGGCGAGAATAGAAAAAGAAAATAGTGGTGAAACAGATTATAAGATTTTCCAGTAAAAACTGTTAACGGTCCGATTAGCCTTGTTCGCAGTTCCCGGAGCATGACCGTAGAAGGACCACCGAGATTACGTTCCTTTTCTCGACGACAATCGATTCGAGGCATCACCGAACGATTTTCACGGACCTCGTGCTGATACCGTGGGAGAAATAAAGTAGGTATTGTCTCGGATCTGTTGCCCTCGGCCGTGATTCCGTTCCACGGAATCGGTAAACCGAGTTGAAACGTCACGGGGCGCGCTTGTGCCGTGACAATCGCGATTCTCGAACCGTCAAACTGCGCCCATCGAGATTCCTGTTCGATCCAGCTTGTGGCTTCCTTAATTGGAACGCTTAAACGGTGACCTGACTTCCGAGAACGCCCAACACGACCGTAAATCGAGGTGGGCTTAGGTGGTCCTGTTAATGTTAATGGCTCGCGATCAATATCGTGTCGCATGGAATTTGTTTGCGCCCTTGTACGTCTTTCGGTCAACGATATCCAGAAATTGTGTTTCGCAACGTCCTTGGAAATGTCTATTGTAAAATATTGTAAATTTTATGTGATAACTTAGGAAGATTTATTTCCAGTGTTGTGTTAAATTGTGTCGCAACTTCCACTGCTTCGCAAATGTCTATTGTAAAAATCGTTGAATTTTTGTGATTTTATTTGATTGTCTAATAAGGCTGATTTCAAACGTCGTGTTAGATTACTGCAAAAATTATTTGGCAACATTCACTGCTTCAGAAACTGCTTCTGTCGTAATCCTACCAGTGTTGTTGGCTCTGAAATCCCTGCGTGTAGACCCCGGAATCTTTGCGTGTGAACCCCAGAGTCCTCGCTTGTGAGTTCCGGAGTGTAAGCTGATAAATATCGGTGTCTACAATTTACGGGATAAATTTGCGTAGTTTATTGATCTAGTAAGATTGATCTCCAGTGTCGTATTGTATTAGTAAAGACATTGTTTGGCAACTTCCAATTGCTTTGAAATATCTATTAGAAAATGGATCCAATTTGTACATGGTATAACGTGCAATGTGTCTACAATAAAAAAAAAGTCTAAAATCACAGGTTCTACTATTTTTAATTCACGATTATTGAGACAAGAACAAACTTTGTTGAATAATTCCTCATGGATGCATCTTTACAATCCGTGAGGAATTATCCAACATTTCATCGGATATATTATTAACAAATAGCTAAAATTTTGGATAGGCAGATTCTTTTTATTTTCATGAAGCAATGTAAATCATTAAATGTAATCATTAATGTGAATTTACGTGCTTGCGTAAATCAAGTGTTAAAATTGCAGAAAGATTAACAATTGTACAATGCTAAATTAATAGAACGATGTGCAGAGATCACAGATTACACAGGACAATTTCCAGTAGTTTTTTAAATGATAGAAGATCGCGTTGTCATTCGATCGTCGCGTATCGAAAGCAAACCTCGGTAACAGTCTCGCGCGAGAACTGCAGCGGAAGGAACACGGCAACGTTCTAAGAATCAGATCGCGATCATCAATTGCGAGCAGCAGGTCGGAGAAACGTTCGTTCCTTTTTGTGCCCCGGAGGATGGCACTCTATTGTATCCGGTCTCTTCCACGTTATATCATCGGTACCGAGCGAGCGAGTCCTACGCCGCATAAAGTCACGTCCACAGGCCACCCGTTTGCAACTGCTGCCCGCTCGTGCTGGCCAGACCGAGTCGTGACTTCCAGCTCACGAGAAGTTCAACCCGGTCGACGGAATCAACCCCGTTCTTCGACAAAACGCGCGATTTCCCTGTAACGTGCTGCTCCACGCAACCGATTGCTCAAACTCCGACGAAACCGCCAAATCTCTCGGAAACGACACAGCTGTACAGACCTTCTTATCTACTAGAATGAACAACCATAAATTTCGTTAACCGTTGAGAAACACTCGCCGTTGGACAAGGTCTTGGAACGTCGATGAGCAAACGGATAGTAGCAACTTCAGAATGTTAATGGAACGTATACACAACGAATTATTACAAAAAATTCGAACTATTCTGAAGGTTCTGAATTCTGTAAACACACTATAAATCAGTCGCCGATGCGAACGTCGCGAGTGTCCGTAAATGAATGACAAAATTTAGGAAGCCTCAGGTAAATCGGCCTTAACGGGGGTCATCAATCTTTGGGACGAAGGGGATTATCTCAAAACTAAATTTACTATACCTGGCCCTCCTTGTTGCCTCCTGATTGACGGATGTTGTGTGCCTGCATTCTATTTTACAAAAGATCCTTAAAGCTTTTAATTTTCTATTTGATTTAAATAATTTGTTCGACCTCCTATCCTAAATACAATTTAACTTTTTAAAACCACACTATCAGATACAAATATTTCTTAGCTATACAATAACCTCTGTTTTACCAGCGAGATATACAGTGAGTGTAAAAAGTATTCGTACACCTCCTATAGGTCTAGAAAACCATATATTTCTTTATGTAGTTGTACATTCTTTTACAAAACAAAAACACAATTACGATTATTATATGTTTCAACTACAAAATGTGACATGAATAAACTAACGAAAAGTTAACGTTAACGAGATATATTACAAACAGTCTGAAGTCTCTCAAAATTAGCACACAAAAAGTATTCGTACACGTAAAAAATTTAGCAATAAACGTGTTATAATTTGCGAAAATAAATTAAATTAATATTTCGTTGGATAGACTTTTGACTGTATAATTGCGTCCAGTCTGCGGCATTGAATCCACTAAATTGAATATTATCTTTCGCGAAATCAAGTCTCTTCTTTCTATTTGCGGCATTTACGAAATACTTCTTGCGAGAAACTCGGCCGTGATATTCATTATTTTGTAAACAATTACGAATAGTGCTGGTACATACACTTACTCCAGCGTTGTTTGCAAGTTCAGCAACAATCTTAGGGGCACTAACTTTATGATTTTTTTTAATTTCACGCACTATAAAACGTTCATCGTGTTAACTAAGTTTTCGAGGTCGACCAGATTTTGCTTTATTTTTATTGGTTTTTCGTTCACCATATCGATTTATAATTCCTTGTATAGTGCTATGTGGCCTCTTAATTGTTTTTGTTATTTCTCGCAATGATTTGTCCTGATTATTCAGTTGTATAATATTTTTTCTTTCAGTCTCACTTGTTTCCTTACCTTTACGACCCATTTTAGCGAATGTTACAAAAATTCACTAGTTTTGTAGAAGGTTGCCACTGGACTGTGCATGAAAGACTCTGTCTGATTATTGGTCGGGTCCCGCTAAACCATAATATAAACAATCCGACGCCTTTCAAATACATTCTAGTACCTGTACGAATACTTTTTGCGCGCCAATTTAGAGACACTTGTCATACTTTTGAATTTTTCTCGTTAACGTTAAACTTTTTCAAGTATATTTATGTGACAATATGTAGTTAAAATATATAACAATTACAATTATGTTTCGTTTTATGAACATGTGTGCAATTACATAGAGAAATACATGGCTTTTAAGCCTACAAGAGGTGTACGAATACTTTTTACGCTCACTGTAAATGATTCTCCTCGTATTTACTATGGGTCATCTCTGACACAGTTATTACGGAGCACTAAAAATGACTGAAAACGGACTCAAAGTATGTGGTTTGGTGTCCGACATGTGTCAGATTTTTTTCAGAATTTTAAATTGTCATTAAATGGGGAAAATGGGCCAAAAACTGAATTTTCGTTTTTCCGCTATAACTACCCTTACAGATGAGCTATAGGGCTAAAACTTGGCTGAAAGGTATCTTTTTTGGTAGGCTATCGATGGGCGCAAATTGGAATAAAATATCGTCGGGGGCCGATTTGACCCCCAAACCCGGCTATAGTCTTTTTTAATATATCTCTTCTTTGGAGTACAAGCGAGATATTTTAGATGGTCGAGTTAGGTGAGACACCGTGTATACCCAAAGAAATAAAGTTAAATAAACATTTTCACAATCTCAATATTCATAAATGAATAGAATCCCCGTAAATCTAGTGTTAAAGAAGCTATTGTACCTGTTGAATTGGGTACAGTTGCTTACAAAAATATTCGAACGCCTTTTAAAAATTACTTTTCCAAAAATTGTAGTAAACAACCATTTAGAATTACTTATTTTAAAACTGGACCTACTCTACAACCTACAACCTAACCTTTTTTTTAGCCAATAGAAGCAGTGTTTTACTAAACGACGTACAAAAAAGAATTCGAAAAAATTGCAATTGGTAGGAATTACATAAAAAACGCACGTTTTAAAACATCTCGATTTGAACCCCTAATGAAAATTTGAGATATGTGTTTTGTAGATCTATGTTAGCTATAAATATGCTAAAAATTTCATAAAAATCGTCATCGGATGTGTTAACACTTCTTCCGCGTCTTACCATTTGTTGAGAAAAATCGACGATCCACTTATTATAATACACAGGAATAGGATTTCTAGAGAAGAAAGGAAATCGTAATACAAGAAATGTAATAAAACATACGGAGACATAGCAACTGTGCACAATAATGGTACGCATCGTAAAAATAAGAAAAATAGTACCAAATACACCGATCGATATCATGTTCCACACTGATATTTGATGCTGTAATGATACATTTCCATAATGAAGCTAACAAAATCTATAAAACTACAATGTTCGAACGAAATCGTTGAAGGTCTTGTATCCTTTGTCAGCTGTAACGCGCGATAGAAACGAGGTCCCATCCAAAGAGACGAGAAAAAAGCTAACGGTTCCGTGCAGAATATATATGTTCATCCCTAAAATTTCAATATACCAATGGGTCGCGTTATGAGGCCCACGACCACAAGGTGGCCGTCGAACGAAAATAAAACAACGGTCCCGCAAACGAGATATCCGGAAAGCAGCCTCGGGATCGGAACGATCGAACCCAGGAATTTTTCGTTTTTGCAGATTCCGCGTTGCGTGCTCATAACGTCTCACAGGCGGCTGTTGCGATTTCAGTGTCGTCGGTCTCTCTGGCCGCAGCGTGAACTCCTCTTCACCGGATATTACGCTCGCTGCCACAAGAACCAGGGAGCCCATAACCTGACGAACTAATCGCGGACGTACGCGACCGTATCTTACCGCGAACCCGGCCGAAACCCTTTTTCGTCGAGAGTTTACGTTGTCATCGTGCGGCCGCAATTTCAGAGTTGAACACCGGCCCGCAGCTCCTGCTCTCTGCCACAAGACACCGTGTCTTGTTAGCGTAACCTTGCATAATGAGGCGTAAATTGCCGCGACGGGCCCTACCGACGACCACTGCCGTGCCACCGCCTGCTAGAACCGCCGCCATTAGAGGATGCTTTATAATTGGTGTCGGTACCCAATCCTCGGGGAAATCTGATTTTTGTCTCCTTTCTTTGGACCCTGGTTTGACCCTACTCTACACTGTAGAACATACACTCCGCGACGGTACTTTAAGACTCTATACAGAACCGTACGAATCTGGGTTATGAAACAAATTTTGTCCCTCTTGTATACAGGGTGATCCTTTCAAAATTTGCCACCTAGTTGGTTGTTATTGGTGATAGAAAAATATTAGAATTGATTGGTTTCAAGGGTGGCATAATATTATTAGGACCTTGAATAAGTTCTCGCTGTTTCTTTAAAGATGGCAGGAGCAGTACCCCGTTTGTCAATTTCGAATGGTAACACACATGCAAGGAAGTAGTGTATCTAAACTTAAATTTCAGTGTATGGTAGTTCACTTTAGTCTAAACAAAGTAATTTTTTCTTAGTTCTGAAAATGTCCTCTTTTGTGCCAAATAAAGTGTATTTGCGGGGAATTTTATTGCACTACTTTATTCAAAAGAAATCTGCAGCTGAAGCACATAGAACTCTTGTTGAGACTTATGGTGACAATGCTTTGTCGGATACGACATGCAGAGACTGGTTTCGACGCTTCAAAAATAATGATTTTAAACTTGAGGATAAAGAACGTTCTGGCGCACCGAAAAAATTTGAAGACGAAAAGTTGGAGGAATTACTCGATGAAGACCGATGTCAGACGCTAGCAGAACTTGGAGAAACATTACAAGTAGATGAGTCAACGGTTTCAAAACGTTTAAAAGTTTTAGGAATGATCCAGAAGCAAGGACATTTGGTACCGTATGAATTGAAGCCGAGAGACGTCGAACGGCGTTTTCTCACGTGTGAACTACTGCTTCAACGGCAGAAAAGAAAAGGTTTTTTGCACCGCATCGTGACTGCTGATGAAAAGTGGATACACTACGATAATCCAAAGCGTAGAAAATCATGGGGTAAGCCCGGCCATGCATCAACATCGTCTGCAAAACCAAATATCCATGGTTCGAAGCTTCTTCTCTGTATTTGGTGGGATCAGGAGGGTGTAATTTATTATGAGCTGCTCCAACTGAATGAGACTATCACGGGTGAGCGCTATCGACTTCAATTGATGCGTTTAAGTCGAGCCTTAAAAGAAAAACGGCCGCTATACGAGCAGAGACACGACAAAGTGATTTTGCTACATGACAACGATCGGCCTCATGTTGCAAAACCAGTGAAAACCTAACTGGAAACGCTTCAATAGGAAGTTCTACCCCACCCGCTGTATTCACCTGACATAGCCCCTTCTGATTTTCACCTATTCCTTTCGATGGCACATGGCCTAGCTGACCAGCGCTTTCATTCTTATGAAGAAGCTAAAAAATGGATCGATTCTTGGATAGCCTCAAAAGACATGTCGTTTTTCCTACGCGGAATTCATACACTGGCAGAAAGATGGGAGGAAGTGGTCGCTAGTGATGGGCAATACTTTGAATGAAATGTTTTTGCTTCTTATAATTTAAATAAAGCTTTTATTTTGTAACAGAAACAGCGAGAACTTATTCAAGGTCCTAATAAGTTAATAGTTTTTTTTATAGGTGGTCGCGTAAAGGACATATGAAGGTCAACTCCGTTCTCCAAATTGGAATTACATATCTTTTTATGTATCTAACTATGTACTAGGCGGTTTACGACGCGCACAGTGACATTGAGTCGTAGGTACGTCCAGTGTCAACAGATTAAGAGATGTCATCCACTATATCCTTCCCTACTGTTATGCCGCAAGAAGGGGTAGATGAAGAGAATCCTCGAATGAACTCCAAAGTCTTTCAGCACAACTTAGGTTTATTTGGGAATAGTAAAAAATTTGTAAAATACGAATAACTTAATAATAGGCGAATCGACTGACGGGTTACTTGTAACTTCTTCTCTCTCTCTGTCTGACTGTCTGACTGCCCTTTCGCAGGGCCTTATATAAGGGTACATTTGGTTATGGAAGTTTGGTGGGGATGGATAATGCTAGCCCTTAGAGATAGGGGATGACGTGGAGGTCGGAGTTTTCGCAGGATTGGACTTCCATCTGAAATCTCTGTACCGGTGAGTAATTTGCTTTAGTCTAGTTGATGAGAAAGCCCGTGAGTTCTGAGCCATCTATTTATCTAACCTATCTATTCTGATAGATAAGTATTACTGGCTGTCTCGCATAACACTACGACATTTTTCGGAGGCAAAAAGCATCCCTATGCTTTCGCCACGGCCAGGTCACGTGACGCAAATCGTCTCTGCCGTACTCATATCACAATATCACATGACTAATCCGGTAATGACAGAAAGAGGGTAACTGTATTCCCCTCAATTTCCCCTATTTTGAGAGCCTCCACCTGAAACCATAAAACGACTACTGTTTGTTCGTTTTTCGATTTCCTGTGTCAGACGCTGAGCTATATTTTCCATCGGACATGGAGCAAGCATGAAAATTGATTCACCTGATCCGGACTGGATAAAGACGAAGGAATTAGATTACAATTTCTCCGTAGGTCGAGCCGAACGAGTTAATTACCGGCGCTAGTCTCGGTCATAAATTGAACATCGGAATCAGCGTGTAGCCGGTCCACGGGATCATGTTCCCCTCTGTGTCAACCACTCCCGCGTCTTGTCCACGTCGAGAATTATAATTGCAGATCTATATGGCGTGCTCGTAATCCGTTGGGCGGAAGCCCCCGCGGCGCGGCGGCCTCCGAGATTTACAGACGGTTCCCGGTGTTCTCCAGTTTCCTACGCCTATTGGCATTTACACCTGCGCCCCATCCTTCTTCGTTTTCCGCGAGGAACACGCGCCCGCAATTCATTCTCGCGCGGCGATCGAGTTCTCTCGCTTTATCGCCGGCTGTATCGCCGTTAATTTATCGCCCGGTTCCCGGCCGCGGCATTAGAAAACGAGGAATCGGGGCACCGACGCAGCCACAAATCATCCCGCGGGGACATAGCGTTGTCGTCGTACTCGTCGCCGGTGTTAAATGGATCAAATACGTGCCCGACACCCTTATCGGCACCGATAGAGGAAACGGTACGATCGGTATTTTCTGCTTGGATGATCGAGGCTCACAGGAATTACGGTTGCTTTCGAACGACAAGAATATTCGTTAATGCGCGGTTAGTTAATTGTCCGGATACAATGTGTTTGGTGAGAATTGATATAGAGCGTATCCCACTAACTTCGCTACAAGGCAATGTTTCTGGTGTTTTTGATGCGACGCGAAATATCGAAAGGACGAATTACAGTGTTCACTCGATATATGTCCAAAGCACGGATCTAGCCAGGAACATACAGTGGGTGTAGAAAGTATTCGTACACCAATAAATTTGACACAATAGTTCGTAAAACTGTTGTTTACTAATTACTTTTTTTATAAACAATGAGTATTAACATATTCTGAGGATATCTATAGAATACATGCAGTGCAGAAAAAAATGATTTACTTGTATAACTTACCAAATCAACAGGAAAAAACACAAAATGGACAGAAATACACACGCAATAACTATTCTTACAGTTCTTAAGTTTCCAGAAATTGACGAAAAAAACGCAATTTAAATTAATTTAACATTAGAAAATTATAGAAAAGGATTAATTAATACTTTGTAGGATATTCTTTTGAGTTTATAATTGCTGCAATCCTTTCCGGCATTGAATTAATTAAACTCGATGTTACGTGTGACGGAATTTTATTCCACTCCTCTATGAGAGCATTTTTTAGGTCTTCTTTTGAGGAAATTTCATGTTTTCTGATCTGACGGTCCAGGTAATCCCATGAGTGTTCTATGGGGTTGATGTCGGGAGATTGCAGAGGAGTTTTTAGATACGCCGGGGTATTATTCAGTATCCACATTCTGGTATTGTACGCAGTGTGCTTGGGATCATTATCTTGCATGAAAACGAAATTATCTTTAATGCCCATTTTTTCTGCACTGAAAAGAAGATTGCACTCCAAAATGACAATATAAACCCTGTGGTTCATTATTCCGTCGATAAATTGCAACGTGTCAACACCAGCTGTACTCATGCAGCCCCAAACAGTTACGGAAACTCCACCGTGTTTCACTGTAAGCCGTAAATTTTCTGGACTCAATTCTGTTTTTTTTTTTCTCCAAACAGTACAGTGTCCATCTGATCCAAAAATGTAGAATTTGCTATCATCTGTGAAAATCACTCTATTCCAGTACTCCGTTGGCGTAGTGACATTATTATTTGCGAATAGTAATCTTTTCTTTCTATTCGTTTCACTTACGAAATATTTTCTACGGGCTACCCGACCATGATATCCTTGATTTCGTAAAAAACTGCGCACAGTACTAACAGATATATCCGTATTTAAATTATTTTTAAGGTGTTCAACTATTTTTATTGCACTTATTTTTGGATTTTGCTTTACCATGCGAATCATAACTCGGCCAGTGTGATCATTAAATTTCCTTGGACGTCCACTTCTTGCGTTATTTTTCAGTGTTTTTTGAAGTCCGTACCTATCAATTATGCTTTTTATCGTAGATCGAGGTCTACTTACAATGCGTGAAATCTCTGCCAAACTTTTACATTGATTATGCAAATTAACAATAATTTTTCTTTCTACTATTGTAGTTTCCGCTTGCTATGCGGTCAAAACTTTTTCGAGAAGGATGATTTCACAAAGGGTATCTTTCTGCGTACAGTTTAGATGCTCGTACTGAGTTATTTGTAGCCCAAATATAAACTAAAATCATTTCTATATACCATCGTACCATCATACCAACGTATACCATAAAAGTATATCATTCCATTAAAAAAAAACTTCGATGACCTTGAAATCTCAAAAAATATGACCTTAAACAAATTCGTTTGCCTATGATAATATTTGCCCTTCTGAACCAACTATTGTTTTCCTCTGAAATTTTCTTCTATCATAAAAAACAAGCGAGATATTTTAGATGGCCGAGTTAGGTGAGACACCCTGTATAGTGTCAACACTGTATTTGGTTCGAGGGAACACGCATTATGGTGTTTATAATTGTTTCCCCGAAGGTCATTATTCTCGAGATTTCAAAGTCATCGATGTTTTGTTTTTGTATGTGACTACATATTAACCAATGATCTACAAAATGGAGTTTAATTTCGGTTCAAAAGGAAATTAACTAGTCCGCGGATTATATGCATTTATGAGAAAGATGAGTAGGTGAAATACAAAAAAGTAAAAATATCACAAGAATTGAAGACTATAATTACATTATATCGGATACATTATAATTAATAAGAGAAGAAATTCAGTTTATTCAGACAATTTTTATTTTATTAATAACATACGTATTTGGTGGACTTTGTTCGAAACTTTGCATGATATTTCTGAAACATCGTATTAATTCAGAACAATATACGGTTAAGCGTATTTCTCTCCTGCACGCTTATGCACACGGAGTCCCCAGCAGCAATCTTTTGTTCATAAACGGCGCAAGGCAAAGGCAGAATTTGCCGAAATAAAAAGGGGGAGCCTCTGTGAAATCTGAAATTATGCAGATCGCGGGGCCCATACGCCGGAATTTTGATGGCTGTGTGTGCTCCAGATTAATATTAATTTAATTCGTCACTCGCGGCTATAAAGGCAGCCGGTATGTTCGCTTGTACGTTCTTCCTCTCCTTCCCGAACGATTCCCTTCTTTTTGCAAGGAGACTAATGATTAAGAAAGAGCACAATCCCCGCGGAACTTGAGCTTAGCCTGCGCTTCTGTTATTAAAATTTGCTCCTTCGCGCGACTGTCTTCCCCTTTGAAAATGCTCTCTCAGATTGGCGAACATCATGCCTACCTCCTTATTAAAATTTACCGTCGTTGCATTTGATGTTCTGCTTATAATTAATACGTTTCTCGAAATTCGCCGATTTACGTATTAAGATCATCCACCTCGAATAATTCCACGTTCATGTTTCATTTTTGTAATATTGTGGATCTCGAATTAAAATAACCTACACAGTTACGCACTTTAATTATAATTATTATTTACACACATTTTCCTGCCTTTATTTTTTATGAAAATCTTCTGGCAAGGTCAAGACAAAGCATTTTTCTAAAATTTTGTTTTCCTTATTATTACCTTATATCTTTTTTTTTAAATTATATTTCCTTCAGTGTTACAAATAGTCTGTTGAAACTATTGATGCAGGAAATAAAATTTTATATTATCTAGGTTTTGTTAAATAAGCTTAGAGATTGCATAAAAAATTATGCTGCAGGTTATATGCGTTTATGTGTCTACTTATAACATGCTAAAATATAGCTAATATATGTAAGATGTAAGCCAACTAAATCAATCTGAATAATTGTAAGAAACAGGATTTAAATAAAAATGTATTTCTTCTTTTAATAATTTTAACCAATTACCGAGAATATGAAAATATTTTTAAACTGTCCCAGTACCTTTACAGTTTGGCATTTCACCTGGTAGTTTTTATCCTAAATGAATAAAATCCACACTCTATAAATAAGAAGAAACTACTAAAAAGTTAATATATGAAATCATTTTTTTTGGGGGGATTTCTGTTGTGCATAAAATAATTTTTAAAAGTGTGGGCGGGCATGAATCATATTATAGATAAGAAATTACAGATTCCCTTAATTTTCAAGTTTGAAAGCCATTATCGAGAAATCTTTCATTACCAATACATTTACACGAACCCATTATATTTTATTATTTCTCTTTTTTAACGAAAGGGTAAAAAGTGGAAACGATCAAGCCTGCTCACGGGAAGCTGATTTCAATAACGTGTTATCAATGATGTGAACGTTCCAAGTGTGAATTGCTTTGATCATGCAGGAGTACATTCGGCATCCAATTTGATAAATCCTCGCGATCAATTAACACGTTCCCCGGTAAGTGCGGCGCAGGAATCCGCGATAAAATTGCAGAACCTTACACTTGGACAGAATCGGAAGAGTGGATCGATTCCGATAGCCATGTTCGGCGTGCGAGCGAATCGATTCGAGCGCGGTGTTGTACGGTCGATTGATTAATCCAACCGTTCGCCATTAAGTTGAACGGTGTGGGAACGAGGAAGTGAAACTTATAGATCACAGAACCATGACTAGCCGTCCGGTATTAAACTTCGAGAGGTACCGTCGACCGTAAGTGAGCTGTCGACTCGGGTCAACTGCTCCTCGAGCTTCCTAGTGCCGGTTAACTGACGATTGATTAACCATCAGCCAATTGAGTCGACCGTTTCGCTCGGACGAAAGAAGCTTCGGCTCGTAAAACGAAGCGTTATTAGCTGGGCACAGCTTCCTTGCATTTATAACATGTCATAATTGTCTACAGACGCAAAAACGGTAGACGAAGATTAACTGCGGCTTCCTCTTACCCGTTTCATTCATGAAACAATCTATGAATACTGCTGTCGGTTACAATCGTTGTATTCAATCCATGGGGATCGTGAAATAAAGTGTTTATTTTTGTTATAATTAGATTGCGGGTATCTATGCAAAATAAAAATTGTCCGAGTCAGTTCTACGAAACCGAAATTACACGATAGTGTATTTCCTCTTTCAATAATTTTAATAACTCGGGGATAACGTAACAACATCATTCAATTCTTCTGATGTCACAGTTTTGTATGTGATCAAGCCATTTTTGGACAAATAAAAAGGTATTTTTTCTTTTAATAATTTTAATAGATCGGTGGAAACGTAACTTTACTCTTGAGTTTTTCTAATGTACTTTTACAGTTCAATATTTCACCTGGTAACTTCATTTTCAGGTAATTTTATTTTCTTCTTTTAAAAATAATTTATCATTCTTGAAATAGGGTTCAGAAAAAGTATTGTTATTAGTGTAGGTTTGAAAACAATTATAATATTGAATAGTGTTAAAATTAATGCACTTTCAGCATTTCTAATGGATATTTTCTGGAAAATGTAAGTTGTGCGCTGACGTATAAGGTGTAAAAAAATGATGGTATTAATACAATTTTGAAAAGAATTAATGTTAAATAGAAAACGTTGAAATTAGGGTAGTTTAAGCATTTTTAATCCTTTTTTGGAGAGTGTAAGCTTTCAAAATCGTATATGAATAAAATTTATAATATTTACATAATTACTTGAATAGTT
This sequence comes from Halictus ligatus, assembly GCA_028454255.1. NCBI lineage: Eukaryota > Metazoa > Arthropoda > Insecta > Hymenoptera > Halictidae > Halictus > Halictus ligatus. Next base: position 1,759,956 of record CM052130.1, on the reverse strand, counting down.
TGTGTTAATTGCTGCGCTTGTTGCACTTGTTGAACCAAGCACGGCTCCCTCCTGTGCAGAAGAAGCACCTTAATGCAGTTCGCCCGACCATCACGCTTGCAATTTCGTGAGCCTTGGCCCCCTTTTCTCGACCGCCAAAGGACCACACATCCTCGAATCTCGAACATAATTTTAATTATTATACACGCGTAACTTTCTTGCTTTGGAAAAAATTGTCTCACTTCCTGGCTAATACTTTCATTACTTTGAAACATTGAGAATACAATTCTTATTAATCCATCTCTGTAAAAATCAATTTATTTACATCAATGGTATTTTTAAATTCATATTTTACAATATATAGAACTGAAGGAAGATCTTCAACTATTCAGTATTCATTGCAGATATTTGTTAATCGACACAGTAATGTTTTCCAGTGAAAATAACAAATGTCTATTTCAGTCAAGCTTTTTTATAAGGAATGGGCTATTAAATCTCTTACTTCAATATTTTAGATAGCCAAAAAAAAGTTTTCTTACTATAAATATTAAAATTTCATAAAAACGTTCAATAAAATTTCTGCTCGGACTCTTATCAATAGGTATAACGTTTTGAAAAATTTTCCATCGTCAAATATCTATTATTCCAAACTAGCTTTGTTAATTCTTTAAGTAAAAAGAAATGATTCATTCATTTTTATCATAAATGCATCCAGTGCACAATTTAGTTACATCTATTTTATATTTTACCATTAATGTAATTGGTAACGTACAAAAACTAAACTTTTGGAAAACATTACTACACTTTGTAGCGGCCTAAATTATTAAATTATTAAATTCCTTGTTTGGAAAATGAAACAGGAATAAAATGAGGCTTTTCATATCGAACCCACGTGATAAAATTTCCATTCGAACAAGTTAAATGTTACAAACAAATCACGTATTCACAATATTAATGTAACTGTAATTATTTAATGTTGTTATATCCGTTGAATATCATTCAGTATTTGTTACGATGATCGACTCTTTTAATATCTACATGCAACTATGCTACAGCTTAGATAATACCTTCAAGTTTGAGAATAAAAACCGTTTTCGGACTATTCAATGTTTGTCACCAATGCCGGTCATCCATCGATATACCAATAAAACTCCGTCTCAAAGACAGCAAATAACTCTGCCATTTTTCAATATTTTGCTGCGACAAAAATTGAGAATTAAGCTAAGAGTTATGCGAATATCACTGTAAAAAGAGCGGAATTTTTCACTTATCGGTCATCCTTAAAAAACAATCTCGAAAACATAGTCAGGGTGGTCTACTCCATCAGACAGAACCTATCGAAGCGTACCATAACTTTTTCGATCTCCGCTTTCTCGGCGCCGCGGAGTGTTTCAACACTGATCGCATGTACGGCGAGGCGAGCTGTGTACGCGTTCCGCGTGAAAGTGCGTACGCGTCGACACGCGGCATGATATCCGCAACGTGACAGTGAATGTTCGTTGCATGACCCCACGGCACGCACCTGCCTGACCTCCGCCCGAACGGGCCACGTGCATTCGAGCCTCGGTTCAACAGGATGCATCGCGTTGCCCACGCGCCTCGACGCAACGCTTATGCAATTCCTGGAATCCTACGGGAGGGCATGGAAAGGGCGTTGCAAGCGGCGATGCAGTCAAATCATCGTAAACCTCTCGCGCACTTGCTGATGCTCGGTGAAACGACCAGGGAGTTACGCTATGAATCCGCATTTTATGATTGCGATCGACGAGATAAAACGCTTCATGAAACGTTTACACGATTATTGCGAATTTGTATAAATTCAATGCACCAAGGGAAGAATTTTACAGCAACCCCCACGCCCTATGATTCGTGCGTCGGTTTATACTAATATCTTTCTTTGAACTTCGGGCAGTTAGAAGTTCGAGGAAAAATCGTGCTTAGTCATGGAACGAGAGTTTAGCTATGGAACAGGGTTCTTCGAGTTTATGGGAGTCATTTTGCAACATCCTCGCTCGGTTTAATCCGTGATGGATCCTGGGATTACTGGATCCCTGGATTACTGGATTACTCAGTGTTATCAGATACGTGTTACACGAGGATTATAGATTGCATGAAATTAATATTTCGTACATAGATTGGAAAGGAAAGGACTATTTGTTCGAGAAGATAATAATATTATTTTTTGATAAAGTCTATCCGAAACGTTCTTTAAAATAATACTATTATCGCCTTCAATCAATGGAAGATAATGATATTATTTTTAAACAAAAGGCTGTCAGAAGCATGCTCTCAAAACGACGTTGTCCACTTCAATAAATGCAAAGTAACAATGTTATTTTTAAGAAAAAAGATTGGTGATTCATAATGCTATCAACCGTTGAATTCTTAACAATATATTGAGTGATTGAACTATTAACGATATATTGAATTGTTGAAGTTCTGATAATATGCTGAATCATTGAATTATTGATGATATTGTATATTAAATTATTGATCTATTGAATTATTGATGATATTGTATATTAAATCATTGAATTATTGAACTATTGATAATATTGCATATTAAATCATTGAGGTATTGAATTATTGATGATATTGCATATTAAGTCATTGAATTATTGAATCAATAATTCAATAATTCAACTATTGATAATATTGTGTATTAAATCATTGTATTATTGAATTGTTGATAATATTGTATATTAAATTAATTAAAATTGAATTATTAAAATATCGATGATATTGTATATTGTGTATTAAATCGTTGAATTATTGAATTATTAATGATATTGTATACTAAATCATTGATTTATTGAATTATAGATAATATTGTATATTAAATAATTGAATTATTGATAATATTATATGTTAAATCATTGAATTATTGATAATATTGTATATTAAATCATTCAATTGCTAATCATATTGTATATTAAATGATTTAATTCTTGACAACATTGTATATTAGAATACATATTGAACTTGACTTGTATATTGAATTATTGGTAATACATTGAATCACTGAATTTATAATAATATTTGACTCAATAAATTATTGAATCATTATCATTATATTGAGTCATTGAATTATTGATAGTACATACTGAATCATTGAATTCTTGAATTACTATTGGTAACACATTGAATCACTCGATTATTGATAATATAGACGTTGAAATATTCGAACGAGAAGTGAATAAAAATATCAAATTAACCGGTTGCTGAATGAAAAAGTAAGTGAACGAAAGTAGCCGATCATAAATGCGTAACGAGTAATTTCATTGATATTCGAATTCGAACAGCGACGATAGGGCCCGTCGATAAGGGAATTACAATTTACCGTGTGGGCAGCGGTATTTGTGGGAAATAAATTAGCTTGCGCGCCACAGCATGTACCCATACGAAACACGGAATGCATCGTTGTTCATTCATCAAGCCGGTGGTTACGCTACTCGAGTTACACCACCGCCTCGGCGTTTCCGCATTTTTCGTGAAACGAAGTTCCGAAGGACGAGTTTCTCTCCTTATACAGTAACAACTGAATCGAATCCAATCACAAGAAGTCGATTCAGGAAAAATGATATTCATTAACGCGTATCTTCACCACTAAAATCATTAAATCTCCGATCCTGGAATCGCTATCCGCGTTACATTGCCGAGTTCAATGTTCTCAAGCTGTAAAACTCAATTTTCAATGGCGCATCTATTTAAGATTCAATTTAATATTAATGAGCGCTATCTGCAATGTTGCGTGCAATTGTTTATCACAACTTAAGAGCTGCGTTGCAGAAATTTGTGTTGCAGAAATTTTTGAATACGCAAAAATTGCATTCACACAGAGTTTATTATAAGAAAATTCATTTTGTTACATCCCTAAATGAAATATAGGCTGAAGGAAACTCTAAACTAAACTCGATTCAGCTTTAATTATTGTTCAGACTGCGAATATAATATCATTGCAATGAGCTTTCTGTGTTTATGTATAATCTGACTGAGGATCTTTATGCAAAATAAAAATTGTCTACATAAATTGTTTATAACAGAAGCCAAATAAATACTTAATTTTCCTTTAACGATTTTAGTTAGCTGAAATTAACACATTGGCATTTTTAAATTCTTTTAATCTGTCCACCCTATTAAAATGTACTTACTCATTTGTGTTATAAATGAATTAAATCCACAGATTAATAATTATAATTAACATAAACATATAACATTCACCGTACAGTAATAACAGATAAATATATACGTAATATTTTTCTTATGTGCGCTTAACTCTAGATTTACGAGGCTCGTCAAAATGACGGATTCTAATATTTTTAATTTACGAATATTGGGATTGTAAAGATGCATCTATGAGGAATAATTTAACAAATTGATTTCTTTGGATATATATTATTTAAAAAATGGCGACAACTTTTGATAGATACATTCATGCTATTTTTACAAGGTAATGTAAAATAGTAATTTTTAGTGCTCCGTTCACCTAGTGTAAAAGGAAGAATAATTTTCAATATCAGAGGCAAAGTCTCGGATTAATTAAAAATCGATTTGATAAAATAGTGTTGTGTGCGTCACACTAGTTTGCTCAATACATAATTGAAAACCGGGGATATGAAAGTAAAACGAGTGTAAAATGATCGGCACTGTCTCGAAATCACTGCCAATAAAGATCACGATCGGAATACTTGTTTCCCTCTCGGTTTATCTGATACGTCTCTCGATCGAAGATCGAACGAAAATTAGGGGTGGCCGGGTTCAGATCGGTCAGGAATCCGAAATAGTCGATTTCGAGTGATTACAGGGTCGATTAATCGCTGGTAGATTACACGAGAAAGCAACGATAATCCACGGCGAGGGCAAACACCGGAGTTTATGGTGATTGAAATTTTACGGGACGGGGCCTGGCCTGAAGTGTAAATCGCGGCGCGAAGCGATTATTAAACGTTTCATTGTAATTAACGGGTGCGGCAACGGCGTGGAATTAGGAAATCTTAATTAAAATTTTCTGCTGGTTAATTTTTAGCTGAACCGCGCGCGCGTGACGGGATGCGTGAGAGGAGACGTCGACAAACACCTTCTTCGCTTCGACTACATGAAGCTCCCTTCAGCAGTAGGAGGCAAAGAACTCTACTAGCTGTTTTATACCGTGATACCATCGATTGAAGCGCTTCTTGCGCTTCCGTCGCCTGTAATATGATCCTCTCAGCCACTATAAGCTTGACATATTTTTCAGACAATTTTTCCAAGTCAAATGGAAGTACAGGAATTCGTTTTCTAACGACTCAATTTCTCAAGCACTCTGTCGTTGAATTATAGATGAATAAAATTTTTACTGTTACATAGTCTTCCTTCAATTAAATGGATATACAGAAATTCCTTTTTCGATGTTCCTACTTCTCAGATCGTCTGTCGTTGAATTATAGGTGAATATAATTTTTACTGTTACATAGTCTCTGTTTAATCTGTTCGTCAGATTCCTTTCGCTACTTTCCGTTCACTTTAACTTACAGGAAAGATCAATCGCCAATAACTAGTACAAGTACCTGCTTCTAATATTTAATTGGTTTTAAGAAATTAATGCAGGTAGGTTCACCCTCCATAATATAATTATTATAATTATTCGTCATTGTCAACCAAAAAGACTCCGAATGGGAAATATAAATTCCTGTTTTCTGATTACGCTATCTTGGAATTTACATATCTGCACAATTTCATAAACTGCCATAAAGAACTCTAAAATTGTATGTAGTGTCTTAATAACAATTTTCTCTTGATATGTGTAATTTTAAAAATAATAAAAATGTATATAATGTTTTGTATAAAAATACTGTTTCTTTATGAATGGCACGATATGAATAAAACAAAAATTATCAGAACATTTCGTAAATATAATGCGACTTTTTTCATGTTCTTGGAAAGTAAAAATTATTTTTACATATTTACAACCATTTTTTTAAATGTGTATTTCCCTGTATTGTCTATAATCCATAAAATTGTATACAGAAGATTAATAATTGTGGTCTGTGTTTCTTACAAAAATACAGAACGAAATTCGCATTACATATAGAGCGATCTAATACATTAAGCTTGATCAATATGTTAATTTCATTACATTTTATTCATAAAAAATAAAAACAAGCCTTCATAAAAAATAGTAACAAGCCTCTCATTCCAATGGAAATCATTTTTACACGATCCCACCTTCAAAAAAAATACTTTGAGATTTATTTGGTCTGTCAACCAGCAGTAAGAAAAATGGCTTTTTTCCGTCTGACATGTCGCCCGGCATTCTTGTAAAAGCCGTACGTAACTTCCACCGAATCGTGGCTCAACGCCTGCAACTATGTGTGTAAATGTACACTTATCGAAAACACGTCCCGTAAATTCAGTTTTAAGTGGATAGCATCGATTAAAAGCTTACAGACTCGCCGGATCTTATCTCGCAGCGTGGACACGCGTGGGCTTACGGGAAGCCACGGTTGCAGTCGTCGTTCAATCTGGAATTTCTGGCATTCGAATTTCTATTAAAACTCTCGTAGCCTGCAGTATACTTTCCTGTCCGTTTTCTCACGTTTGGGAGAAACTCCCTTTGAGTCAGGCAACCGGCCGAGCACGGGAGTATTCGCGCACCCTTCGAGTTCTTCCGCTCCCTCCAGCTTTCTGCCAAAGTGAATCCTTGGAAGTTGCCTGCTTTTCCTTGCGAGAGACAAACTTTTTTAATTTCTAGGTACACGTACCGGCAAATATTAATTCTTAAATGTTCCTCGTGATTGCACAGCATTACTTTGGTAATGAATTATAGAAATTCAATTCTGAAGCTACGTTTAAATTAGAAAGAAAATTAAACAGTAATTCCTTAAAACGTAACTGTAATTCCTTCAATATGAACTTGACTGATATACATTGAAGCTTAAAAATTAAATTTAATCCACTAATGATATATTCACTTTCTTAGTGACTCACGAAAATAAATTGCTGAAGCTACACTTGAGTTAGTCAGCAAATAAATTATTCAACAAATGTCACATAACTCCAACTACTCAAATCTGAACTTTACTGATGTAGAAGCTTAAAAATAGAATTTTATACACTGATAATACATTTTTTACTTTTTCAGTAAATTGCAGTATTCAATTCCTATACCTATTTAAATTAGCCAGAAACTTATCTATTGAACAAATGGAATGATAAATCGCTGACTTATCGATGAATTACTTGCAAGTCACTCACCCAAACATACTAGTACTTGAAATATTTATTTACTAGGTCCAAAATGCTCTATGAAACTAATAGTATGGGATTGAAACGATTGTAATTGTCCAGACACTACACTGTACTTACCAGTGAAGAGTAAAATATATTACATGAAATTGAACTAAATATCTATGGATTTTTGATGTTTAAATAATTTGTTATCAATTTTAGAGGCTAGATACATGACCCTGAAGTCACGAATGTTAAATTAAATCTTTACATGTCATCTAATAATGGTTAGAGTAAAAACAAGAAAGGGACTGGTTAAAAAAATACAATTGCAATCGAACGAATTTGTTACAAACGACCCACGATCAAGAATTGAACCTTCTCATTACGCGAAATCGATTTTCCCCATCATTCAGTTTTCCGCAACTTGCATCGCGAAACCAATAATACGTGGCTCCAATAATCATTCGCACAAATTTACTTCCGACGCGTTAAATGTTTATGGCGACGCATCTCGCGAGCGTAAAATTCGAAATAAATCAGCCCGAGCCATTTCGTCGGCATTTCACGTAGCCTGTTTTCGTTATTACCGCATTCCGGGCCACGCTCTATGAAATTTACAATACGCGAGGTCGCGTCCCGTTGATATCTCGTGATTCCGCGCGCGTGATCGTCCGCGATACCGAACCGCGCGGAACGAATCGACTCCCTGCTTTGTATTTCCGAGTATTTCACCTGGTCCACGACCCTCGTGACCCTACACGTCAAGTACGTCGAGCCCTGGCCCAGCCTCGAATCACGAAAATGAGTGGAGGCATGATTTATAATGGTGTAATGGGAGCGCCAGATGAACCGGCCGCCATTGTTGAGCCCCGAGGCATTATTATCGGCTGACCCCGATTTTCCCCCGGGGCAAGTGCAGAGTGATTGCGAAAAAATCGTGTCTACAGCAATATTGTGGCGATGCTGTGTCACTAGTATTTTTGCAAGAATTTACAGCTTTTGTTTGATGTCTAAGTACAATGGTGTCAGCCCTTTGTGCGCCTAGATAGTGTAAAACATTTTATTCCTTTACAGTTGTAATTTATTGTATTTATTTAGCCTATGGTATTTAATAATGTATATTTTCACGTGAAGCGTAAGATAAATATAGGTGAAGCGTTCTCTATTGTCTTCATAACTATTTTTGACAAGCTTGCGAGGGTTAAATTCACAAGGCGAAGCATATAAAGAGAAAATCTAAGTACAGTGAATTCTCGATATATGTCAACAACACGTGTATCGTCCAGGAGACATACCCGAGATACACCCTCACGGGGTATACCCCGCGGTATTGGGGATAATTCCGCGACGTTTATCATCCAGACCTTGGCGACATATAAAGAGAAATCACTGTACTATAATTTTTGTTTTCTTTACCAATTTGATTTTCTTTATCTGTATTACACATATTAGAAGAATTTAAGAATTTGTTGTTCGATTTAAGAAGCTGTTACACTATTTCCGACTGAATTAAATTTGTAAAAATGAGAACACATTTTCATTTCGTTTCTATTACTTATAATTAATTTAGGACATTCTTATTTTGCATAAAGAACCGCAGTCTACTAGATATAAAAGTGTCGACGAAATACAAAACTGTTTACATTTAATTTTGATTGGTAAAGTACGTCATCGTGGGTCACTGTAAAATTCCCAATTGAATTCCGTTACAACATAGTTAACCACAAAGATCAATAAGCCACCCGAAGCCTCTCTTCAAAAAGACACGAGCACCTTTCGCTCAGAAATCCTGGTACTGACGTAAATCACTGTAATTAATGTTACAACTGTCCTTTCGCGGAGGCGCCGATGAAAAATTGGTGATCGATACACCGAGTGGCCTTTTATCTCAAAGAAAACGGTCTTCTCCACTCGCCTAATCCTCGAATCAATTTATGGTTATGGTAGCGCGTCGAGTGAAAAGGTCTCGTTTGAAATTGAAATTGGTCTCGGCCTCGCATTTCCCAGAGTTTTACTGTCGTCCCAGAGCCAATAGCAGCCGGAGGAACTGCGATGAACAAATTGGCAAACTGTAGGGGAGCCACGGGATTGAACATCGACATTTATGACAGTCGCCGGACATAGGGAAAGGGGGGGGGGGGCGGAGAAAAAGTAGCCGTGTGCGGTTTCGCGCCTCCGTCATCCGCGATTCTCGCCTTTCTCATTGGGTTCGCGCGTAAATTTACGTCCGTGCGAACTCGTACCGGCGTTTCTTCCAGGTTAGGCGACTTCCTCATTGCCGTTTCGCGGTGTCGCACCACGGAAATTCGTTATCGACCGCAGTCTGAAAACCGCGGCGGATTTATCGGCCGTTCCCATGCTACGGGGCCCGCTTCGCGATTTGCGTCAAATAAATTGGAGACACCGAGATGACTGAACGCCATAACTGTTACATCCAATATGGAAGAAGTTCTGAAAGATCTTCATCCAAAAGACGAACAATTCACCTCGATCATTACAAAGTGGGGGAAAATACAAATTCATTTTCTTTCCTTTAAAGTCCGAAGGGTTCTAATTTATTTCAGAAATCAATTTCAATTTTATTATATTCCAAATTACAATGGGCGACGAAATGAATAATTCGAAATTATTATTTGAAGTTTGGTAACAAATGGAATTGAAATTACATTTACCATAATACCTATTTCATTACAGGACATACTTTTATGTTTCAAATAACGCGATGATTTTATATAATTGGGAATGAACGAGCTGCTGAAATAAAGAGGTAATTCCATTTTCGAGTAGCTTGATTGAACCAACAAAAAGCAATTAAAATAAAGTACTACACGTGCTGCGAATTTATAATCAATTAATATTTGTGTTGATAAATGTTTACATTGTATACCTTTTTTACTGCTCCAATTGATGCAATTTAAATATTAAAGCTGCTTGTAGCTATTTTTGTACGGAAAAATAATAATAATACATTAAAAAGATTTAAGAGAGAGAGAAATTAAAAGACCCATTTTCTTTTATTAGATACTGTAAATGTAAATCATCTTATTTTTTTTCTCTCTTTGTGTTACAAAATGTATTTATATAAAACGTGAGATTAAAACTGCAAATGATGTTTCATTTATAATGTCAGATTTCAAAATGACATTATTGTATGCACAAATTCAAAATATGGTATTATAGTTCCAGTTTATAATGTGCAGTTTCAAAATAACATTATTACAATTTTTCACAAAAATGGGTGACTCGTTAACGTAGAATCTTTTATACAATTATTATCGAGGAACGTGATTCTTCGTAACATAATTCGAGGAATCTCGACATTTTCGGGAACCCGACCCGACCCGACCCGACCTCTTCCCGAATCGCCCCGACCATCGGGTTCTCGCACACTCGTGTGTTTAGTTGACAGTTGTTTTGATCCGTCGAGTAGGCGTGCTCCGGGCACCGAAAAATCCGAAGCATATTCACAAAAATTGAAGAGGTCCGATTCTTCACGCTCGTCTCGAGATCGAACTGGCTTATTTATTCCGGACATTTTTACAGAATATTCCCGTCCCTTGTCGTAGAAAGCATCTGCGACACGGGACAAGAGGCCGCCATACATTCCCGGAGGGCACACGACTCGCCTAGCCCCGAAATTATGATCCTCCCTGTCCCCGGTTTACCGTAAAGGGAATTTGAACGAGACAATAATGGTTATTTATGAAATCGTTGAATGCCGATTGGGTAGACCCGGTGTCTTCGGCGCGGAACATTGCTCAATACAGCGGAATGGGAATAAAAACCATCACGAGGCACTGATCTTGAAAGAAAACTCGGGATCGTCGGTTTCTATCGTCGCCGGGAATGAAAATTGCAAACTTATGGCCGTCGCGGGCCTATTCGCGCCGTTACCTGCGTGTCCCGGAACTCGAAACGCAGCTGGTTTATTGAAAACTCTATGAATTTGACAGAACGAGTCGCCCTCGGCTAAATTATTAGGCATTGTGACCGAAGAAGCGATTTTATTTTATTTAACTGGTAAATTATTGATTTTATACGAGCCCATAGAAAACGTATTGTATAAATAGACGGCGGACATTCGGACGTTTATAGCGTGTGCAAATTTCTGAAATATTACAGAACATTCATATATTCAATACAATTAATAAAATTTTTATTTTCTTCTGGATATATAAAATTTTTTACTGAACCAAATAAATTGTTATTATGTTCCAGTTTTTGTAAGATGAGTTGATCACAGTTTATTTATAGATTTCAATGGACATTGAATTGGGAAATATTAAAATTTCTGTCAAAAGTCACCGATAACCGTATCGAGCACAAGATATGATCAAATGTTTTATAAATATTAAAAAACTAGAATTTTCCTTAAATTACTCGGAATTTTTTAAAACAACATATGCTTGAATGAAGAAATTTATTTAACAATTTCCAGTGGAAGCATCTTTGTAATAATTACGAAATAAAAAATTGTGAAACCAGTCATTTGACTTGCATAACCCTTCAAAATGTACTTTAAAAATGCAATGACTCAGTTCCATTATAAATGTGTTTAATATTCCGTTTATATTCAACATTTATCGAAATGGTAAAATAGATACGTAATGCGACAGTAAAATTTCATCTAAATCCCCAAATAGTTGTATGATTAATTACACATTAAATGATCATTAGCATCAATTTGGGGTCCCCACCGGCCTCAATAGTTCACATAAGGTTTAAATAAACATGCGTTGCACGTTTTAAACGTAAAGTAGGAAACGCCGTACGTTCGAGGAATTCCGCTGGCAACGATGCGCCACTTTGTTAACGTGTTCCGATCGGAATCGGGCTGGAAAAAAACGGTTATCAGGCTGGGAAGATTATTCACCGGTGGCAGACAATGAATTACAAGGTGCGTTAATACCGTAAGATCGATCTCGCGCCCTTTTTTTACCGAGACCGATCGTTACTGATCGAAATGGAGCACGATCTCGGCCGTCGTTGCATCTGCTCGTCCCGCACGGTAACGTAATTAAATCATGCGTTCACGTTGGCGTAGCGCCCTACGAAAAAATTACAAAATATCCGTGTCTGTCTGTCCGGCGAGCTTGTTTGATGATCGTAAATTCACTTTTTAATTGTCGTGTCAAGGATAACGCGATTTATCGGAGGACGCTGACGGAAGCTTGTTGTTCCACTCCTCCGATCGGGAATTGATCGATTTCCCTTAATAGCCATGGTCCGTCGGTATTTCGGCGATTTCTTATCACTAACGGATCGCGTACACTGATCCAGCACGATCCGAGGTCGGCGAAATTATCCTCGAAATTACAGTCAACGGTTAATTTATTAAACGCGCAACTACATCCAAAGGTATTTCAATCGAACCGCGCATTATTTTATGAATTATTCGGGAAATTACAGCCCGAGAGCATCCCTTTTAAATGTACCATGAAAACGGGAACAGCATTCCGGAATAATGATAATGATGATGATCATCATCGCGATGATCTTGATTACCACGATCAGCGTACTTAATTGTACATTGTACGTAATTATGGTAATAACGGTGGCTGCTGCTGTGCGCGCGTCGCAGGCGCCGACCATGCTCCCGATCGGACAAATAGACAGGAATATCGACAACTGATAAAGAATCTGTTTTTGATCGGTGGAATTAGGATCGTTCCGATGAATCGTCGTGTCAAGACAATTTCAAATTTATCAGTTAAACTATAGTAGCTGTGCGAGTTAAATGAAATAACAGTTTAAATATATTAATATTCGGAGATTAAGTTCTCCGTTAAACCAGCTTTCGCTTAAACCTACAAAAACTTACTTTTTGTATTTGAAGAGCTAGGACCGGGTCTATTTTGACCCAGCATTTCATCTACTTATATCCAACTCCTGGTGATTAATTTAATTTAGCATTAAAATTCGAGCTGAAAGGGTTACAAGATGAAGACCTGACTAGATAAGAAAACTATTAGAGGAAGATCCCCTAATCTAAAGAACCTAAGATTTTTCCAAAAAGTTAATTTACTTATGTTCTTCTACAATGGGCCACATGGTTCCTGTCACAAAGTTGGTCCCCATGACCAGTAGGACAGGATTGACAAGAAAATATTTTATTTCTTTTTTACCTTGATTTTCAAGGTCAAAGTTATGGTCAATTTAACGGGGTGTTTTTTTATGTCAATTTAAATAAGTAATATAAATATAACTTGTTGACGCTCTGTACAACAGCTCGGTGAAATTAAAATTTTTAAAGATATAGCTACTGTCCCGCGTTAAGGCAACTCACGCTATATTACACAATTATGATAGCAAAGAGAGCAAAATAAACAGGGGCAAAGGAAGCTCGACGGCCGGCAGCAGGGTTAATTGTTTATCGCAGTTCTAATTCAACTAATATTCGCGATAATCTTGCTAGGAGAAGATTCTTCGCTGACTTTCTCGCAACCTCGCCAAAGGCCGGCACGGAAGGTTGCGCCCATTCACGTGGAGCGCGTAATTTTTCGCCGTGGACCGAGGATGCAGGATGCGGTTTCCCGGGATTGCAGTCGGCTGCAATTACTCGCAGCCTGCCCGGTAAGCCGAGGCGGGACGACCCTTAACCCCTGGCCAATGTCTGCTGCCACGGAGGCTGCTGGTAATCACGTATACCCTACGATACCCTTCGCACAAGGCCGAAGGGAGAGGAACGCGGCGACCGAGTCGAATAAGGTCCGGGAGGAATAAAGCCGGAGAACACCGGTGAGGTGTCCGAGGAACGCGGAATGAAGGGAGTTGCTGTGGAATTGAAAGGAGCAAAGGGAACGGAGGAGAACACTGGGGTGAGAGGATTGGCAGGGGAAAGTTTCAAGTGGAGTATGTAAATGGATTTTAGAGGATGTAGATCGTGAAGGCGAGGCGATTTTGACGTCTGTTGTTGAGAGAACTGTTGCAACCAGGGACCAAAAATAATAGCCGTTTAAAAATTTTCCACGATAAAAATCATTAATAAAGTGTTGACTATTATCGACATTTAAGATAATCTACCCAAAATGTAAAGAAAAAAATTCGAAGAACAAAATGATATAAAAAATATCGGTTTTATACCTTTTGTTTACAAAAAAGTTATTAGTCCAAAGAATTGGATTCTCCTCGATAACTGTTATCGATGAAAACAACTGTTTCGATTGCACAAAACAGTTTACGATGAGAGAAGATCGTTTCGATCGCTCATAACAGTTATCAACGAGAGAAATTTATTTTTATTACTCATAACAGTTATGGATGATGGAATTTCGTTTCACTTACTCATACTAATTATTGTTTAAGAAAATTCATTTCAGTTGCTTATTTAATTACCGAGCTGCCTACTCTTTTTCGGATCGGGCAAGCCTGTGAAATTCTTTTCTGCCCTAAAATTAACGTTAGACGATTTGCGGTGCAATTCGTCAGGAGAAAATTTGGAAAAACTCATGTTTGTTACATTATATTTTGATTGTAGCAATTAATTTTATGAATAAAAAATTTATTACCTAATTGACTGTCTACCATTCGAAAGTCGTACTGTTTAGTAATAACTATTACAAATTTCCTTCATTGATAACTGTTATTGCCGATCGAAATGAACTTCTCCTATCGATAACTGTTACGAACGACCGAAATAAAGTTTTCCCTTCGATAACTGTTATGAAAGATCGAATTAAATTTCTCTCATTGACAACTGTTATGAGCGACCGAAATAAACTTTTCCCTTCGATAACTGATATTAGCGATCGAAATAAATTTCTCTCATTGGTAACTGTTATAAGTGATCGAAATGAATTTCTCTCAAGGATAACATTTGCCAACAAGAAAAAAATTGTCGGTTACTTATAATCCTTATTTCTAACCAATACGATTTTAGTCGATGAAATACATGTTATTCCATGACTTTTTTTCTTTTTGGTTATAGCAGTTATGGTCCTTGGTGGCAACAAATCTGCGAGACGATGAATAATAAAGATGGATAGATAGATGGATAGTCCATACATCTGGGATTTTTCGTTGTTATTACGTTAATTGCCATGTGTTAGTAGACTGCGGATTTTATGCATTTGTGACAAAAGTGAGTGGGTACAATTAAAACAGTAGGAAGTTCAAAATGACTTAAGAATGCCAATCTATTGTTTTCAGCTTGTTAAAATTATTAAATGAGGAGTAAACTGTCTAACTGGTGCCACACAGTGGTCCGAATCGAAGAATTTAGTGACATTTTGTTGTAACTTTTGAACTATTAGAGATATTGCAATGAAATCTTCACTAGAAATATTTAAAAGATAGTCATTTTTTAATGGTTGATAATTAAATATGGTTTGCATTTGTTAAAGAATAATTTTTAATTTATTTTCACTAATACTTTTGATGAGAAGAAAAATTGTGTAAATATAATTTTTTAAACTATTTTTTACTTTTAAATATGTATTTTATTTTTATAATTAAAGTAATCACAAATCAAAAATAATATTAAAATTAAGTTATAGTAATAACATTACGTTATAGTAATGACATTTTCTGAATGTCGTGACAAACAATGTTATACAATGTATACTATGTAGCAATATTACTAAAACACTTTTATTGTTCATTATCTTTCTTAAATGAAATAGTGAAAAAAAGAATTATTTCTTAAAAGGACTATATATAAGTTACTTCAGGTGTAAACATAAAATTATTGTAAAAATGTACATATTTAAAAAACATTTAATGAAATATACGAGTCTATACATATCCTGTAAATCGCTTCGCGAAGTGAGATTCATGAAACAGTTGAACAACAATAATTTGCTAAGTGGTTTCAAGTGGTTTTGTCTGGATTTGAAACTGTTTGGAACTTAGACAATATGTCTTTCTGAACGTAAACAATTATACAAATGATCCCTTCTGTATTCAATATTATTTTTTAAATAGATTATTTACAGTAATCATTATTAAATGATATAAGATATATTTCTGTCTGTTCTTCAATTTGAAAAAAGAAGCGAGAGAAAATATTAAATTGGATCGTCAAAACATCGTATTAAAGAGAAATAATTTTTGTGGTGAAAAATACTGTTCTGAAAATGTCCAAGCTTCAATGTTTATTACATCTATAATATTTATTAAATTGTACTAATTTCTTCATTCCCGAGATCCGTGGACATTTAAGAAATAACTTAACTCGCTTAACTTTCCGATCCAGACCACTGTGCGACAGTCGCTTGCAATTGACTGAGACAAATTTTTATTTTGTATGTAGAATAAATATTTTCTACATTAATCGTATGAGACAGAAGGCAGAATAAATATTTTCTACATTAATCGTATGAGACAGAAGGCAAAATGAAAAAAGATATTAAAAAACAATAAAATAAAACATAAAATTGTCTTTCTTCTGTTAACAGTTGTAGTAAATTTGAAACAATATAATAATACTCATAAATTCTTCTAACTTATTCACTGCTCGATATTTTATTTAAACATTTTTCTTATAAAAGCATAAATTTCGCAATCTGTCCATTGTATGTTCGAATACAATTTATCTATTTCATCTGGCAAGCACATTTCCTCGATTTTTTTCACATTCGTCGCAACAGTGAGATACGTTACAGATGTATCGCGGATATACTATGAATTACGATTTCCTCTTGGCACTTTTGACACGCCTGATTGAATCTCGACCCCTTCCGGCGATTCACCTTTCGACGACCGCGGGTGAAAGTACCTTTATTTTAGCATTGATTAATCGAACCGACGGCCAGAAGCCGTTATCCACGGCGAACACTTCGTTGGATTAATTGGTAGTCTCATACAGCTTTGTTAATTGCGGGACAAGCGTTTCCTGTGTTCGAGAAAATTAAATTCTTCCTTTCTATGTACTCCCTTCTCCTTTTCTCGGCTTATTTGTGTTATTTGCGGGGAAACGTTCTCGAGGTACGTTTGTTGTGTTAGAGAAGAGAGGCTGCGGTTCGTTTTATTTTTGAACGCCCACCACCTGGAACCGGAAGTGCAACCCTTAACTCCGAGAATCAACAACGCTTTCTCGGCGAGCTGTAACCGAATGGTTGTAGGCGTTTCGTGACTGGAATTTACGAACCTTATCTTTGGGTTTGTTTGAATGTTTTATCGAAGGGAAAGTTGAAAACTCTTGCTGAATTTTGTTGACGTTTTACTCAGGTAAAAATGCAACCCTTATTCCGAAAGTAGCCATTTTATTTATTTTTATATTCAGGTGTTTCGCTCTTAATAAATCAAACGTATTTATATTTATATTTCTATTATAATTTCTCTTGGTGTTGATTTATATCATAATGTTGAAATTGTTTGATTGTTGAATTGAATAAACTGAATAAAAAAAGAAAAAAGATAAGATACTTTCATTAACCGATATCATATTTGCTAAATATTTACACTACAATTTCGAGTATTAATTTTTTTAAGCTTTTCGTTTGTTATTCGAAAAAATTGGGTGCACGGATCCAGAAAATCATAATGGAATAAATAAAAGTCATAATGGACCCAGAAAATTCTATCGAAGAGTTAGATTATATGTTTTCAACGTCCTAATCTGCACTCTGAAAGTGTTAACCCTTTGCACTACGATTTATTTTACGGTTTCAGTGATTAGAACTTTTGTGTAATTCGTAATTTCCTAAAAAAAAAGGAGAAAATTTGTATCTATTGTATGCCTATATGTTCTTCAATAGCTGTATAGGAAGAATGACAAAATAGAATTTTATTTCGGTTTAAAGGAAATTAATAACATATATATTTATTAGACTCTGTTCAAGAATCTTCGTTATGAGTATGACTCGGCTAAATAAAAGGAGAGTTTTATTTTCCGTCCGACAAAGAACTGTTTCGCAAAAATTCATTTTTCTCTGCATGATTACAGTAAATTAGGGAGAATGTTCTCCAGCGCTTTCCATCGCGATCGATTCCGTAAGTTCTCACATTTTCTCTGGACCAGCCAGAGACAGCTTTCACAAGCCTGGGGAAAGATTGCGCATTCATTCTCAGAAAATTTCAATGGATTTGCATCGTGTTTTAGCCCAAGGGAAAATTACCGGTTTTGGTGAAACGGTCTTGAACTTACCATCACCTGATACGTCGTAAATAGGGGGCACGGTGACGCAGGTGTCTGCTCTCGAAGGGTGAGAATTCTCCACGCGTGATCGTGTGACTTTATTATACGCCCCTTCATTGGGTTATTGAAAATCAATTGAATTAAATCGTCGGTTATTAACTTTCGTCATAGAGAATGTCTCATTACGCACGTGCACGATGAACACTTTCTTCCGTGCCCTGAAATCATATTCTCTATCCTATCATGTAGGCATAAGATAATGTACAAGCTATGCAAGATTTGCTCTGACAATGATTAGAGATCTACTTATTCATTTTTTCGTGCTTATCTGTTTTTACTTCACTTGTCCTCTTTAAAAAATGAGGCTCTAATTATACTGCGGATTTTATGCACTTATTACAAAGTGGGAGGCTGGAATTTCAAACAGTAGAAGGGTTAAATGTTACGAGTTAGTAAAACTACTAAAGGGAGAAATAAATTCCTACTCGGTTCGTATGTCTTGTAACTGATGCAAACAATTTTTATTTTGCAGGTAGATCCGCAGTCTACAGTGATTTCTCTATACAGAGTGAGTCACCTAACGTTTGCACCTCAAATATCTTGGTTGTTTCTAAAGATACGTAAAATATGGTTATTATGTCATTTTTTTTAGAGATATCAAGGTCACCTTGACTTTTTTAAAATGGAACCATCCTTTCTTAAACACCTACAATAATAGTCCCTTTCATTAGGAATTCAGTGACTATATTATTCCTGGAAGTCGAGCTGTTCGTAATATGAATCGTGAAAAACCTGTATGTAGTGATGAAGATAATGAAATTAATGTAATGTAGAAATTAATGTGGATTCAGCGCGAATCTGAAGCCAGGAAAAGTAGTGCATCACAAAGTCTCACTCGTCACAAATATCATCCGTACCACATTAGCCTTGACCAGAAATTACACGAGATAGATTATGTAAATCGTGTTATATTTTGTGGGTGGGCTCAAGAGCAGCTATAACTCAATCCACTTTTTTCTCTTTAATACTATTTACCGATGAGGCTACTTTCATCAGTACTGGGCGTGTTAATTTACATAACACGCATTATTGGTCAGTACAAAATCCTCACTGGCTACGAAAAATTGAACATCAAAGACGCTGGTTCATTAATGTGTGGTGTGGAATCATAGGGCAACAAATAATTGGGCCTTATTCCATTGACGGTACTTTTACTGGTCAAAAATATGATACGTCTCTTAAGAAATACATTGCCAAGTTTATTAGAAAACGTGCCATTAAACGTGTGGTATCAGTATGAAAAGTGAGAAGTGCACATAATGAAATATTCCCAAATCGATGGATAGAGTTTTTCTTGTGGAGAACATTGAAAAATATCGTGTAGCGAGATGTACCAACAACTGCGGAAGATATAAAGCAACGAATTATCGCAGCGTGTGCTACAATAAACGTTCCAACAATAAGACGTGTAAGAGACGCAACAGTTCAAAGACTACAACGTTGCATCGCCGCAGATGGCCGACATTTCGAACATTCTTCATGAAAACAGTGAAATATCTCAGCAACGGTAAGCTTTAGTACACAAATACACTTTAGTACTTTTGTCCTCAGAATACGCCAATCTATCGAAATCGAGCATGAAAAATTGAACATTCCATTCAAAAAACAAAGGTGACCTCTATATCTTCTCTACGCCTCCACTTGCAAGAATATCATTTATACCATATTATGTATTTTCTTAAATTCTACAACTTCTGTACGTAACATTTTCTCATGTTGTTTGAAATAACGAAGATATTCAAGTGGACATAGCTCGTAGGACACACTGTATTTGACTGACCCTGGCAGCTCGTCTGCTGCAGTCTTTCAGTTGAAGAAACAGTGAGTTGAACGGTCCTTTGTCGCACGAGAAATAAAAATGCGCCTATTAAGGTGGAGCAAACATGGCCGTGGTATATCAGACCAGAGGAATTCCATTTCACCCACCCTTTCGTCGCCACTTTCTCACAGAGAGCGGCTCTAATTGGCCGGTGGCCGCAGCTGACCATTCCGCAGATGCGACCGTTTGAATCTGGATCCGACGCGAGGCGAGGCAAGGCGAGGCAAGGCGAGGCGACAACGAGGATCTAAGGAAAGTATAATTTTTCACTTTAACGACCGATGACCATCGGCGTGTCCTCTCTCCTTCCTTTCTAGTGAATGCGCGACAGCCACCCTTTGAATCCTCCTTTCCTGCAATGGTCACACCTCCTCGGTGCTCCTTCTTTGCTGGCGCACGTACGGGGCCCACTAATGATGCGGCCGATTTGCATATCAATCGCAACTTACCATCCTGCTTGCGTTATGGGTCCGTAATGGCTTTCGGTATCGCCTGGCGTTGCGTCGCTTCGCTCTGGTCTTGCTTTCACCGTATTCAGCCGGGGCGCAATATGGACGGGACTTGGTCACTCTATTTTTGGCCCGTAACAGTTCCCATCTCGTGCTGAATAATTATTATTAGAGCGGAGACGTTTATAGGGAACTCCGAAACTTCGTTCGAAGGACCTTCGTGATGGTCCAACCTGTTGAACGATCCTGTTTTCTGACCGTGGCCATGCCATATATGGATGCAATTAACTGTCGGACTGCGGAGAGTTGGACAGATAGATGGGAAGTGGATCCGGGGTCCTTCCTGACCCATGTTATAGTTAATTGTACAGACCGTTTCGACAGATTTTTCTTTTAACAAGCAACGACTGGGCCGTGTTATTTCAAGTCAATTATTAACTCGAGATTTTACCTTTCCAAAAAATGTGTGCAATTGTATTCTTTTACGTGGTCTTGTTCAATCCTTTTATTTTGAGTCTGTACAACTGTAAATACACCCTTCCATATCCTACAATTTTCGTTTGAGATATTTTTCTGTCTGAAATATATTTTTGTATAATATTATTATACAATATTTTTAAATTCTTGGAATATTATCAATGTTTTGAACTTGATCTAGCCATCATCGTTAAAAACGCATAAAATCTGCAGTTTAATAATGAATGTGCACTTCGGTACCAGGTTACGGTTTAATTACTTAGGACTTAATGGTTGAAATATATTTCACAGAATATAGATTTCATGGAATTCTTCAGACTGTTGGTTAGGCAATCAAAGCGTTAACTACTTTCATGGAAATTCTTCGGCGTTTCTCCAGTCATCGCGTTAGGGGTGAATAAAATTGGCTAGTAGAGAGAGAGCCGAGGATCGTAAGGACCCCGAACCGATCAAGGACCCGATCTGCGAGTGTACTGGGTCCGAGGGATTCGCGAGAACAACCTGTAATTGTACATTGTACCACAATTGTACATATAATTTAAATAAAGCTTTTATTTTGTCACAGAAACGGCGAGAACTTATTCAAGGTCCTAATACAATTATTAAAGTATGCATGAAACGTCTATGTGACTTCTGTCTCTCGTAGCAGTCGCAGACAATCTTTATTTTGCACGAAGATCCGCTCCGCAGCGAAAGAAAGGGGTTTTCAATTTATTTGTTGATGTGTGTCGTTTGGAAATGACAACGAGGTCTCGAACTGCCAGAGAACGTAGCGGAAGAGCTTTCAGAATTTAGACGGATAGGTCGTCTCTCCGTAGGGAGTCCTCGGCACGTCATGCGCCTCGAATAACTACGCGACAGATGTTGAGTCGTTAGCGGACCATTATACGAGTGTCGTCACGCGTCTCGAGACTCGGATTTCCATGTATCCCGAAGAATCCACGAGCCGGCCACGCCGACAATGGATGACGTCGTTTGCAAATATTCTTGTAAGGCCATTGTGACCGTCGCCAACTCGAATACGCCGGGGGACAATCGAATCAAAGAGGATCCGCAGCGGAACAATCTACCGTTCAGACCTACAACCGCCCTCGAACTTTAATATTCAAAACGTATTTTGAAAATATTTCCCGTGCTGAGTCATCAGTGAATAATGCCGGCGGGATCATCCTTGCGGGTCGCGGAACTAATTGCAAACTTGCACCGTGGTGCATTTCAAATGCAGCGGACCGTCCTTGGGTCTCTTGAAACTTTTAGACAAGGTTCGCGTGGAACCTCCAAGAACTCGTTCTTTAAATAGAGTTTATTTGTTGATTGTTGGTAAATGTTTCAAAGTCCGTCTTCTTTATGTAGAATGTGGGTTAAATTGGACATGGTACAAATATTCACTCATTCGTTTGTCGTGATTAGACTGCGGATTTTATGCATTTATGACAAAAATTAAAAAGTGAAGTACATAATATTAAAATGATTTAATAACTTCGGTACATTATTTCGACTCACTGCAATTGTTAAAAGGAAAAACAAAGGGTCTAGTCGGATTAAGGTAGTTGAAAATTCCCTCATGACCTAAAGAACCTTTTCTACCAAGTTACAGCCCTATACCACGCCTGTAAGGGTTGTAGCGGGGAAAACATCAATTTAAAAATTTTCAAAAAAATCTAACACATTTGGCATATAGAACGACAGACTTGAGAATTTTTCCGATTTTTTAGTTGCAATCTCTGGTTGTAAAAAATGAAAAACCAGGGAAATTTCGAAGAAACATAATAATAAGGTATTGTCATCCACGCTATCTCCAATTTTTTCATGTTTTTTGCTAGGGTGCGTCACAGTTAAAAAAAAAAGAAAAACCAATTTTTTAAACGTTTTCTATGGAACCCTAAGTTATACTTGATTTTTTTCAATTTTGTACCTTGATTCTTATCCTCAAGTCTGCGGAAGGTTTTTCTGAATATTGAAATGATTAACATTGCATAACATAAAGGACACGATAAAAGTCGGGAACGATGGTTTCTATAGCCTGAGATCGTCTCTGTAACTTGTGCAATTATACAAAAAAAAAATATACATGAAACTTTTTCCAAGATATTCCCAAAGAATGAGACATTTAAATCCAGTAATAAAAATGTCAACTTTTCGATGTCTGAATATCGTAGTATCCTTTTAAAGAATCGAGAACAAGTTGCTGAACAATGTACTTGCAGCATTAATTAAATTTTCAAATTCGAGTTTAGATACAGACTATGTTCCGTTCGATCCAAATCGGCACTATTGCAGATTAGACGCCAGCGTCTGACCAGAAATCTCGCAACGTCGATGGAACCGAGCGGCGACGGTGTTCCGGCGCGAATCGCCGTTGATTTTGAATTAACTTCTGACCCCGGCGGAACCGCCGGTGCGGAAATGATCGATAACCATTATGACCGCGGCCGGGGTTGTACGCGTAGCCGGATATCGGGTCTACGTGGGCAGATACTCATCGAAGATCGATACCGCGTTGCGCGGGGACGAGATATCTTGATATTCTCGGTGAATCTTCGGCAACTTTGCCAGGTAACCGGCCGCGAGCACCCGTGGGCGATTCGCGATCCGCGATCGGCGCGAATCACTTGATTACAACACACATACGCGCACATACACACACACACACATATGTACAGGGTGTCTCACCGAACTCAATCATTTCAAATATCTCGCTTGTTTGTTATGATAGAAGAAAATTTCAGAAGAAAACATTAGTTGATTTAGAGGGACAAATATTATGATAGGCAAAGAAATTTGTTCAAGGTCATATTTTTTGAGACATCAAGGTCATCGAAGTTTTTTTTAATGGAATGATATTTCAAGACGCATCCAACGTCCTGTAATATTATGACCTTCGCGTGAGCATATGTTATCACCACCGATTCTACATCATACATTTACACTCCATGGAAGCTGGTGTACAACTTGTTGAAGCCATTTCGTCTTTTTAGGGCGCCAATAATGCATATTATGTGTATTCAGTTGTCCATGGTTAGAAACAGTAGCTTGGTCAGTAAGGAGGACGTCATAAAAGAAATGTTCATTTCTTTGTATTTGCTGCAATGTCCATGTACAAAAACCAACACGATTCTCAAAGTCGTTGCCACGAAGCTCCCGATGTAAGGAAATATTGAATGGATGAAATTTATGACGTTGCAATATTCAGCACACACTTGCTTTGGAAATGCCTAAAGAACGCCCAATTTTTCGACAATTTGTAGTAGGATCAATATTGACTGTAGCCAATACAAAAGTTTCGGCATCTTCTCCAGTAGCAGCCTTTGATCGTTTTCTTTTCAGTGATTTAACCCTTTGCACTCGAGTGGTGACCCTGGAGCACCACTAAAAATTGTTGTGGCATTATTTCAAAGAAATTACAAAAAATATTACAGAATATTTGTTACTTTACAAAATTTGTATTTAACAGATGACTGAACATTTAAATATTATATGTAAAAATCGGATCGGTTTCGTATGATTAAAGTGAAAATATTCTAAGACGGAAGAAAAATTTAGTTTTAGAACTAAAATAGCGCCGAGTGCAAAGGGTTAATACTCTCTCTTTTGCAAAACAATTGTACTATGCCGTCAAAACTTCATCGAGTAGGATGATTTATCTCAGGGTATCTTTCTACATACAGTAGAGATGCTATCTTTTCTGCGTTACTATACACCATCGTTTCGAAGAAATAACGTTGTCTTTCATAATCGAATAAATCCCGATGAATTTCTTAAACATGCTGATTAAAGTCACAGAATGAAAAAGAATTTGTATCAGTGTTTACAATTTATTGTAAGCGCGTTTATAGTCATTAGTCAAGGTTCAAGAACATTTCTTGAAACCCTAGGGGGATCATGTTATGGTTATTTCACTATTTACATTAAGTGATTACGTCACGTGAAGGTCATAATATTTCAGGTCGTTGGATTCAGCTTGACCTTGACTATCATATAGTTACAATAAAAATACATCATTCCATTTAAAAAAACTTCGATGAACTTGAAACCTCAAAAAATATTACCTTGAACATATTTTTTTGCCTATCATAATATTTGCACCTCTGAACCAACTAATGTTTTCCTTTGAAATTTTCTTCTATCATAAAAAACAAGCGAGATATTTTAGATGGTCGAGTTAGGTGAGACACCGCGTATGTGTGTACCGATCGATTACTCGGTCGGTCATTATTTAATGGTCATTATTAACGCTGATTTGCCGCAGACTCCGGCCGCATAAGTTACGAGAACGAGATCAATTTCCGGGCCGAGCTACACCGTCGAATCGCTGACAGGTGCGTGTGCTTAGAGGGAAATATTGATGACCGCCACGGCGTAATGCGAGAGTTCATGGGATATTTGTGCCTGGTTGAAGCAGGTGATTCGTTCATCACTGTGATCAGGCCTCATCTCCTTTGCATACCCAGTTCCGCAGGATTTATGGATTTTTTACCGGGCCAAATACGCGAGCCCGGTAATTTAATAAAAACACAATCTTAGCGAGTTTACCGCGGAATTATTCGCCCGGGTAATTGGTGTGAAACGCACAAGCTCCGCGACGTTATTACATTACCATGTAGTGTGCACTCCTATGTAGTTATGCAAAATTTATATCATCGCTGTGCTCGGAACGGATTTTCCGATTAACCATTGTTCCTCATTTTACCAACTTGTCTGTTGACATTGACCCGATGGAAAGATAATTAATTAATTTTGTAAACACCTGCCGGGAATATGGAAAAATAAGGTACGGTAAATTCGAATAAAATTGTACACGTCGCGTCGCGTTGTTTTCACAATTAATATGATATGCAGGACGTTGATTCATAAATCAATAAAATCAAATTGACACGAGGGACAATTAAAAACACGTACGTCCTAATTATTCGTCGATATACATTTATTGTTGTCGACGTTTTCGTGATAATTTATATTATTTGCAATGTTTCTGTGTCAATATTTAGTGGTCTCTATCGTAAAGTAGATATTCTTTTCGCACAATATTCTCTTTTTAATCAAGAACCCTTCAAATTACTTTATTCCTTACATTGATACTTGGGTACTTCGATACCAGTTGACTAAAACTGAGGGGAAAAATTTGCCTTCTCTTTGTCAGTACCAGATTTTTCACGTGACATTGTGACGCATGCACGACAGAGACGATATTCATCACGTGACCGAGCCGTCAGCAGTGGGGGAATAGCCTCGTAGAAGGAAAAGGTAGAGTGGGGAAACATTGCGACTCTGTTTGATACCTCCTTTCAATTTGTGTATTAAATAAATAAAGTGCTATGTATTACTATGTTCTTGGATAATTACAAGTTAATTAAGACATCGGGTTACTCGATGCCTGTTGCTCGTATCAGTTTACAGTAGCTCACGAAAGTATTCCAACGCTTCCAATCTACATCGTTAACAAATAAAATACACCCGTTGGGTTTAAGTTTTCAAAATAAGATTGTAAATAAAGACACATAAGAGTCTTGAGAATGTGTAAGTAAAATCACAAGGCATTGAGTATAAACATACCGTTTTCGGATGTCACAAAAGTATTCGAACGTACGAATAAATCTTGAATTGTTTGATGTTAATATCTGCTTGGTCCTCCTTTGGCATCAATAACGTGTCTTAGCCGGCTTTCCATACTATATACAAGTTTTTCCGTTGTCTTTTTTTCAATGGTATTCCATATTTCTATTATTTTGGTTTTTAACACTTCCTTGGACGTTATGTCAAAATTCATAAGTTTTCTTGCAATTTCGGCCCATAAATGTTCTATAGGATTTATGTCAGGGCTTTGCGGAGGAGTTTGTAGTGTATGAGGGGTATTATATATGATCCATTCCTTTGCAATCCCAGCTGTATGTTTAGGATCGTTGTCCTGTTGGAAGTAGAAATCATCCAATAGGTTCAATTTAATTGCACTTTGTTTCAAATTTTGTTTCAAAATATTCAGATATTTGTACTTATCCATAATTCCGTCAATAAAAACAAGATTTCCCGTTCCATTTGCCGCCATACACCCCCATACCATCACTGAGCCACCTCCGTGTTTCACAGTTGGAATCATATTCCGTATTTGCAATGCTGTGTTGCACTTTCGCCACACATAATGCTGTCCATCCGAACCGAAAATATTAAACTTACTTTCATCCGAGAAAATAACTTTATTCCAAAATGAAATATCCTTATCAATATACATTTTTGCAAACGTTAGTCTTCTCTTTTTATTAATTTTACTGATATATGGCTTTTTTCGTGGTATTCTTCCATGGTAATCATTACTCCGCAGAACCCTACGACACAGTTCGGGATGTACATCTTTCCCAAAATTATTTGCAACAATCCCCACAAGTTTTGGTGCAGATGTGCTTGGATTTTTCTTAATTTCACGTATAATCATTTTCTCCTCTCTGGGCGTTAACTGCTTTGGACGTCCTGTACGCTTCTTGTTTGTAATATTACCTTCAGTTTTCGACTTTTTTACTATATAATGTATCGTAGATTTACTTCGATTTAATAATTTGGCAATTTCAAGATAAGATTTATTTTCATTATGCAACTTCAATATTAATTCACGTTCACATTTACTGGTTTCTGATTTTTTCGTGCCCATGATTAGAATAACTATGAAAGATTATACTCTACGAAATCTGTATGAACCACACGATGTCTCGGAATCGACTAAAGTGTAATGTTTACATTTCAATCACTAGAAATACGCTTCTTGTCTACGCGTTCGAATACTTTTGTGACGTCCGAAAACGGTATGTTTATACTCAATGCCCTGTGAATCCTGTATGTGTTGTCAGATTTTTTCGTAATTTTACTTATACATTCTCAAGACTCCTATGTGTCTTTACTTAAAATCTTATTTTGAAAACTTAAACCTAACGAGTGTATTTTATTTGTTAACGATGTAGATTGGAAGCGTTCGAATACTTTCGTGAGCTACTGTACCTTGCCTACATACCTTTCCAATTTCGTGTACATGCCTTTGTATAGTTGACCATGTCAACGATAATTCTTGTATACTTAATTTTGGATCAGCTTCCACTAGAGAATTTAAGGTGTCGTGATTAAATTCAACTGGTCGTTCGCTTCGAGGCCTGTCAGGGAGATCATAATCACTAGCAGCAAACCTTCCGAACCAACGTTGACACTTGTTGATCTTCAACACATCTCCATAAACATTCCAAATTTTCATTGTTGTTACCGTTGAATTAAATCCCGCATGAAAATGAAAAAATATGCAATGACGAATATAATCTTATCGCCGCCATTTTATTACAGGATTGTAAAAAAAAATTATACTGTTTACAATATTTTGAAGACAGGCTGTTTTACCGAAAACTCTAAAAGAATATGCGTTTCCTGTTCAATGATCGGTACAGAACTACAGGCAAAACAAATTCTTTGCAAATAATTGTTTACTTATGGGTACCCCAAATATTTATTTGGTGTGCAAAGGCGCCTTTTTATTCACTGGGTAACTTTAGTTTAAATTATCATTTCTTCCCGCTATTAGTGGCATTTTGATCGTCAGCGTTAAAAATTCCCCTTACACGCAATCGATATCTCTTTATCGAAGATAAGTAAATTTCAAAAGTTTGGGAGTTGGGCCCTCTCATGAACTGAGCGGAGTAAGCAAAAGACACAGTCTTCTGTAATTTCCTCCCATTTTCCCGAAACCACGCTGTTCTTATAAATTTTGATATCTGATAACTATATCCCAGATTTAATTGATTATTTTTTATTTCCATCGGGATATAGCCGTCTACGACAATTTAAGAAATGAATAGTAAGAGGCAAAGAGATACAAATTGGATCGCTTGAGGCTTCAGGTGTGGTCCCCAAAAACGAATCAATAATCCCAGTGACAGAGGCATAATTCGTCCCAACAAACTGGAAAGTTTTTATCGATCCGATAAGAAAGTAAATCGCTTTCGCATTAATTTAAGAGGCTTTCATCGCCGCAAGAATTGCAGGGTTCGCCCGGTGAAAGAGGACAATTTTCCTGGGCTGCAACAGCGTGCCAGCGGGGCCCGAAATTCAGTCATTCCGATCGAAATTGTTTTTGCTATATGATTTCCGGCGACTGCTGCCCACCAGCGCGAAATTACAGCCCGAGACGTGTTTACGGATGGGACGTGTCTTCGCGCGGGGAATTTATTTTCGTCGTCGGCGTCGATGATGAGTTGCTCATCGATAAATCCCCTGTAATTTGGAACCCGGTGCCCGCTACCGGAACTCGGCTGAATTTCGGTCTTCTCTCTCTTTCAATTTGGGAGAGAGAGAGGGAGAGAGAGAGAGAGAGAGAGAAAACGGAGAGAGAATTGAATTCTGGAGAAACAAACAGCTGGTCCAAGCCAGCGGATGATTTAATGGCGGCCTGTCCGTCAGGAACCGAGCGAAACCGGGACACGAATCTTCCTATTGGAAATCCGTCTAGTCGCGTGGCACGTCGCGGGCGTTGCCCAACGTGTCTTTCACAGATCCTATCGTCTCTGAACGACGTCCCCCAGCTTCGTTCGTCGGGCTAATTAACTCCCCGAACGAAATGAGAAACACGCTCCGCTCGACTGACACTGAAACTTTGCGAGCTGATGTGCCCGACGTTCCTTCGGTCTCGATCTACAGTTTCGTGCGAACGCGGTAGCTCTTCTATGTAATTTAACTCGTCTGAAAGATGGCATCCATGATGGATTTGCTTGAAGCGTTGTAAAACATTTGTTGGGATTCGAGGGAAAGTGAGTAAACTGGAAAATGGTTCGACAAAACAGGGTCACGCCACGTCTTTTGTACAGTTTCGAAGATAACGAAATGGTGGCTCAACTCAGGCTCTCTATTTTCACTTGGACATATTTCAATTTCAAAACCTGAGACATAGTCTCAAAAAAGTGGTTGGCTTCGCCTGCAATGACCCATACCCGTAATTTAACTCTTTGTAGTTGAATTGTTTGAAGACGAATGTCTTCTGCTAATCATAATTAATTGTTTTTTCTCATATAATGCGCGATGCTCGTCCAGGCAATTATTACCTGAGGAATTCATAAATATTTTTCACAATTTTCTTAAATGTAATTCAGTTGTATACAAGGTAGCTTTAGTAACCGAGACGGACTATAACTTTGTTCCTTTTGCAGATAAAAAATAATTGTGGTGGAAGATTGTACATTATTTAACTGTCGTTAAAACATGCGAGTTTTTGCAGATTCAGCATCGGTGTATGTTTTTTTTTTTAAATAAAGCTCTGAAAATTTGTTTACATTACTAGATTCCTCGTGCTATTTTGAACCACAAGGTAGTAAGATACCATGTCAAAATTAATATTTCGTAAGATATTTTAAAAATATATTTTTAAAGAATTGAAAAATATTATTATATTATTTTCTGCTTGTTACACAATTAATACAGCCAATTTTTATTTCGCATAGAAATTCGCAGTCTAGTCGCTACTATACCACAAAAAGGAAAGGTGAAGGCTCAAATGATATTCTGCAAGCACGTGGACAGCAACACTTTCGCAAGTTTCCCACGAGTACCATTAATCCGTTCCGCGACAGAGATAAAAGCCATTAACAACAATAATTAATGGTCCCATAGTGCGCATTCTGCTTTACATTATTATCCAGTTTCTCGCCGAACGAAAAAGTGCTGAAAGAAAGCAACACCGTCGCGCGCCAGTCCTCGTTGGCCAGCTCCGCAACTTTTAACGCGTTAAAGTTGTTTCCCGACCGATGTAAATCGACCGCGTGGGGGTATGAAAGGCGGGAAAAGTTAATTTGCAAATTTCTTTAGATCGCAATCGATCTGACGGCGGTTTCGAGCAGGTTCACGCTGCGGCGGAGCGCTTGGTCGCCGACTTCGAAATTCCTCGGAAAGCGGCGATTGTAAAACTCGATCGGGGCCCATCGAGCGTTAATCATTCTCCTGGGCGACACCTACGCGGTATCACGTACGGTGATCGGGTGACCCGATAAATCAAGCATCCAGAAATTTATTATTGCGCGAATTCCAGGCGTCGGGAACCGAGCCGAACCGAACCGGTGTCGAGTGTAGGGGAACGGGCGAAAGGTCGTTCCCCGCGCGGCCAATAAATTTAATTAACGGATAGGCGAAAGCGTCAGAAACGCGGCGGCCAGATCGCTTTTCCACCGCGGAAAAATCGCCGCGCCGCGCCAGCCGCTTTCGGTCCCCGTGTCCCATAAATATCGATGCTGCCGTTCTGGTCCAGCTGAGGCGATTGCGCAACGTTTCGCGCACTCACAGAATGTTCAATGAACCGTGCAGATCCACGGCTCCCGGGGGAGTAGGCACAGGGTGGTTAAGGAGGCATTCTGGTTTTGAACTTTTGAAAAATCAGTTTCTTGCATTTTTCTTTTTTCCCGTAGACCAACAAATGACGTTCAGGACTATTCGCTGCTTTATTTAACCATTTTTTTTTATCCTCCGTGGACAACACGGGTCATTTACACTCATACATGAAAGTATTCGAACGCTTACAATTCTAATATTCAACCAATGAAATATGTATGTTAAATTGAAGCATTTGATGTAATATGACACATATAGCAAAGGATTGGTCTTAAGACTACATAAGTAAGATTAGACAATAATTCAACGATTTGTACCGTGTTTACACTACATTTATTGTAAACACGTACCAGAAGCGGCTCACAAAAGTATTCGAACTTTGAAGAACTAAGCATTTCCAACGATAATAGAATGTAAACAAATATTTCTCAGTTCACTAGCAGAGGGTCCCAGCGAAACAGTATTCAAAATTTTTGCCACAGTCTTCATTACTAATAATATAACAAAATGAATCGCAAGAAATCGGAAACAAGCAAGCCTGTCAGAGAATTAATAGTAAATTGGCATAAGGAAGGCAAATCATATGGTGACATTGCACAACTTGTGAACAGAAGCAAGTCTACAATTCATTATATTGTGAAGAAATTGAATACGCAAGGTGACATTGCTAATAAGCCGCGTTGTGGGCGTCCGAAAAAGTTAACTGAAAAAGAAGAAAGGACAATTATTCGAAAAATCAAACAAGATCCTTTCACTTCTGGATCACAATTGGCATCAGTGGTGGCTACGCAGTTTCAGAAAGAAGTGCATCCAGAATTGTGTCGCCGATTATTAAGAAATAACGGTTTACATGCACGAGTTCCAAGGAGAAAACCATTTATTAGCAAGAAAAATAAAGTTATACGTTTACAATTCGCCGAAAAATTTATTTATAAAAATAATTCGTTCTGGGACACTGTGTTATTCTCTGATGAGAGTAAATTTAACGTTTTTGGTAGTGATGGACGTAAAAATGTCTGGAGAAAACAGAATACAGAATTAGAACCACGAAATCTACGGCCGACTATTAAACATACACGGTGGATCTGTATTAGTTTGGGGCTGCATGGCACGCAGTGGAGTGGGAAATCTTGTGTTTATCGATGGAATAATGGACAAAACGAAGTACTTAAAAATTTTGCAGGAAAATTTAAAAGATAGTGTGTCAAAATTAAATTTACCATGTAATTACTGGTTTCAATCGGACAATGATCCGAAGCACACCGCCAAAATAGTTAAAGAATGGACATTGTATAACGTTCCACACGTTTTACCACATCCACCGCAAAGTCCAGATTTAAACCCCATTGAGCATTTATGGGATGAAGTAGAAAGAAGACTGAGAAATACAGTTATTACTTCGAAAGAAGCGTTAAAACGAAATATTACTGAAATATGGCAATCAATTGATTCAAATGTTATTTCTAAGTTAGTCCACTCAATGGAAAACCGATAAAAAAAACCGTTATAAAAACCGTTATAAAAGCCAAAGGTGGGCCAACTTCCTATTAAAACTTTAAATTATTCAATTTAAATAATTATTAAATGTTCCGTTCGAATACTTTTGTGAGCCGTTTCTGGTACGTGTTTACAATAAATGTAGTGTAAAAACGGTATAAATTGTTGAATTACTGTCTAATCCTACCTATGTAGTCTTAAGACCCATCACTTGCTATATGTGTCATACTACATCAAATGCTTCAATTTAACATACATATTTCATTAGTTGAATATTAGAATTGTAAGCGTTCGAATACTTTCGTGTATGAGTGTATATCAGGAGCAAAATTTCACTCTTGGATTTCTTTTTTTTTCTCACATATTCATTTTTCTCCCATTAATTCATTCAAACGTTTGACGTTCCGACGATTATACAGGGTGAGGCACTAACCATTGCCACCTAGAATACCTCTGAAAGTATGATAGTAGCACACAAGTTTTCGAAACAAAAGATGCATAGGACAACAGGGTCTGTAATATGGCGTTAATCTTTTTTTCCTAGGTGGAATCGCTTCAGAGGTGTGAAGGTCACCTTTGTTTTTTTAAGTAGATTGCTATGTTTTGGTAGCTGTTTTCTGATAGCGGCTATTGAGACGAATTCAACGAGGTGCAACATTAAGGTATTTGAAGCTCGGCAAAGGTCATTTATGACAAAGAGGCGAAATAAACTTGACAGGTGTTCAAAGTGAATGCCATTCGTATCAATGCAATGCTGCAATCTTCTTATCACGGATTGAGTAGTATTTCTTATCACTTCAGCACTTATCGAATCACATGTTGTAACAATTTATTCTACAAACGTATTCAATTATACGGCATGTAGGGTGTAAACGTGAGGACCTCTTTCAGCGTACTTGCTAAACCTGGCAATGACAAATAAACACTTTTGGACGATATCGCAGGGCATAAATATAAGAATAGTAAGATTAGTAGACGTCGCGAGAGATAAAAACCTGATAAATATTTTTGTCAAATGACCTTTGCTGACCTTCAAAAACCTGTATTTTGCACCTCATTGGATTCGTCTCAATAGGCGCTATCAGAAAACAGGTATCAAACATAGCATTCTATTTAAAAAAAAAAAACAAAGGAGATCTTCACATCTCTGAAACAACTCCACCTAGGAAAAAAGATTAACGCCGTATTACAACCCCTGTTGTTCCATGTATCTTTTGTTTCGAAAACTTGTCTGCTACTAGCATACTTTTGGAGTTATTGTAGGTGGCAACAGTTAGTGCCGTACCCTGTACATTAAAATAGTGACTTCAATCCAAATGTTTTTAAAATCTAGATCAGTAAAATTTGTTTTTTACTAATTTTAGTCGTGAACATAAATGATTTGACTTGAATTTTACTTGAAATTTTCATGTGAACAATATACTAATTTCAGTAACAGTAAAATAAAAATTCGGAAATCTGTCATTCTGACACCTCTTGCAATTGCCATGTTGAAATAGCGTATTTCGCAGAATATTGAGTGTCGAAATGGAAATTGTCATAAAAATTCACGCTCCATGAATGATATTTACGAAAGTGATCCGCAGAAACCACGCATCAACACACACTCACCCTCCCCCCTCCCGGAATCCAACAGGTCGTTTCTCTAACTGAAAACATATAGCTCATTACTTCCACCCCGGTACTGCTGCTTTGCCAGCTGCCACCGGTAATTATGCACCATACACTGATTCTTGTTACAGAACAAACCGCGCTCGTATTTCCGTCCCTATCGACCGAAACGCAATAATTCTTCCGTAGCCTAATGCCCGTAGCCAGTGGAAACTGAAGCGATACCGAGAAAACCGGGCGACATGGGCCTCGGCCACGATAAATCAGCGGTTTCGTTAGCGGAATCTTCCAAAATCCATTTGTCCAGGAGGCCCCAGGCTTCAGGGTAGATCCTGCTGTTTCGACAAGCTGGTGTCGTGTTCGAACGGGTGACCACGTGCTGCCGTTCGTCCCTTTCCCGCCAAGACAATTTCTTTTTCTTCTAAGCAGAACCAACGATTTTTCAGCATCCTCTGTATGGAAACATAAGAAGTTAACTAAACAAAAACGGTGCATAGTTTTTTTTTATTACAGTTCTGTATTGCTATGCTTTTCTCAATTCCAGTGGGTGAACTGATCATTTATGCATTTGTGACGGAAATGGACAGGTGAACACAGAGATCAGTAACAGTATCAGTAAGAGATTTGAACAGCCTTTTAATGATTTCTATTATTGTTTTAGAATTCCGGAATTTTTGTTATTGTTTTCTTATTACTTGTTCGTTCTTCTCTCTATTTTTCCATTGTATCATAGAATGAAACAGTCAAAACGGAAAAGGAAAGTAACTAAAAAGCCTAGTTCAATTTCTTAAATCTAATGTAAGCGTTGTTCTATACAATTTTATTTGCGACTTTCTTTGAAATAGCTGATAGTATGTAACATACATTATGACCACTCAGATTATGGAAACAGTTTCATAAAAGTCGTTACTTCAGAACAAAATTAAAAGTGCAATTTACCCCACAACACGAGTCGCATTTAAAACGAAGGAGCACGATTATAGACCACGGATTATAGACCACGTGAAATTATAATACTAACGGAGCTCGCGCAGGCCGTGCGATAATTAAAAGCGCTAAGCAGCCCACGCAGACGTCTGAATTCGATTTCAATCTCCGCAAAATTACACACTTTGCCTGTTTCGCAGCGTTGGTAAGGACACAGGGGTCACGTGTCGCGCAAACCAAGAAGCACGATTCGATTTTTTCTCTTTCGCTGGGCCTTTCATTTCTTTTCTTTTCTTTTCTTTTTTGTCTATCTTCTCCCGCGT
Organism: Halictus ligatus; assembly: GCA_028454255.1. NCBI lineage: Eukaryota > Metazoa > Arthropoda > Insecta > Hymenoptera > Halictidae > Halictus > Halictus ligatus. The sequence goes on along the minus strand of CM052130.1, from coordinate 1,724,187 downwards.
ACGTACGCGCGAATACGATCTACGCATTGGATTTCACGTGATTCAAGCCCCCACCACGAATTACCGGTTGGATTTATCGGCCGAGAAAAAGAGTTGCCCCGGTATTCTTGTAATCCTTTGCCGTTGGACCACGATGCCGGCGCTTTTGATGCGTGGGCGTGGGCCACGCAAATCGAATCGCTCGCCGTCTCATCACGTTCCGTCGAAATCATAACCATTCCGAGTATCGAACCTGATTACTATTTATGCTTTTGTGCCGTGGACGCTGCGCTTCCGCCCTGTGACGAATCCTCGTGAGATACGACGGCTAAATTGCCATTGGGGGCATAGTTGCCAATATCGTTGCACTTCAGACATTTTTCGTCCTTGAAAAATCTAGTCAAATTGGTCAACCCTGTATCCAATTTTGTGACCCTTAAGCAACATTAATATCAAATCTCATTTATATACGAATTTTTTATTAAAAATTTTAGCGACTTTGCTGCAAAACCTATACCGAATTTCCTTCTTTCTGCACTTTTATAATATAATATATAAATAGCATTCGATTTAGAAAACGTAAGCTAATCTTGCAATGATCTTGAAAAATGGAAGACAACAACTATTTTGACACACTGACATTCTACATAAAAAGTGACGATCAAAACGCTGTAATATTTTTGTCGTATCACCTACCGTTCATCAAAATCCGACAAAAATTACAAAAACTAGAAAAGACTAATTACAAAAACTAAGTTTCACGCTTTCAACATGAAAATTAACTTCTTTCAATTGAAAGATTGGCTTTGTACGAACTAGAAAAATATTGTAAATGAAGAATGGAGTCCAAAACTTTAGTATAATCCCTATAGAAATGTATGAAGAACAAAATAAGTGTTGGTTGAACATGACTAGTCATTGAGTTGACCTGCACGTCAATTTGAAGAATATAGTTTCCTACAAGGTATATAGTTTCCCACTAGGCACTACAATTTATGTTATAATTACAATTATTAGAACTTTTTTGATGCCTATAATCTACTAGGAAGAATAGAAAATTTATATTCATTGTATAAGCACGTGTTCTGTAATGGCTGAATATTGATTACGATAACATAGAATTTCATTTCGATTTGAAGGGAATTAATAATATACATATTTAGAAAATTCTATTCGAAGTTTTCATTACCAGTCTGACTCGATATTGTAGTACAAAAGGTTAAAATATACAATTAAAAAATCAATTTTTGGACCAGTTACACGAGTTAATCCCGTTAAGAGTTATCTCTCCAACTTATGAGAACTAAAATTTGCACGAAGGTCCACAATCTGCATCACTCTGATCACAAAATCAATTCCAGTTCGGCAAACGCTGATAGCGCAGCGTTTCTATTAAACGAGCTCGAGCGGTAGTAGATAGACTATTACGAAAAACAATTCGACAATACGGCATTGTCACGTTGTTAATTATCTCAGCCGTTCTGCCGTCGATTGCATCCTCGGCTCGAGGTCCCGCACACAAAAGCCACCCCTCTTGTTCCCCCGATTAATAGAGACGGTTAGCTGGATACGGTGGGCAAATATATACAGATTGTGCGGCGAGTGGCGAGTAAATACCGAGCCGCGGAAAAGCCGCAGTCGTGCGATGCGCGAACGGTGCGCGTCGGTGGATGTGTTACAAAAAAACATAATGAATGTTTGAGGATCGGTACATGGTCGAGCGAATGGCCCGATCCGCGTCTCAAGCAGCTATAACAACAAATTAAACGAGGAAATCTCGAGGCTTTCGTCGAAACGTCCACCCTGCCCCGGAGGCTCGGAGTCTACAATGCGTGGGCGTGCACACGCACAACGCAGTGTAACACCAACACACACGCCCGTTTTCAGTCTGGTCCGGAGTCCTCTCTTCCTCTTCTTCTTTCTTTCTTTTTTTTCTTCTCTCGTTCCTCTCGCTTCCAAAAGGGAGAAGGTGGAACGATATTCTGTAAAGAGTATAATAACGTGCGTATGAAAGGGCAGATCCTTTGTGGGTAGCCGACCGTGTCTTGAAAGGATCCACCAGGATCTCTGGCGTGTAGCGTGGAGCAGGGTGGGGAACCGAGAGGATCGTCGAGATCGAGAGTTAGGGCACCAGCTGAGAAAACATGTCCGTGGCGTGTCGACAGCGAAATGTTCGTATTTGTGTCTGCGACCGTGGATATAAGGTGTACACGCTGCGGAAGAAAAGATAGTAGTAGTCCAGGATGTTCGTAAATTCGTTGGTGGTGCGCCACGTGCACCGCGGGTCGATTGAGACCCTACTGAAACACCTTGATGCGCAGGCTTCAATCGAACACAACATTTAGCTCTTCATAGACGACGCACCGTGAGACGAGACGATCGAAAATCGATTTTCGTAGTATTATAAATTCGACAAAAATTTTATCATGTTTATTAGTTACTCGACGGAGAATTAATTGCATTATATTATGGTAAACTCCGTTTTCTCACGTAGATCTATACAAATTCTTACATTGAATTTTTATTTCAAATATGTGAGTCACTATACAGGTTGTGCCAAACATGTACTTCCTTGAAAGGGATGATCCGCGAAGTCATTCGAAGTAACTTTCTTCTTCGCGAAAATGTTCTCCGCGGCTTCGTTAAGGAGTTATTAACGAAAAACACGGACCAATCAGAGCGCGGTTACAGTGGACGGATTCCGGCTAGGCCAATGTCAACACCGCGCTCAGCAGGGCCTGGCATAGCCGCACTCTAATTGGTCCGTGTTTTTCGTTAATAACCTCTTAACAAAGCTGCAGAGAAAATTTCGTAACGGAAAAAGTTACTTCAAATTATCTCAAGAACCACTTTCAAGGAAGTTCCAAATTTCTGAAACACCCTGTACATTGGCAAAAATAAATTTCACACTGCTAAGAATAAGCTACCTAGCAAAACACATTTTCACTTGCTCTGAATTTTATAAAGCAACTTATAAAAATAGAAATTTGCATAAAAATTCACAGTTTAATAATCGAACGAATCTAATAATACAAGTATAAATCATGTGATACAAGTGTAGAGCTTCAGTCAAGTGTTCCACGACTCACTATACTTTTTTCTAGCGAGTCTCTCCGTAAGAGCCCTCGATAGGGAAGAAGCGATGTTCCGGTAAAACGCACACGTCGAACAGATAATTTGCACTCACGGAAACTCAATTGAGCAGTTGATCGATTCCTTTTTCAATAGCTGCGTTGCGGATTGCGTCCGATGCGATTAGGGGATGGTATTATCGTGGTCCATTAGCGATTGTTTGGAGGACGGAGCGAGTCAGTTCGACGACGTTCGATCAGTCGTAAGGGATGCAGCTCAGCCTCGACATGGAAAAGTTAGTGGAGCGTGGGACAGCACCTAGTCGGATCTCTTCTGTCTGATTTGGCACATTTTCCTCTCCCGTTGGCGGCGGCGGCGTTCTTGGCTTTCCGATCAGCGTTCCTCTTGAATTATTCTTTAGGAATCGTCGTAGGTACACTTCGGTAAAGTACACATCGAGCAGTGGAAGTCTTCTCGCTGGTTCACACGAAACGTGGGAGTTTCTGGTGGGAATCGATGTTGTATTACATAGCTGGATTTGTATTTGATTAAACGAAACATGATTTTTGTTGCCATTTTTCAAGTTTACATTGCCAGAAAATATTTATACTTAACATTCGTTTACTTCATCTTCTTAATGATCGTTAGTTGTCTGAGAGTCTTTATGCGAAATGAAAACTGTCTGCATCGGTGGTGACTATTACTGATTTCTGTCATTACTTTTTAAAATGTTGAAGCAAAATATTTACATTTATCTTAATTGACTTTTCTGCCTCAATTGTAAGAAAGTGGAGCCAAATATTTAATTCTTTTTGCGATATTTTTATTATTGCATTGATATGCATACATTTTTTCCTATTTTACTGTGTTAAATTTCTGTCATAAATGGATAAAAATCGGAGATAATTTAAGTGGCCAGGTCGAAATAATCTGAAACAAATGTGATTTTTAAGATTTATTTTGGGAAAAATTAATGAATAGCTTTTTTAACGAGTACCTTGCACCATAATTTTAAAAAATGCCTGAATAACAACTGATTTCCTCCATCTCATGATTGCTATTAATTTATGTCATATTCCTATGAATAAATTATTCTTTAGAATGCTTGTGGGATCTAAAGGAAGGCTGATTAATTCTTACCAATCCATGATGTTCAACATGTAAACCGTGAAGGAATCAGTATAGAAGTTAATGGCGATTCTTAATAACTTCCAACACGATTGGTAAACGTCCTGAAAAACACATGGCGAGCTTCTCTTGATGGGTAGACTGGACCCATGCACTCCATCAAGAGTGGATTTCTCTCTTTCACAGCTGTTCTGAAGTCCTCTTCTGAGATCGAGCCATCGCGGTCAACGTCGAGCTTTTTCAGCAAAAGATCCATAAGATCCTTGAAAAGATAATATTTTGCTTTTGAAGTAAAAATTTCAAATTTTCTACCAAAATTGCAACAAATTGGAACGAAATAGAAATAAATAGAGATTTATTTTCCTACCTAATATGTTTAATAGATTGAAAATAATATAACAGTATTTTTAAATTTTTCTCATGTTCTTACTGTTATAAATTACACCTACTCATTGTAATTAAACAGTTCCATTGTACAATGAATTCATTAAAGATTACATGAAAAATGTTTCTTTTTGTTGTATCCATGTAATTTATACTAGTTGTTAAACCAATAATATGAACTCTACATCGTTATCTGGGTTTAAACATTATTGGTTATTGTAGGGTTATGAATGAGACATTGTATTAGAGTGATTGTTTAGAGTGACTGTGGAAGCGACATTGTGGCGCTGACGTGTTTTGGTCCAGCGTGAAAGAAAGTCTGTTTGGGCCGAGGTGTGAAAGAAGAGTGTTTGGGTCTCGATGACAGGAGTGAAGTGATTAGGGGCGCCGAGCGCAGGGCGTACGTGACTGTTTTAGTTTTCCGAATGGATATGAAACGAATGTAGCGTTGCATTTATATCATTTACATTACTGTTATCAAACTAGTTACAAACAGACTTGTATGTTTCATAATTATTGAACTGATCTTCAATAGTAATTATTTATTTTACTTTGACAGCTTCATCTGGATTTTCATCATTCTGCAGCTTGATCAAGCAGCCACGCATTATGGGAAATATTTGATCCCTTTTCATTTTATTTGTTTTCAAATTGTCGTACACCTAGTGATTCGAAATTCACATTAAATTTACCGAAACATTCCTATCTAATCGATAAGAAATTTCAAATATAGATTGATATAAAAGAATTTTTTTATTTTGAAATATTTAAGTATTCAGAAATTCGACTCTCAAAACTTAATTTGAGAATAATGCAGACATCGGAAAAGAATATTACTTTATAAGCCATCTGTATCCTTTCATCCAGAGTGCCACGGAATACCACTGAAAGCCCCTCGATCCATGGTTCAACGTGTACCTATAATTATACGTCCCAATATTCGTTTTCTAATTAGCATTTTATGAAACATTAGATTGCAGATCTTCATAAAAAATAAAAATTTTCTGTCTCAATTACAAAGACAACTGCTAGGTAAAAAGTTCTTTCTTCCATTAATAATTTTAATAAGCTGAACGTTGTACACAGATGTTTCTACTTTCTACTTACTGTTTTAAATTGCACCTACTCTTTTTTCATATATGCATAAAATCCACAGTCTACTTATGTCACCCATTACATTACCTGCAACGCATTTCTCGTATCGAATACACTAAACATCCTATCGATTAACAAATGGCGTATATTTTCCGTAAAATCGAAGCCAGAATGAAAAATGTCACGGAATATGGATCTTGACATGGTGCCCAACGTATGTACACATTTTCGATGTATTATTGCCAGAACTATGAAAAAAGTAAGTTAATATAACAAATATTTAGTAAACGAAGAGATAATTAAAGTTAATACAAGTATAACCTTCAACTTCTCTGACATCATAGTGCGTTTGTCGTGACAATCTTTTGAATTTCTCCGAATTCTTCGTTCTGTACACGATTTCTTTAAGTGTATTATTCAGTTGGTCGACTGGCTGTTCTGCAGGCATTTTTTAAAATTATTAGTTACAGTTACTTGAAAATTTTGTGGAACGTTCCCGAATAGTGTCAAAGTTTTTTCATTTATAAAAAGAGTTGTCAATTGTTCGATTTTAAGATTCAGCCAATTTAAAGGTTTTAAAAATACTGAATGTAAACGAAATTTTAAAAATGATTTTTCGAAGCGTATGTTTTTTAATGCTTACTTAATCCCTTTAAACTATTTACTACATATTTAATATAGCTGCTATTAACAACTACGATATCGTGCATATTCATTCCAATTTTATTCAAGTGATCAAATTAATTTTCCACATATTTTCGTTAATATCAAGAATATTAAAAGTTTTTAATATATGCTGTGATAACCAGACTGTGAACGTAACGAATAAACTATAAAATACAGTTTCGCACATCATTTAACCGTTGCAACTGATAAATAAATGTAAATGATTCTAGTATAAATCAAGGATTCTAATATAAATTTATATTAAGCAAAAAAAAATAATAATAGTAAATAAAAAAAATAATAATAATGTACAATATAATAATTATAAATTGTTGCAGAAATAATGAAACACCGAGACGGTCAACATCGGCCCATTAGCTCAGTTGGTTAGAGCGTCGTGCTAATAACG
>CM052130.1:1700993-1717354 GCA_028454255.1 Halictus ligatus | reverse complement strand
TTATAAGAGAGTGATCTTTTATTATATATACACCCATTCCCAATACTGTCGAACACCCAATGCGATATACGGGGTGAGACGGGAACGGGAACGGGACTTTGTCAGGATACAATCTGAAATATTAAAAAATGGTTGTTTGTATATGTAGCCTCCTTTTCTGAAAACCAGGGACCAAAAGTAACAGTTATTCTAAAATTTTCTACGATAAATGTCACTAATAAACAGTTGAATATTATTGCAATTTATGATAATGTAAATGATTGAAAAATACAATAATTGGTGTTATAATAAAATAAAAATTATTGGTGTCCAAAAAAAGAAAAACCGTTTCAATTGTTCAAAGCAGTTATCAATAAGAGAAGTTCATTTTGATCGCTCATAACACTTATCAACGAAAGGAGTTCATTTCGATCACTCATAACAGTTATCAGCGAGAGAAATCTATTTCGATCGCTCATAACAGTTATCGATGATCGAATTTCTGTTCACTTGTTCATAATAATTATTGATGAGAAAATTTATTTCAGTTACTTATTTAATTACTGAGTTGTCTACTCATTTTCGGATGGAGCAAGCCTGGGAAATTCATTGAGAATGTTTCGTACAACAAGACGAATCAACAGACCAGAAGAACTACACACAATCTGAAAAAAAGTTTTTTAATTTTTTCAACTGGGAAAATCAGAAATACAGTGAATTCTCGCTGCGAATCTGAGGTTGTCGCCGAGCGTCGCATTTGAAATACACAGGTACGGTGGAAATTTAAGAGTCATATCCGTCCACAAGTCATAAAAGCGTATGACTACTAAGCGATAGTGACAAGAAGACTGAGAAAATGTCTTTCTCCGACACAATGTTGCACGTAGTTCGACAGACGGCTCTCCTGCTTCGGCCCCTCACCGCGGGGGTGTAGGTGGTTCCACTGACTTCAAATTGTAAGGTTAGCAGTGACTCGTAATGAGAATTCACTGTATAGACTCCCGTATTTATCAAAATTAGCGTGCATAATTCACGCTGTGCCCTAAACTCAGCTGAGCGTTGAACGAACCTTTTCTGCTCTATAATTAACGTTAGATGATTTGAGGTGTAATTTGCCAGAGGAAAATTCGGAGAAACTCATGTTTGTCACATTAAATTTTGATTGTAGCAATTAATTTTAAAAATGAAAAATGTGTTAATTAATTGATTGTCTACCATTTGAAAGTTGTACTATTTACTAACAATAAGGTGCAGTGGGGTAAATCCGTACACGGGGCAAATCCGCACTAGGCCATTATTTATTCGAATATACGTTGCATTATACCAACTGTAAGGTAGAAATCACAATTGCATGAACTGGGTTTGTGGAAACTGCAACAAACGATAAAAAAAAAACAATATGAATGCGTGAGATGATTGAATAAAAATTTGAATTTTTATTTTTGCCTCATAATATCAGGAAATAAGATTCAATAACTTTTAAACAGGTAGGTACAGTTTTGTCCCAGTTCCGGGGAAGTCCGTCCTAGCAGTACTGTTTTTAATTGATTAAGAAAATCATAAGTTTCAGAAGACGATTTTAATCCAGAATGCAACTTAAAGAATAAATCATGCGCTGCATAAAAACACTAAGATTATTAGGTTTTAGTGGAATAGATAGAAAATACATCAGTTTAAAGTATATATATAAATTTTACAGTTTCTTAGTCGGTTCTACCCCACTCCACCTTAATAACTATTACAAATTTCCTTCACCAATATGTAACTATTATGAGCGACCGACATAAATTTCTCTTATCGATAACTGTTATGAACTATCGAAATAAATTTCTCTCAACAGCTGTTATAAGTGACCGAAATGAACTTCTCCCTTCGATAACTGTTGTTAGCGATCGAAATCAATTTCTCTCATTTGATAACTGTTATAAGTGATCGAAATGAATTTCTCTCAACGATAACATTTACCAACAAGAGAAAAAGTTTTCGGTTACATATAATCCTTATTTGTAACCAATACGATATTAGTGGATAAAGTACTTGTAATTTCATGACTTTTTTCTTTTTGGTTATAACAGTTATGAAATTGTACATGAAGACCTAATAGAATCTGTGAAAGTAGAACAGAGAAAATAACTCTTTTTTATTGCTTTTTGTGCCCCTTTCACTCTACAGGAGGGTCCCACGTGTTACGATACTGCCTGCCCATTAATTTATTCAGCAATTTATTAATTCCGTATCAGTAGGAGTGATCGAGGAAGGATAACGACGCTACACGTTTCATGCTTTTGACAGTCTAGCATTAAGTGATTCACTGTAATTACAAAATTGCATTGGTCGCGAAGAGGAGCAGTATCTTTCCTTAATAAGCGCACGAACGGATAATTTTACCATCGCGCTCATCATCCATCGACTAAGAACGCCAGCATACAGGGTGATTCCGGCAACCAAGATCAGCTGTCCAAGTTTAAAGCTGCTTGAAATCTGTTTCAGGAAGAACTTCTAAGAAAATTTTGCACGGTTTAACGAACCCCACTTGATCAAAGTAGAAATCTTTATTTTGAAATGGTAATAGGCTTTCTACGTAGATCGATTCCTGGAATCATTATAGCAAATTATTGAGTTTTCAGTGATCCTGTCTCACATCAAGTACTCGCTTAATGGTATCAGGAAACAGTTTATGTGACAAGATGCTGTAGATCTGTTATAAAAATTGTCTAACTTGCAATTTATAAGTGAAACGATCCAAGCGTGAAATAAAATCGTTCCATACGTTCAATGAACTTCCTCAAGTTACTCAATTTATAATTAAAATTATTAGTTTTGTGATCATGTTGGCCCACATTTTTCTTCGACACATTTGCAACACATTTCTTCAACATTTTGTCGTACTAGTTCGATTTGTGTCTCAAAAAATTCATTCCGTACACGAGTCCTTCTTTATTAAATAACAATATTGAATAATAATCGACAGCAATAAAACAGCATAATTTACAGCAATAAATGATTCAGTGTTTTGTGAACAAATATGTGAGTCATTATAGCATCGAAACAATTCAAAACGTCCAAAAATCGCACTAAAATCCAAAACCAAGATTTTTTCCCGAGATTTCCACATTTGCAACCAAGGTCCAACGCAGTTGTCAGGCCCACCCTATACACAATTTTCCAGCAACAAACACGTCCAGGGGCCGGCACGTAATAGCGGTACAGTTTCACTTTTACCATGGAACTTGTTCCGAGATCGATCTGATCCACGTCATTGCGGAACGACCAATTACGGCGCATCCATAATTACGTTGTTCCCATCAGCGTAACAGCGGCAAGAAGTTCACGCGCGCGCGCTCGCCGTAGAATGCTCGTAAATACGCAAAAGCGAGATAGATTCGCGCGTGTAGACGAGTTGCGTGCTGCTCGGTGAAGTTTACGTAACAACAGACACCAAGATAGAGGGAGATCCTCGATAATCGCCGGCTCTTCGGACGATCTCTAGATCTTCCCGACGTGCAATCGTTTCGTCCACGATGCATCGCATGCGTTGTTGCACGATGCTGCCGATGTTTCACGCGCGTTTCTGCGCGATCGAGCGTGCACGCCCTTACGCCGTTATGAAATGTAGTATTCGATTGGCGCACAGGCAATACCAGATTTTAGACTGCAATTGTTGCGAAACGGTTTGATCAAGAAATACCTGCAGATTTAATAGTGGACAGAGAAATGTGAGTACAACATGCAGTGATTTTTCTATATATGTCTCCAAGGCCTGGATGATAAACGTCGCGAAATTATCCCTACTACCGCGGGGTATAACCCGTGAAGGGCCGCGAAGCACGAGAGTAGCTCACGAAAGTATTCGAACGCTTCCAATCTACATCGTTAACAAATAAAATACACCCGTTGGGTTTAAGTTTTCAAAATAAGATTGTAAATAAAGACACATAAGAGTCTTGAGAATGTGTAAGTAAAATCACAAGGCATTGAGTATAAACATACCGTTTTCGGATGTCACAGAAGTATTCGAACGTACGAATAAATCTTGAATTGTTTGATGTTAGTATCTGGTTGGTCCTCCTTTGGCATCAATAACGTGTCTTAGCCGGCTTTCCATACTATATACAAGTTTTTCCGTTGTCTTTTTTTCAATGGAATTCCATATTTCTATTATTTTGGTTTTTAACACTTCCTTGGACGTTATGTCAAAATTCATAAGTTTTCTTGCAATTTCGGCCCATAAATGTTCTATAGGATTTATGTCAGGACTTTGCGGAGGAGTTTGTAGTGTATGCGGGGTATTATATATGATCCATTCCTTTGCAATCCCAGCTGTATGTTTAGGATCGTTGTCCTGTTGGAAGTAGAAATCATCCAATAGGTTCAATTTAATTGCACTTTGTTTCAAATTTTGTTTCAAAATATTCAGATATTTGTACTTATCTATAATTCCGTCAATAAAAACAAGATTTCCCGTTCCATTCGCCGCCATACACCCCCATACCATCACTGAGCCACCTCCGTGTTTCACAGTTGGAATCATATTCTGTATTTGCAATGCTGTGTTGCACTTTCGCCACACATAATGCTGTCCATCCGAACCGAAATTATTAAACTTACTTTCATCCGAGAAAATAACTTCATTCCAAAATGAAATATCCTTATCAATATTCATTTTTGCAAACGTTAGTCTTTTCTTTTTATTAATTTTACTGATATATGGCTTTTTTCGTGGTATTCTTCCATGGTAATCATTACTCCGCAGAACCCTACGACACAGTTCGGGATGTACATCTTTCCCAAAATTATTTGCAACAATCCCCACAAGTTTTGGTGCAGATGTGCTTGGATTTTTCTTAATTTCACGTATAATCATTTTCTCCTCTCTGGGCGTTAACTTCTTTGGACGTCCTGTACGCTTCTTGTTTGTAATATTACCTTCAGTTTTCGACTTTTTTACTATATAATGTATCGTAGATTTACTTCGATTTAATAATTTGGCAATTTCAAGATAAGATTTATTTTCATTATGCAACTTCAATATTAATTCACGTTCACATTTACTGGTTTCTGATTTTTTCGTGCTCATGATTAGAATAACTATGAAAGATTATACTCTAGGAAATCTGTATGAACCACACGATGTCTCGGAATCGACTAAAGTGTAATGTTTACATTTCAATCACTAGAAATACGCTTCTTGTCTACGCGTTCGAATACTTTTGTGACGTCCGAAAACGGTATGTTTATACTCAATGCCCTGTGAATCCTGTATGTGTTGTCAGATTTTTTTGTAATTTTACTTATACATTCTCAAGACTCCTATGTGTCTTTACTTACAATCTTATTTTGAAAACTTAAACCTAACGAGTGAGCTACTGTATGTCTCCTGGACGATACACAACGCTGGCAAGATCCGTGTTACAGAATTGTACTGTTACATTAATTTCACCTCATTGGAATTATTAACCATAGCACTCTCCAGCCTTGAGTCGTCACGCGGATTCCGGGTCTCTTTTTCACTCATATGTCCTCAAAAATTCGATTTTTAAAAAGGTTTATTAATATTTAAGCGTGTGATACTTTATGAATATTCACTTCTGACTGCATTGAACGCTTCACTGTAACTAAAAATACAGTGTTTTCTCGATATATGTCTACAACACGAGTCTACCGATGGACATATATCGGCTAGAAGATAGTATTATTTGATACACTGTCGAACGTCGAAAAGGACACCGAAACTCAATTGGCTTCGATCCATGGGCCCTCACATACTCTGCGGCAGTGGGGATAGTTTTGGAACTTTTATCGACTAGATATCTGGGACATGTATCGAGCAAAGACTGTACTGCGTCGTTCCTTGCCAATCAGTTCTGTAACAATTCGAATCTTGGTTCCGGGATTATTTTTGTTATTCTTTGGTGATAAAAGGAGCGTTGGGGGCCGCTTCGCGTCATTACGGAAGTACTGACGCCGCGATGCGTTGTCTGATTTTTCCTTTCTATGCACTGTAATTTTTTCTCTATAACAACGGCACTTCGGAATATTAACCTTGAATGTACAAACGCCAATGAATCATTTTTCAAGAATCAAGAAAAATAGTACTAATTTAAAATTTTCCAACCAGTGGGTTCGACGAGCCCTCTCCCTAGGAGTGCTAGAGTTAAGGAAAGAAATAACAAAATTCTTAATTTCATAAAGTAATGTGAAATAGTCATTTTTAAGACTACTGGTGCATTAATTCCACCTCATTGGAATTATTAAGGAAAGAAATGACACAATTTTTAATTTTGTAAAGTAATATAAAATAGACACCTTTATATCTAGTGTTGCATTAATTCCACCTCATTGGAATTATTAAGGAAAGAAACAACACAATTTTTATTTTTATAAAGTAAAGTAATATAGTCACTTTTACTACTCCATAAACCTAAATAAATACAACATCACATATTTTAATTTGATTAACTTAGGTTCACCTACCCTAAATTGTGAGACGTATTGCGCCAGTGTAAGAGAAGATTTCTCACGGTTAGATGGTCGAAGAAGACCGGGCATGAGTTATTGCACGCTTAAATCAACCGCGCGATGTCCGGCGTCTTAATTAACGCACGCTAGTTTACATCTCACGCTTGATCAACCGTCGCAGAAATTAAAGGACTTTTTCCACCTGAACGACGCCCTGCAGATCGACCTGGCGATTCGCACACGTGAGAACGGAAGGGAGGATTCTGCGAGATAACCGCGATCCTTCACGCGTGACGAGCTCGAGATGAGATTTCGTTCGGACGCGGAACGTGCGTGTTGGTTTCGCGGATTTCAGTTTTGTTGCTCGATAAGGTATAGATAAAGAGGTTGGGTTCAATGAGGGGCGTCAATGGTTCGAATCTAAGGGAGACTAGTATGTAGCAATTTCTGAGTATCGTGATGTGATAGCGAAATCGTGTGCTGTTGGTTTAAGAGAGAGTTTGGTGGCGGATGGAGTTGTATCGATACTGCAGAAATGATCTACTCGTGATCAGAGTAGAGACCGTTTGAAATGACTGTTCAATTATATGTTATTACGAGAATGTTCCGCGAAGAAGTTGCACATGGTTGAAGGAGATACATGGACACGTGCACGATGTTTTTTTTTTCGTCTGATGTCTCGTTACATTTGTTGGACCTCGCATGAACGTGAGCAAAGTATTTCAAGCAAGAGAAAGTTGTAACATATGATACTAGTTTCCTTTCAGTTATATATAAATATTCGTCATTTTTATCAAATACGCGCATTAAAAATATTAATTTCAATTACACTTAGATATACTTAGTTCCTAATTATGAACTAGGAAAGCTAATTTTACATTAAAACGCAGAACCTCTTATTCTTATTTAGATCATTTTTCTTTTTCTTTTTTTTTTTTTTGAATTAAATTAGAAATTACAATATTTTCGTAATATCGATTCGAAAACTGCCTCGAATTTTTTTTAGCTGTACACACCATTGGAATGAAAAATCGTATTATTAATAAACATTTTAGAAGCTATAACGATTTAAAAGATTTTCACAGATAAATATAAAAATAATTAATTGGATCAGCTATTGCAATAATTTTCTTTGCAACATTCGAGATGACAAGTATTTACATACCAGTCTCGGAAAGCCTGTTAGCGTTCGAAGAAAGTAATGTTATAATGAAAGTAACACGCAAGCGGAATAGAGGATGTCGAGCAATTGTGAAAACAAGGCCAGCTGTCACGTCAGGGCGTCGACAATGACAGTTCGATGATCATTAATCATTTCTCATTCTCAGAGAGGGCGAAGTGTGAATCATTAAGAAGGGTGAATTCTCACTGATGAGCTTAACGCACGCTACAGCTCCATTTTTTCCCTTCGCGCCTAAAGAAACATTCTGTGCTTTACTTCCTGCCGCAATTAATCAGTTTCCTCCTACATCGAGGAAATCCTTGTTGAATCGCCATTTTTTATTGGCTAGAAACAACATCTTCCGACGGACTGTGGCGACAAATTTTTCCTGGGCACCTGAAACAATTGTGTACTTGTGTACACGAATTTCAAAAAATATTACTGTGCCTATATTAATTATACTTCTTTTTGAAGCACAATGTATATAAAAAAAGGGATATTACATTTTTTCATTAAAATCAGTTAATATATACGTTATATATCTCTTTTTCAATTTTCATTATTCGTTAAAAATAAGTATACTATGTATACCTGATGGCTTTGAATGACCTTGGTGACTTGTAATTTTAGTCGCTGGATTCAAAATTGAAGGAACTACCATCGTGAGTGTTTAAAAAATGCTAAGGTGACCTTCTCTTTAAAAATATCATAAAAACAAATAAATTTATAAATTTTTATGGTATTGTGTGAGATCCATTAAACCATTCACCTTAGTTTATTTATCCTGTAGTCGCTAGAGTGCTCAGAGGTAGGGGCAATGGTAGTCGAAGATATCGTTTTTAATTTCATAAATTTGACTACTTAAATGAATTTGAAACTCATTTTTTTTTATTGTACAGATGAATGAATAACTTAAATTTATGACACGTACAGTAACGAGCAAAACTGAGTCTACACTATTTGAAGCAACATAACTTATTGAAAATTAGATCAAATGACTTGAATGTTATTGAGAAGTTAGAAGGATTAGTTTAGTAGACGAGCCTGTATCTGAGCCTGTATTGAAAATTAAAAAAATGTGTTTGATTCGCTTGAATAAATTATGTCCATGTTGAAAATTTCATCGATATTGGTGAATTGGTTTACGAGTTATGAACGATTAAAAGTGCGGTTTTAAATCGAAAATCGTGAAAAATGACAATTTTTCCACTTTTAAGCGTTCATAACTCGTAAACGAATTAACCAATATTGGTGAAATTTTCAGCATGGATATAATTTATTCGAGCGAATCAAATAGATTCTTTAAATTTGCAATACAGGCTCAGATAAAAAAGCTGAAAAAACCGACTTTTACTATTTCTTTTGCGATTCCGATCAATGCAAATTTTTTTCAAAAATTTTTCACACCTCGTGTAATAAACTAATCCTTCTAACTTCTGAATAACATTCAAGTCATTTGATCTAATTTGTAAAAAGTTGTATTGCTTCAAATAGTGTAGACTCAGTTTTGCTCGTTACTGTATGTATAAATAAATATTTCTCCGCATAATTTTCATGTTATTATAGTTATGGCTGAGGTGACGGCCATTGTCCCTTCTCTCCTAGTATTTCAACACTTTTTGGATCTCCTCTGTAGATACGTCCGCCGCACTAACAATAAATTTCATCGCGTTCACACCAGGAGAAACGGCGGACAGCCGGGGCTCGGGGCCCAGGGACTGTTGAAACCACGTTTATCCGAAACCGGCCGCTCGTTTCGGACCCCACGAATAGGAACACGTGCAGTCACACGGCAATAACTCTAAAATTTGATTGCACCGGGCGTCGGTCGGGGTAGTCCACCCCCCGAAGGCAACGTTCTGTAATAGGCGCGCTCTAACCCTTGCATCAACACCCACGCACCCGGAGGGTTTTGCGCGCGCCCGCGTGCGCTCGTACGCTCGTGCGCGTGTGCTTTCGGTCCACGGGCGCCCACCACGTCGTAAATAAAGGCGAAAATTGTTGTCCGTTGCCTTTCGGCTTGGTTTAAGCGTTAAACAAAGGCCCAACGGGTGATGTCGGCCGCCGTATCTTTGATCTCTGTTTGCCGAGGCATGCATCACTCGCGAGATAATCGGGAATAATTATTTGTTAGATAAATACGATCCCAGCCGGCGATACGAGGCCGGATTTACGACGGGGCCACTTGCCCGCTTGTAAATGACGCGGTGAGAAACACACACGGAACCACCGATCGCGGAACCGGGACCGTGTGCCGTGTGTACGCTTCGATTTTGGATATTAGCGTTCACCGAACAGCCCCCGAGCCAGACAACGAATTGTTTATGGCGGTGCCGGACGACGACGATTTGAAATTCTAATTAACCCGAGCCCTGTTAATGATTGTTACGGAAGAGCTCCAACACATGCAGCTGGGAGCCTCGGCGGAGCTTGTTCGAGGATGAGAGCATTTTGTTTGCTCGATTTTTGATTGTAACAGCAAATCGAACTTGCGGCTCGAATCGTATCAATTTGGTCTACGATCCTGCACTCTGCAATCTGCTTATCTGGATCGGTAATAATTGATTTTAGTCGGTCGGGTAGCGTAGGCCCCAAGCGGATCTGAATAGGTAATTAGGATTTCGATCTTTGTGTAGCGTGTGTTCTGAACGAAATTATAAAATGCAAGAAAACGTCTGTATTAACAAAAAGTAATAATATTAAGCCCCTAGTTTTGGTACATTCTTTTTTTTTTGCTCAAAATTTGTACAAAATATTCGAGGATAATAAGAGTCTGAATGAAGCTCAACAATAATTTTCTCCTTCGGCTGCGTCTTCCACTTTCCTTTCTGAGTAAGTGAGGAATCCAACCTTCTGTCTATATTTTTACTAATATACATAGTTAACCTTCCTGGAGTAAAATTTCTGTTCTACTATACAAAACTACTGTAAGTGATCTGTAAATTGTTGTTAAACGAGTATAAAATGATAAAAATGTGCGTGTGTAGATGGTAAAACACTGATATTTACTATGAATATTTTAATCATTATGTATATTATTAGTAGACTGCAGATTTGATGGATTTATAACAAAAATGGGTAGGTACAATTTAAAGCAGATGACATAGTAAAAAGGTTTCAGGACATCAGTGTATTAGTTTAGGCTTAATAAGATAATTGAAGGAAGAAAGAAATTTCTATTCTGCTCCTGCGCTCTGCGATCAATGCGAACAAATTTTTATTGTGCATAAATTCGCAGTCTAATTATTAGGTAGGGGAGTTTCGCATAGGAAGACGCATAGAGACGCACCACAGGGTGAGATTGTGAGATGCACCAGTTTCTATTGTGGCAATAATGGACGATTCTCAACTGTTTTTCTGTTATTATTTATAACATTTTAATATTTGTAAATAATCTCAAAACAAAGAACACATGTATTATATTATTTACGTGTAACAGAAGTATAAAAACTTCTTAGTGCTCCAAACTTTTGATGAAATAGTTTTGTAAGTAGTCAGTACAAAAATTATTACCTTCTTATGGTACGGTTTTAACTATCAGTATCAACTTAAATAGTGACAATTGTTTCTATTTTACGATTTTCTATCGTTTTTGGCAAAATGTTTTGTACTGATCTTATGTATGTAAACGTACTAGGCAGTCGTTTTTATAAAAAATGAAGCACGTTCTTTTTAATTAATTAAAAAGCGATAAATTAAACCTGAGACTTGTTCTTTGCCACACAACTTGTTAAAATCGTACACTTTATTTAATTAAAAATAATTAATTTATATTTGTTGCTCTGTAATTAGGTAATGCAAAAGGAGATGCTTCATTTTTGACAAAAACGAATCGTAGTAGATTCTAATAATTATTGTATTGAATTATTCTTGTTTAGAATGCCTCAAATGGCTCCATGAAGCATGTACTATGTATTCTCCTTTCTGTAATATGTGGTAGAAAAAAAAAGAATTTTTTTTCATTTATTTGTTTAATGTAAATAAGGAGAGGGAGGTATAAACAAAAGGATCTACATATCTATTTATTGGGAATGCATATATCGCCAATCAGGAGTGCATCTAACCCCAGGCCCTAGAGAGAGATGCACTTTTCAAACTTTTATAAACAGCATATTAATAAATTAAAATAAAAGTTTTACTGATTTAACTTTATATATTATTAGTGAGATTTAAATAAATAATTAAACTATGCTTGCCTATACTTTCACTTATTTTCAATAAAATTTTTATAAATCGAAAACAAAATGCGGTGCATCTCTCCCGGAATTACCCTACACTTTCTACAGTAAAATCTATTCTCACTACAAAAAATCAAAACCTCAGTAGCCATTTCGATCGCTGAATGATGGACCATACAAGAGTTGAAACGATAACGGTTTCGTATATTTCCGGAGACGCAGACAGCAGTGAGCAGTGTCGAGAAATTTAACGAGGCGTGCTGCAACGTCGGGACGCCTTATTAGACCGGATTTCAAGTTCTCGTCCATCGTGTGACTCCGCCACCCACGCATTCAATCTTCGAAAAGCAAGGAATCCGCACACCCATGGCTCCCTGGTTCTCGCAGTTGCACAATGTCTCGGTATGAGGTCCAAAGGTGTTCCGCAGACAATAGGAAAACGCACCACGAAGAAGAAATCCTGACGGGACGGCTCGCAAACCGTGATCCCATCGATTCACGGTTCACTTAGTTTGAGCCTTCGTCCGACAGTTGTCGTACAACTTATTCCGAATGTTGTTACACAACAAGCCCCTGCGCGGTCCGTGACACGCGAACCGGCTCGTCGACGTTCGTCCCGTCGAGAACGAAATTTTGAATCCTCTTGCGAGAATTCATGGCTGGCTCGTTTTCGCTCTGTCATTTTAATCGACGTTTTGGAACGAATTGTGACGTGGATGGGTGCGAAGAATTTCGGGAAATTTTAGTTTGTCAGAGCTGGAAGAGAATCTTTTGTGAGGATCGAGAGTTTCGAGGTGGGAGAGTGAAAATTGAAGTGGTTATGATTGTAGGTTTTCGATATTTATGCATTGTATAATTATTCGAAGGGCCACTGGGTAACCATCTCTATGTACTCGTGGTTTACATTTGAAAACGACAAATTATATAATATATTTTGTTAGACTAAGAATTTCGAGTGAAAGGATTTTGTATGGAAACATACGTGAAGATGAACACAGACGTATTTTAAAACATTCAGAATGTAGTACAGTCTTGTCAAATGACGAACCTACTCGATTTCTTGTAACCGACAATGAGTATCAAAATAAAATGTGCCAATATTTGTAGCTAAATATTAATATATACACTATTCGTAATGTAGCATTTTAGAGAATTAAACGAAAACCAGAAAAAATAAAATGGTTCTACAGCATTTGAAAAAAAGAAAATGGGTGAATTGTCACCTCAAGAAAAATAGGAAAGTTGGATTACTGGACTGCAGATTTTATGCACTCGTGTAAAAAGTGAGTAGGAGAAACCACAAAAACAATAAAAACACCAGAAGAATTTAACAATAAAGAGCAATAAATGTGACGTATGTGCTACCTATAAATAGACTGCGGATTTTATGCATTTATGACAGAAATGGCTCACAAAGCTGTAAAGATTTGAATGATGGCATAGCGTTCTCGACTTATTAAAATTATTAGAAAAGGACTTTTATTTGACTTCGAGAATTTTTATTTTGCATAAAGATCCGCAGATTGATGAAAATTACAAGATTGAATTAATTTTGTATACTCCATGGGGCGAAGGAAGAATGATCTATCGTAGCCAGGATACAAATTGCGTGCAGGAGAGCAATCATTGAAAAATATCCATCCGTCTCCCGCACACGTACACAGAGCCCATGTTCATTTCGTTTACATCAGGTCAACTCGATGCTAGTTACCTTCGAGGCGAACGAAGAATCTATTTTGCGATAAATCGAGTTGGCTTGAACGTGGGTCGAGATTGGTTGGTCCCGACTGGGAGATGGCACCCCCCTTTTTTCTGCTCCCAGCGGGGTGTATTCCGGCCAGCGAAGCGTCTCCTAACAGGATTACTATGACGCGATTGTATACGCGTCAAGGAAATAGAGCGGCATTGTGGATCTCGACGACTCAGATTGGATGTCGGCCAGACTGAAAATTAGGAATGCGGCCCTTTCAATCCTGTATGTTAAATATTTCTTATGCCGTCGTTTGCCGAGCGACATCTGCTCCCGCCCCCACTAGATGTAGATTACGTAACTGTGTAAAGAATATCCCCCTTTACCCATTATATCTTCGACACAGACACGCGAGCACACATACTCAAGTGAAGAGACAAGGGATGGTAATGATAAAATTCATACATCTAGACACTTAACAGACACTTCCCAGTACTTAAACTAGCATGGTTCTTCTCAAAATTTTTTGCAGTACATTAAAACGAAAAAATGTCTTCGAAATATTAAATAATTGAATGACATACCTATCCTGTTAGTTAACAACAAAAATCACCGTGAATAATTTTTTAAGAAGTTCTCTGCTGTGACTCATAAGTAGTCTGCGGATTTTATGCATTTATAACAAAAATATGTGAATCACAAAACAGGAAAAAAGCAGGACATTAAAATGAAAAAATGTCTTCGAAATATTAAATAATTGAATGACATACCTATCCTGTTAGTTAACAACAAAAATCACCGTGAATAATTTTTTAAGAAGTTCTCTGCTGTGACTCATAAGTAGTCTGCGGATTTTATGCATTTATAACAAAATTATGTGAATCACAAAACAGGAAAAAAGCATTAACTTAAAGTGATATATTTCAAGTATGAACACATTTTATACTGAACTTCTGTTGCCTGCTATCGAAGCCGACAATCTTTATTTCGCATAAAAATCCACAGTCTAGTCATAAAGATTAAAATCTGTTAAATAGTCGATGTTAATATAATTATAAAACTATAATAAAATTATTAGAAAAAGAAATACGTTATCAATTTGTGTTCCTTATAATCGTCAGAGACCATTTTTATTTTCCGATCACGGACGCCATCAACGGACAAAACTTGCAATCTACTCGACGATTTCGACTGTCCCGATGATAGACAGCGAACCACTACCATTAACATGGTTCTCGAGCGTGTCCATCGCGGGGGCGGATAAACGACTGGCAATTTCCGGTGCATTTATATTTCCGTGGTGTCTTCAACCCTTCGTTTCGGGCCGCTTCAAGGCGAATGGGACAAATGGGGTGGTTGATGCCGGGTATCTCAGCCGTTGTCACGTTCGTTTATACGTGGGGAACGCGACACGCGGCTATCAACCCCTATCAACGCGACTGAAAAATCACGTCGTCTTTATCGCGACACTGCTGCCGCGGCTAAATCAGGCGTGTTCCTTAAGCGGCGCTGGGCGTTGAAACGCGACTTGTCTCGTGGCGGTGGCGTCGACCCGGCCTGTCGTCGTGCACCGGAAAAGACCGGCCCCGGATCGAAAGGATAAATTGCCTAAGTCACGGAGAAAAATGGGGAAATTATTCCGGGCCTCCTTAAAAACGCCTTAGGTACGCCGATAGATCCATCCTGGTTTCCCCCTTTTCACGTTTATAGATTTCTCGGGTGTGGACATTCTGCCCCCTTCATTGAAAAATAAGAATTCTGGACAATGTAAATCTGCATTTCATATTCGATCATTAGACACAGTCAATGATGTTCTATAAAGTATTATTTGAAAAAATGTTGGTGCGTTTTGTAGGAATTTATCATCACCATTTTCATAAAATTTATTGAAGAATAAGAATCCTTTTAGGTAACACATATAAATGATTTTCTTATATTTCATTATCAGGCACAGTTAATGTTCACCTTTATAAATTTCTTGGTGGTGGGAACCTTGTTGTTTCATTCGGAATAAAATATATACAGCGTGTCTCACCTAATTCTCTCATCTAAAATATCCCGCTTGTTTGTTATGAAAGAGGAAAATTTCAGAGGAAGACATTAGTTGGCTCGGAGGGGAAAATATTATGAGAGGCAACAAAATTTGTTCAATGTTATATTTTTTGAGGTTTCAAAGTCATTGAAGTTTTTTTTTAACGGAATTATATATTTTTATTACCGCATTATGATAGCCGAGGTCAAGACGAATCCAACGTCCTGTAATATTATGACCTTCGCGTGACCTTGAGTACGAAAAATTCATATGTTATTACCAACGATTCCACAGCACACATTTACACTCCACGGACGCTGGTGTACAACTTGTCGAAGCCATTTCGGGTTTTCACTGCACCAATAATGCATATTATGTCTAATCAGTTGCCCATGGTTAGAAGAAGTAGTTTCGTCAGTGAAGAGAACGACATAAAAGAAATGTTCATTTGTTTGTGTTTGCTGCAATTTCCGTGAACAAAAATCAACACGATCTTCAAAGTCTTTGCCATGAAGCTCCTGATGTAAGGAAATATGGTGTGGATGGAATTTATGACGGTTGCAATATTGGGCACACACTTTGCTTTGATCGTTTTCTTTTCTGTGATTCAATACTTCCTGTTTTTCAAAACAGTTGAACTATGCGGTCAAAACTTTTTCGAGAAGGATGATTTCTCTGAGAGTATTTTCTTGCGTACAGTTGAGACGCTTGTACTGAGTTATTTTTAGCCTCACAGTAAACTAAAATCATTACTGCGTTACTATACACCATCGTTTCAAAGAAATAACGTTATCTTCACAATTGAATAAATCCCAATGAATTTCTTAAACGTACTGATTAAAGTCACCGAAAGGAGATGAA
>CM052130.1:1645133-1700493 GCA_028454255.1 Halictus ligatus | reverse complement strand
AAACTTTGTGCAAAATGGGTCGGAAAAATAAGAATACATCGTTTGATATGCGACAATTAGTAATTTTTCATCATGAAAAAGGGAAATCGATTCGCAAAATTGCTAATTTATTAAATATTAGTAAGAGCACGGTATGGGATATTGTTCGACGGTACAAGAACGAAGATAGAATTGAATCTATCCGTCAAAGCGGACGCTAACCGATCCTAGATATTCGCGATATACGTTCGATAATTAGGAGAATCAAATGTGATCCTCGGATAAGTGCTCCAAAGTTAGCAGCTGAATTAAATGAACACCGTGGAATATCAGTGCATCCGGAGAACATAAGAAGAGTGTTAAGATCAGAGGGCTATAATGGAAGAATAGCTCGAAAGAAGCCGTATATTAACGCGGCAAACAGGATGAAGAGACTGAAATTTGCAAAGGACTACATTGCAAAGGACAGTGAGTGGTGGGAGGACGTAATTTTCGCAGACGAGTCCAAATATAATATTTATGGAAGCGACGGAAGAATTAGGGTATGGCGGAAGTCGAAAGAAGAACTGAATCCGAGACATTTGCAGCCGACTGTGAAACACGGTGGTGGATCTGTGATGGTGTGGGGCTGTATTTCAGCCCATGGAGTAGGCGAATTAATTTTCATCGACGATATCCTTGATAAAAATAAATATCTACAGATTTTGCAGAATAATTTTTAAAAAAGTGCTGATAATATGGGACTTCAAAATGGAATAAAGTTTTATCAAGATAATGACCCAAAGCACAAATCGCGAATTGTGCAAGAATTCTTATTATACACTTGCAAGAATATCCTCCATCCACCACCGCAATCGCCAGACTTGAATCCTATTGAAAATTTATGGGATGAATTAGATCGCCGAATTCGGTCAACTACCATAAACACAAAAGAAGAGCTAAAAAGACGTCTGCAAGAAGAATGGCTACGTATTGGGCACGATTATTTAAAAAAAAGTAATTTGTAACATGCCAACGCGATTACGGCACGTCATAAAACATATGGGATATCCGACAAAATACTAATTAATAAAAACAAGATTTATATAGCGTGATATAAACTTAGTTTTGATAGTGTCCGAATATTTCCGTGACATGAAAATGAGCGTACTTTCCGTTTTTCTTTTATTAGTTAAGTAATCGCGTACCGTAAACAAATATTTCTTACGTTTTTATAAACTACACACTGCACAGTAACATACGTGAAACCTCTTTTTGTTCTCACTGTTTACATTTCTGAAGCACGGAATATAATAGTCAAAACTATAGTGGTGTCCGAATATTTTCGTGACCGACTGTATATCGTCAAGGCCTGTATGATAAATGTCGCGGAATTATCCCTACTACCGCGGGGTATACCCCGTGCGGGGCTATGAAACTCGAAATGCCTCGGACGCATAACACGGCTCGTATATGTCTCCTGGACAGTAAACGACGCTGGCAAGACCCGTGTTGTTGACATATATCAAGAATTCACTGTATATGACGTCTACAATCTTTTTGATTTAATAACATTAAGGAATTACAGTATTACAATATCACCTTGTGATTATACTGCGGATCTTTATGCAACATAAAAGTTGCACAAATCATTTGCAGTAATTCTATATTCTTTTAAGAATTAGTTTTATATTTCACCTACTCATTCTTGTCAGACATGCATAAAATCCGCAGTCTAATTATGACATAATGATTCTTATAATATTAGGTCGTCCCTTAAGTTCGTGCCGTGGATATTATTCACCATTGAAAAGTATTTTAATGAAAAACCGCAGAAATTTTATAATGACGGTATGATGTTTTTAGCCAAAAACGTCAGAAGAGGTTGTGGAATGAAAGGGTGATTACATATTTTATTTTTAGAATTAAAATGGTACAAGAGTAAACGGCACGAACTTATGGGACCACCTAATACTTTCTTATTTTAAGGTATAAAGCACAGTAGTAAATTGTTCGAATATTCCACGAATAGGTTGCATTGTATTTAATGAAACATTTTAGTAAGAAAGGTTAGCAGAACAATAAATACTGGTAACGAACGCGTTAAGTGCCGGATAAGTGGCACAAAAATGTCTACGATATTGCAGTACCCACGATCCACGGTCCACGATAATTCATTGAATTATACCGTGACTGAAAATTTAACATTTATAACTTTGAGTACCCTAGCTACCTTTTCAATTCCTTCAGATTCTAACAAAATTGAGTTTATCGGAGGACAATATAACTAAAACTTATTCTTAAACCTTGAGACAAAACTGTGTGAACCCAATTACGACCGACCTGGCAATCAATACATTAATAATTTATTTTTTGATAGATGATAGATACTCTTGAAGATAATCTCCATCATTTTCTATGTATTTGCCTCTTCCTGAAAGTCTTTAATGACTCTCCAATATGGTGGTTGAAAGATTTAAAAATTACAATATTAGTAAAATAGTAAGTGGTTCTGCACTTTTACCAAGTATAAAAATAACGAAAAATAAAAAAGGTTAAGTAGCATGAGAAATTATTAAACCCCATGAAATTCCTAATTTTTCTAGGCACAGGCAAAATTGACGCAGGGTTCTACCCATCCTAACGAATTATGGTTCACCTCACCCGTAGGTATATCTGTCTATAATAAATCTACTCCACCCCCTCCAGGCCAGTAACTCATCCCCGTAAGTTTCAGTTTCAGCTGGAAACGCAACACCGTAAGGGCATAAAACACAGAGCTCCGGGTTTTGGAGCAGCATAAAATGGCCGCGGTTTGTTGTTGGCGTTAACGTCACTCGGTCAGGATACAGGCAAGAGGAATAATTTGAAACCGCTTTGTGAACCAATGTACCGTAAGTTATAATTCTACGCGTTTCCCGAGAACGTGCGCGCGTTTGCGCGTGACCATGCGGCTTGCAACGAAGATCTGCACGCTGGCAATAACATCGGTGGGTTTATAGCGACGACCTCTGACCTCGCTCGCGTTCGAGATAGAGCTGAACGATGCGTCGAAGGGAGTTCGTGGTAGTTTGTTGATTACCTGGCCGGTTTCCCAGGGTTCGGACCCGGCTGTTCTCTTCGTGGTCTGGTCTAGTTCGAACGTAACGGGACGGTCATTTTCACAGACAAAATGTTTTCATTCCATGTACATCCTCTAGCTGAACCCTACTGTTATGTTTCCAGTTTTAATATCTTCGGTTTCTGTATTATTACTATTCTTTATCCAGTTTCTATAATATAAACAACTTACAATGTAAGACACCTAGTATAAGGAAGTTGCTGATCAGTAGTTTTTCTATTTTTATATACCTTATTACAGAACATACTAGCACCTGATGTGTTCTTCATAGGTCCTGTTAGGACCTTCATATGTTCTTCATACTTCCTGTTAGAGTCTTCATAGGATCTTCATAGGTCTTAAGGTCTTAATACAAGCAAATTTGAAGAATTGAAGCTGTATAATTCTGTTGCACCAACAGGACCCGATAGATTAAACAATGTTCATGGTCCGGGTTAGGTCTTCAGGCTAGACAGACCCTTTATAGGTTCTCCTAAGGTTCTTCCATGAAAAATTGAAGATATAAATTCTTCCAGCATCAGCATCGATAGATTCACCACTCGGTTCACCAATTGGTTGATTAAAACGTCGATTAATTCGTGTCTACGCCAATGTTAGAAGACACTCGGGTATGCGCATCAAGGGGTCACGCTCCGGCAGGTGGCGTACACGTGATTCACTTCGGTCGCTCATCCCGACGCTAGGTGTACGCCACCTCTATTCACTCACACGAGCAAGTTAATTGTCACAGGGACGTTGATTTAAGGCCTCACTCGGACGATCCCCCTCGCTGAGATAATGAGAAGAGCACCTTCGTGAGACGAAGAAGTCCTTGCGTGGCTTATATTACGCGCCACGGGTACACCCGGGGCTTGATCTGTTTCACAATAGCAGTCCTTGATGTTTTGTGCTATCCTCAACACTGTGTATCCATCATTATAGTGTTTACTCGATATATGTCCAGGGGTCTAGTCACGGACATATATCGACCAGGATGTACTGTTCTTTGATCCACGCCGAACGTAAAACAGGACAGCGAAGTTCTGGAGGCTTCGGTTCATGTCTCCTCATGAGGTATACCCCGCGACAGTGGGGATAGTTCTGGGAGTTTTATCAGCTAGGCATTTGGGACATATACAGTAGCTCACGAAAGTATTCGAACGCTTCCAATCTACATCGTTAACAAATAAAATACACTCGTTAGGTTTAAGTTTTCAAAATAAGATTGTAAGTAAAGACACGTAGGAGTCTTGAGAATGTATAAGTAAAATTACAAAAAAATCTGACAACACATACAGGATTCACAGGGCATTGAGTATAAACATACCGTTTTCGGACGTCACAAAAGTATTCGAACGCGTAGACAAGAAGCGTATTTCTAGTGATTGAAATGTAAACATTACACTTTAGTCGATTCCGAGACATCGTGTGGTTCATACAGATTTCGTAGAGTATAATCTTTCATAGTTATTCTAATCATGAGCACGAAAAAATCAGAAACCAGTAAATGTGAACGTGAATTAATATTGTAGTTGCATAATGAAAATAAATCTTATCTTGAAATTGCCAAATTATTAAATCGAAGTAAATCTACAATACATTATATAGTAAAAAAGTCGAAAACCGAAGGTAATATTACAAACAAGAAGCGTACAGGACGTCCAAAGAAGTTAACGCCCAGAGAGGAGAAAATGATTATACGTGAAATTAAGAAAAATCCAAGCACATCTGCACCAAAACTTGTGGGGATTGTTGCAAATAATTTTGGGAAAGATGTACATCCCGAACTGTGTCGTAGGGTTCTGCGGAGTAATGATTACCATGGAAGAATACCACGAAAAAAGCCATATATCAGTAAAATTAATAAAAAGAAAAGACTAACGTTTGCAAAAATGTATATTGATAAGGATATTTCATTTTGGAATAAAGTTATTTTCTCGGATGAAAGTAAGTTTAATATTTTCGGTTCGGATGGACAGCATTATGTGTGGCGAAAGTGCAACACAGCATTGCAAATACAGAATATGATTCCAACTGTGAAACACGGAGGTGGCTCAGTGATGGTATGGGGGTGTATGGCGGCGAATGGAACGGGAAATCTTGTTTTTATTGACGGAATTATAGATAAGTACAAATATCTGAATATTTTTAAACAAAATTTGAAACAAAGTGCAATTAAATTGAACCTATTGGATGATTTCTACTTCCAACAGGACAACGATCCTAAACATACAGCTGGGATTGTAAAGGAATGGATCATATATAATACCCCGCATACACTACAAACTCCTCCGCAAAGCCCTGACATAAATCCTATAGAATATTTATGGGCCGAAATTGCAAGAAAACTTATGAATTTTGACATAACGTCCAAGGAAGTGTTAAAAACCAAAATAATAGAAATATGGAATTCCATTGAAAAAAAGACAACGGAAAAACTTGTGTATAGTATGGAAAGCCGGCTAAGACACGTTATTGATGCCAAAGGAGGACCAACCAGATATTAACATCAAACAATTCAAGATTTATTCGTACGTTCGAATACTTTTGTGACATCCGAAAACGGTATGTTTATACTCAATGCCTTGTGAATCCCGTATGTGCTGTCAGATTTTTTTGTAATTTTACTTACACATTCTCAAGACTCCTATGTGTCTTTACTTACAATCTTATTTTGAAAACTTAAACCTAACGAGTGTATTTTATTTGTTAACGATGTAGATTGGAAGCGTTCGAATACTTTCGTGAGCTACTGTACAGGGAAACTTCCCAAGCCGTGTTATGTTTACACGCCTCGGCATCCGAGGTCTCTCGCAGGCCTTATCATCCAGGCCTTGGCGACATATGCAGAGAAATCACTGTCTTTGCTTCTAAACCAGACGAAAGGTGGAGTTTCTAATTGATATTACTCAGACTTAGGTACATGTCCTGGAAAGGTTCCGAGTTAATGCGTCGAATGATGTCTTCCGATCAGTTATACATCTAGAAGATTGAAGCTGTAGCAATCATTTCTAGCTGAAGACTTCTTGGTAACTATTTCAGTGATCCAAAGGCCAGTCACGCAAACGTAGAAACCACCAAGACAACCACCACCGAACCGAATGGCACTGCACGAGTTAGAGGGAAGATCGCTCAATCATGTGAAAAAGCTGTAGCGCGGATTCGCCATGCGTCTCGATGTACCCTGCCGAGTCATTTGTCCAATTTATCATCATCCATAATCGGAGGGCATCGTTCTCTCCCGTAAAGAAAAACCGGCTGTTCGGCGCCGAATTTCTCCGCGCGCCGTGACTTCGCAAAGAACGAAATTGGCCCTGGCCGAATGAGAGCAAGAGCCGCGGACACCGAAGCAATCGAAGCGAACGAAACCGAGCGACATTTGTCTCATGACCGTTGTCCACTCGCGCAAGAAGATGACGCTAGATGCCTCCGGGGGTCTTACCCGGGAGCTCGTAAATCTTCTTAAATATCTTGGCTATCTGTTCATCATTCTGCGGGGCCGAGCCAAGGGCCCGGGTTAAAAACATGCATCGAACCAGCTGCCGCTTAACAGTAGTTGTAATGGGCATGCAGAGTGCGCGGGTGAGTGCAATCAGACTTCATCTCGTTGCAAAGGCTCGGTCCGGAGCAGTATACATCAACCCGAGTCTCGACCTGTTCCAGCTTCGAAGTCCGTCACGGGAGAGGGAGAGTAGCCCGAGAGAGCCTGTACGCTTATTGTTCTCTCGGCTCTCTCTCGTAGCCCCAAGCTCTCCCGCTCGTTTTCGCTCTATTTCTCTCGCTTTCTCAAGGACGCGCGCCGCGCTGCCCTTTTCATTTCTTCTTTTTCAAGCACTCACGAAAAGGTGCCATGAGCGTCTTTTACCTTCGTTAGCCTCCACCCGTCTTAATGAACCTCCTACCCGGACCCTCTATGAGATTACCTAATGGAGGTTAATTCGATGGCGAACCTGAAGAGGCCGGTCTCGAGGTCATGAACGGTATACCTGCTTTTAAGCACTCCTCGGACGCAACGCGTTTTAGTCCTTTTCGAATGACCGCCCGGATAGTGTGTCCGCTTTGATTCCCCACGGACTGATACGCTTTTTCTTAATTAACCCTTCGGCGATCAACGATTTCTTCCAGCGCGATCGAGGACCTATGATGTTACCGCAGGTATCACAATCATAAGTTTTTCATAGTTTCTATACACAATTTTCGAACTCTAAAACAATAACGGATGGAAGTATATTAAGTCTATAGTAAGAGTCTTTAAGATTCATTAAAAGTTGTTATTGTTTTATATGAGAAATAACATCCTAGTTATGCAGAATGTGTTGTAACTTAATTCTTTGTATCATACAAAATATTGTGGGATTTTCCTTCATTATTATAATATTCTAGTTCTTTTAACCCTCATACATTCCTCAGACCATTTACTACTTTCATTAACATACTGTACAATAATATAATCGATTTCCTCCAGTTGTTGAATTTCTTTAAAATATGACGTGTGATGTGAAGAATGAATTTGTTGACTTTAAATGCCGAACAAAAGTGAATAATTACACTGGGATCTCTCATTTCTGAAGAGTGTACAGGGTGTACAAAACTTATATGTCACGACCATCATAGCGTGATTCTACACTTCTGGATCGGTGGAGATGTGTTAAAAAAAATGCATCGCAAAATTTACCTCGACCTTGAAAGTCAAGGTTAAGGTGTCGAAAATTTGTTTTTATTGCATCGTATAGTGATCGTCGCTCAAATTTTTCGACACTTGACCTTGATTTTCAAGGGGCCGATCCAGAGGGTTAGAATCACGCTATAGTGGTCGTGACATATAATTTTTATACACCCTGTACATACAAATTTTCGTGAATCGATGCAAAGAATACGAAAGTAAAATGCTTCTACTTTTCAAGGTACGAAACAAAATTGTTCCAACTTCAAAAGACAATATCCTGGTCATTTAACTCGATCCTTCTAACGTTCCTTCTAGTAAGAGGTTTTCAGTTGATTGCTATTCAATTTGCTACCAAAGGGACTTTCTGGGTGGCTCGTCGTCAAAAGATGCAATTGCCCGTATAATTATGTCAGCACATGATGAATCACTTCCACCGCTATTATATTGTCATGAAGACTAGACTTCGTGGAATTAGAATAAAGTACGATAGGCGCAAATAAAATTACGATACTATAGTACCTACTCGAAAGATTTGACTCGTCATTTATCCTTGATCTATCGTCGGAGCGACAAGATCAAACCGAGGCACCATGATTGATTCGTGGTTATGCTGATAAGCAGGTAAGAAATTCAATTTCATTAGACAATCAACAATTATAGACGCAACAGGTCATACAGGATAAGGCAATCTCTCGAAGCTGGCACAGTTTCATGTTAATCATTTGTTTTGTAGATGGGCGCATAGAGGACACATGAATGTTAACTCAAAGGAAATTATTTTCCATTGTAATTGACCTTCCGTGATCTTGAATGACCTTGGGACGTAGGTTACTGTATGCATCTTGCAATGGTTTGATAGAAAAATATATCATTACCATTTATACCATTATATACCATTATATACCATTTTATAAAGACAGAATTGATCTTTACGTGTTCTCTATGCACTTACAGAAAAACTGTTAACATCAGATTAGGCCACCCTCGAAACCATGCGAGTATCATTTGACGCATTTTTTCCTGTCACCATTAGCATCCGAGTTATTCAAGTGGCCTGCTTTAAATCACCCTGTATAGCTTGTGAAATATTCGGAATAGCAACATTTGTCCAAGGAACCAACACACATCCAATTATCATCCACTTTATTTATTGTTTTGCTTCTCTCTATTCAATGTTCACAGAAAAATGCATGAAATTAGGAGATTGTGTAAAAATCCGCAGTCTATCGATCGCTGGCTTTAGTCGCGAGAATGAATTTTCAGCAGGGACCAAAAATAACAGTTATTCTAAAATTTTCTACGATAACAATCATTAATAATAAGTTGGTTATTATTGAAATTTAAGATAATCTACACAAAATATAAAGAAAAAGATTCGAATAACCAAATGATCAAAAAATATCGATTTTTATACTTTTTGATTACAAATAACAGTTATTGGTGTCCAAAATATTGGATCCTTTTCCGTAACTGTGTCCGCAACTCAAGTCAGCGTTGAACGAATATTTTCTGCTTTAAAATTAGCGTTAGATGATTTTCGGTGTAATTTGTTAGGAGAAAATTTGGAGAAACTTATGTTTGGCACATTAAATTTTGATTGTAGCAATTAATTTTATGAACAACAAATGTATTAAATAATTAATTTCTACCATTTGAAAGTTGTACTATTTAATACTAACTATTACAAATTTTTTTCATCAGTAACTGTTATAAGCGATTGAAATGAATTTCTCTCAACGATAACGTTCACCAAAAAGAGAAAAAATTTTGGGTTACTTATAATCCTTATTTGTACCAATATATTTTAGTCGATTAAATACTTATTATTTCATGACTTTTTTCTTTGGCGTTATAACAACTATGGTCCCTGCTTAAAATTTGTGTTAAAAATAATATTTCTAGCGAAGTAGTTTCTTATATTAACTCCTTGTCATTTCACTGCAAGGTTTCATTTCGTCCGATGCACTACACATTGTTGGAAAATAAAATAGATTGCTTTAAAATCGGTGAAAATAATTTGCAATAAATGCGAGCAATAAATGCGACTAACGTATATTGCTTTGTAACTGTGACAAGACTATGTCCATTTAGACTTCACACAACTTTTATTGTAATGAGTGCTTCTATGAAAAAGTATATTCAAAAATTTCCGATGAAAACATTTTTACAATTTCAGTAATTCTGAAACAAAAAATTAGGAACCAGTCATTTTGACTGAATTTAGTTCGCCAAAAATAAGGCAAACCTTGCAATTATTTTTAAAAATCCAAGAGGCAATTCTTTTTGAAACTTTCACGATAATATATTTCGTATTTAAGGAGTATGTACCAATTTTTTTGTTGAAAAATATGCGGTAGGTATATGTAAACAATTTACATACGGTGGTGCAAATCAGGCATTCTTCTAGCAGCCACCAGGTACTTGAATATTTAAATTATTATAGCTTTGTTAAAAAAACTCACACAAGAATCTTAGTTTTCTTATACAATATTTGTGCATCATGCAACAGGGAGGAGAAAAGGAGAAAGTAAAGGGGAAAACATGTCGATCAGGTTAAGAAAATTTTTCTCACGCCTGAGACCATTGTAGATACAAAGAGTGACCTTTTCCCTTTAAAATGACACTTTAATAATTCCCCTACTAATTTTGTTGAAATAGTACAAATTTCCTTTATCAACAACTGTTATAAGCGATGGAAATGAACTTCTCCCATCGATAACTGTTTCTAGGGATCGAAATAAATTTCTCTCATTGACAACTGTTATAAGCGATTGCAATGAATCTCCCTGAACGGTAACATTTACCAACAAGAGAAAAAATTTCCGGTTAGTTATAATTTTTATTTGTAACCAATACGATTTTGGTCGACGAAATACTTGTTATTCCATGACTTTTTTTCTTTTCGGTTATAACAGTTGGCGTCCCTGATTATCAGAGTCGCTCGTCTACCGGACGGCAGGCATCGTCGCTGTATCAGCGATCAACAGAATAAATTTCAGCCGTGACCTAATGGTTCATCGGAAGAACACAAAGCGTCTCTTCGACGTGGAGGAAGATGATCGACCTTGCAACAGTATCTACCACTCCCCGTACGATACCGGGATGAAACTCGATCGATCGTAATCGAGCGGCAAGGCGCACCGAGTCGCGGCGTGCCAAAGGTTATAGAATCCTCGTTGCACGGCATTCTCTGCACGTTCCTCGTAAACTTCGCCGTCCTCCTCCTCCTCCTCTTCCTCCTCCTCCTCCTCCTCCTCCTCCTCCTCTTCATTCCCTCTGCCGTCGTTCGAGTACATCTCCAAGGCTACAGCGCTGACTTTGCTATAGGTGAACGACGCCGTGCATTGGTTCAATCGAGCGCACGACACGACACAGTTGCAATTGCTCTTGCTCACGGATCCGGTCTTTCCTTCTCTTCCTGAAACGATGTCCTTCTCACTCTTCTCTTTACCGATCGGGAGCCTGGACGCCGCAGCTGCGCTGCTGTTTCTTCTTCAGGAAGCGATCGGCTGTCCGTTCTAGCTCATGGGAGGCGATTTTTCCAGGCTAATTTTCTCCGCATCAAATTTTTGCTTCCATCTTGCTGTTTCAATTGTGTTGCTCCGAGGATGCTTTAAGCGATTATTCAATCGATCTTTCCCTCTACCAGTTTGCGAGTTTTGGAATTGTTTAAATGATTCCTTTGACAATATTGTTTCAATCTTTCTATTGCAACCAAGCTTTAAGGATATTTAAATAATCTTTCTATCTTTCAGCCTGTCAGTTTCGGAATTATTTAAATGATTGATTTCTTGGGAAATATTGTTTCGACCTTTCCGTTCACTGAAAATTCATACGATTTTAAAGCGCTTGCTCCAATCGATTTTAAAATGTACGTTCGTGAAGATTTTTGAACTTTTCAGGACGTCAATTAAAGTTTGAAGATCGCAGTTTACGATGGGTCCATTCAAGTTCGCGGAAAAATTCGAAATCTTCCTGAAAAAATTAATACATAATCGACACCTGTTTCATTGGACGTTGATTAGTAAATTCTTTTATATACAACTATTCACAGTATTAGCAGAGAGTAGGTTAGTATCTAGGCTGAACCACTTATATATAATATATTCAGAAGGAAAAATGCTTGCAGTATTATTAACGGTACTAATTGACTATGACTATGCTATGCAGAAGAAATATTAACAAGGTTATTAGTATATTAATTATGATTTCTAAATTAAATTCGACCTACTTATGTCCTGGTGCAAACTCCTCTCTCCTGCATGTAAACATTCTTAAATCCAAAATGACAGGTTCCAAATTCTTCAATTCATGATTATTGAGATTACAAGAATATAGAATCCCGGAGAACAATTCAATATATCTCTGTGAGTAAAGAGTACGATAAAAATTGTTAAAGATCGTTCAAAAATCGGAAAAAGTAATGTGAAATGCTCACTTCACAGATCTATGTAGTGCTAACGATATCGTAACTATGTTTAGTTAAGCGCAATTAAGAAAAAGCCGAAAACTTCATTTTTTGAAAATTCAAAACTAGAATAGCCCCCCCCCCCCCCAAACGTTCAATTCCCTGGATCGCAGCAGGCAAAAGGTCGCGCGCGCGAGCGTTAAATACCTATCTGCACGAGATCAAGAAACGCTTGCGTTCCCATTGTTTCACGGATCGCGGCCGGACCCGTTCGAAGAAAAAGCAAGCAGCCTCGGGAGAGCTTTCTCAACGAGACCACGCAGGACATTCCGATCGGTTTGCTCACTGGATCCCCGGTGCGGTGCGGTGCGCCGTTCGTCCGAGTTCTTCCACCTTGGCGTCGGCCTTTTCTCCCCTTCGCCATTCGAATGGGGCCCCTCGCCGTTCTCGGAACAATCACGCCGGGGCGTGTGTGCATACGATTGCGCATCGCCGTGGCACGAGCACCGCGTCAGACAACTGCAGCTGTACCCAGTCTCCCGCTTTTGCTCCTGAAACCGTGTACAGGCTCTTCCTTTTCTTGCGGCTACCGGCGCTCGCCTCTCGCCGCGTCCTCGACGGTTCATTGTTCGAGAGCTTCTCGCATGATTGCGTTGCCCCGGCTTGTCGACGGACATCCACCGACCGAATTCGACCATTGTTCATTGATCCCGCTGTTTATACACATTGCCGGTCAACTAGGATCTTGACACGATTGCTATCACTGCGCGACGCACAGATTTTTCTATAAACTGGGACCAAAATCGGTACGACTTCAACGTTTAATTCGAACAACGGTATTAAATACATCTGTTAATCTTCGTAGATATTAGATTGTTGCGAATGAAATGGTCATTTTTTAATCTTTATCATAGACTTTTATTTTACAAAGTTTATTCATATTCCATTAATCGAAATCATTTTCATCGACATCAATGCACTTGTTCCATCGTGATACAAGTGCCTCAATGCCTGTCTGGTAGAAATCTAATAAACGTGAGGCAATAAATTCTTCAAATGCAGTTTTTACAGCACATTCTTTCTTGAATATTTTTTAATTCTAAAATCCGTCTAGGAGCTTGACAAAATGGTAATCATTAGGTGACAGGTCAGGCGAATGAGGAGGGTGAGGGACAAATTCACACTTTAACTCTGCTAATTTTTTACAGTTTGTTTCGCAATACGTGGTCGAGTATTATCGTGAAGCAATAAGGTCACGTCTATTAACTAATGCTGGCTGTTGAACACGTAGTTTTGCGCGCATTATATCAATTTCCTGACACTAATTATCAGTATTTATGTTTTCAGCTTCTTTTAAAAATGAGTAATATACAACACCCTCTGCTGATCACCATACAGGCATCAATGTCTTACGCGGATGTCGCTGTTAAAAATATGGATCGTAAATTCGCAATTTTTTCCGACTCACTAAGTGCCTTACGAAACCTCATTAGCTGTAAAGTGAGAATCAAAACAAACAGTATTATACTCGAGATAAAAAGGAAATATAATATTTTGTTAAAAAACAATCAGAAATTAAGAATTTGATTTAATTTAGTGAGGACTGTTTATGTATGAACGTGTATATGTATGTATACTGTAAACTGCCTCGGTGCGGCAGAAATAGATCTCGACTGAGATCTGAAATGCCTGAATAAAATAAAAAAAAATGTCTTACGCGGATGAAGGTTCGATTTCGGTACATGTTTTGGAGTTTCATCTGCGTCTAGCCACTGTGCAGAACGTCGTCGATTGTCATAGAGAATCCATTTTTCATCGTATGTAGTTATCCTGTTTAATATGCCTTCATTATTCTGGCGAAAAAGTAATGAAGAACTGATCTCCAAGACGGCACATCTTGTTTCTTTCAGTGAGTTTACCCATTGATCTAACTTTTCTACGTTTTCCAAAGTCTTCAGATGTCAGCAGACAGTTGAATAGTGTATATTGGTTTCAACTATCTCTTTTAAACCAGAATCTTTAATAGCTGCTGGCTATGACCTCGAGGCTCCAGATTTGCATTACCGAAACGAAATTTTTCAAACCAACGCCTTGTTGTCCGATCACTTGCTATACCTTCACCAAAAGCAGCATTTCCGTTTTTCGCTGCTTCAGATGCAGTATGTCCAAGTTTGAAGTCGTGCAGACAGATTATACGAATTTCCTTTTTCTCCATGATGAAGGAAAATCGATTTTGAATCACATACACTGTACAATATCAATAAACTTATACACGCAAATTCATGCAGGAGATATGCACTTTTCATATTGTACAACTTCAACGTTATCTGTCGTGGAAAAACTAAACTTCAAAGACGGGAAGTTTCAAATGTGAAA
The DNA here is from genome assembly GCA_028454255.1 of Halictus ligatus. Taxonomy (NCBI): domain Eukaryota; kingdom Metazoa; phylum Arthropoda; class Insecta; order Hymenoptera; family Halictidae; genus Halictus; species Halictus ligatus. Next base: position 1,685,985 of record CM052130.1, on the reverse strand, counting down.
AACGGTCATTGAATCAATTGCAACAACCTAATAGATGTGTCGCACATTTTTAAATTGTTATAACGGGGTCCTAATGTAAGGCATGTGAAACAGATCGCCAATGTTCACACTCCTTGAAAATTGATTTTGCTGTTTAAAAATTGTATTTTTCACTTTTTTTTTTGTTTGTATTGAGCACCACGTACTTGAGTATCTTTATGACTTTCAGCCCATAAAACTGAGCACACCACAAGAAATGTAATTTTTCTTTTAATTACTACTTGAATTATTTTTATTCAACGTGATTTATCTGAAGGTTCAGATTCTAATACCAAATTGTAAACATTAAAAATACCAACTTATTTCCAATTTCTTACAAAAATTGCAAGAGTAACTCTGATGGTATTCGATACAAATTTTATTGCAATAAATTTATTTAATAATTTCCCGTAAGAGTATTCTCATCATTTCAATGCTATTGAAATAAAATATCTAAAATGTGGTATTTTGATCTACTCGATGTTAATCAAGCAGGAGACTGGATTCGTTCAGAACCTATATAATTTATTAACCAACATGGACAAATTATTCACACGCGTTCTGACATTTCTCAATCGAGCTCAAAGAAAAATTATTTCTTATTTTCATGAAATTCTTATCGATATCTATACAATAAAATTGACCTCCGACCCTCGATAATTCTACTGATAACAGAGGAGTTACAATGCGACGATACTAGCAACTGTCGCAAGCAATTTCTACCAAGAGGACAACTTAGAAAATTATTTATAGCAGAACGTGAATTTGTACAATGTTTTGACATGAATAAAAGATAGCGGATAGGATCGGTGCACGAGGGTAGACGACCCCATGAGAAATCTCCCCGAAGATTTGCAACTCGCGCGAGCTATAAATTGAACGAACGCTATCTCTCCTTTGTGTGGCCTGTCGGAGTTGTTTTTTTCTTTCTTTCTTTCTTTTTTTTTTTTGATTTGTGTGAACTTGTACGGCGAATCCGGCGCAATAGAGCTCTCCGGAGCTGTATGGATTCGGCAAACGGCCGGGTATTTAAGTCTTTGTAGTCCGGCGAAATTCTGCGGGGGAGCGGACACGGTGAGTCATGGCAGGTGCTCGGAGAAGAACGAAAAGCAGAAGACGAGGAGCGGGAACCGCCTTCTTCTTTCGTAGGGGTTTCGTCCTGTCCTCTCGTAGCTCGGTGCACGGATTACTTAAACCCTTTCATCGTTACGCAATTGCGCAATCACAAAGAAGGGATTTTCACGTGATGTAAATCTGCCGGAGGGATCGAGCGAAGGGATCAACGCAGTCAAGCGGATTATTCAAGAAGTACGTTGCAGAAATAGAGGACAGCAGCTTTCCTCTATGAATACGTTGTATTAATTGTATGTACGGTTCAGTGTGATTATTATTAACGCTGGAAGGTTGAAGCTCTTGTCGGGTTCTAGTGATATTATACGCGAGGTGGTTGCAAGGACTACCGATACGATTTTAATACTAACAATTGGACTGCAGAAATGAAACTGCAGAAATGAACAATATGAAACAGTGAAGATATTAAAAGAATTTGAGTGAACACATAGAGTCTGAAACAAATTCCTATTGAATTCCTGCGTGCTACAATCGTTTACAAGAAACAATTTTTTACTAATTTACCAATACAGTGTTCACTTGATATATGTTGAAAACACGGGCCTGGCCAGGCACATACATCGGCCAGGAGATACTAATCTTTAATCCACGGCGACTGTAGAACGTTCTGGGCCTTCTATCGGCTAGGCATTTGGGACATATATAGAGTAAACACTCTAATTGTCTTGACAATTTTATGCATATATTTAAGATTATTACAATAGAAAAAAATTTCTCAATTGTCATCAGAAATGAAGAAAGGACTGACTATTCATTCATCCCCTTGAATCGATTCTCTACTAAGGAAAAAATTGTCTTTTCCATTATATTTTATACGTTTTATGAAAATCATCATTCACGAGGATCAATTCTTTAGGGTTATTTTCGAAATTACACCGCCATCGCTCAAAAAGAATTTCCTATGTTCCTAACAGTCCCCTTGGTTGAGTCCATACTTTCCCATTTCATTCTCAATTTCACACACTTCGTTGAGAATGAAATGGGAAAGTATGGACTCAACCAAGGGGACTGTTAGGAACATAAGAAATTCTTTTTGAGAGATGGCGGTGTAATTTGTGAAAATGATCCTAAAGAATTGATCCTCATGAATGCAACTAAATTGTATTTTCCCATTATGGTTTACATGCCATGAACACTAGAATCAGTATGTACACACATAACATTATAACGTTATAATAATAATATATGTTATAGTAAAAACAGGAATGAATTTATTCATATTTCATAGGATTTTTATAAATTTCTCAAGGAAACATTTCTGTAACTTCACGAATTGTAACAGAAAAAAGTCTGAAATCCGCCATATTGACGGTCACGGTAATTCCAGCGTTAAAATCGTAATTTTTTAATGCAGATTAACTCTTGACGATCACTTTAGCAAATTACGGGAATTCCGATGTATGTCAACAACACGGGTCTTGCCAGCGTCGTGTATCATCCAGGAGACATACCCGAGCGGTGTTATGTTTACACTCCTCGGCATCCGAGGTCTCTTGAGCTTCTTGGCCTTCCGCGACGTTTATCATCCAGGCCTTGGCGACATACAGGGTGTTTACGCTATTACTAGCCTTAATTTACGCTATTACTTTCTTCTAAATAGTAAAGATTAGAAAAAAATGAAAACGGAAAAAGGAGTACTGTTTTTTATACGCAACGCAATGGCCTATGTAATTTTTTCGTATTTATATTATTTTGTTAGACATGAAGATGACCTTCAATTTCTTAAATGGAATGCTGTATATTTTTGTATATCACATGAAAGCGTGTGTACTGACGAATTCATCCGTATACTGCACAATGACCTTCAAGATCATGCATGATCAGAAATAGAAGAAACATTTCGAATATTTCATAGCAATGTGTTTACAAGTATTTCTTATTCACATTCAGAGTGTTTACATCCAGTTTCTACTATGACGAGACAATTCCAGTATTACTTCCGAAACCGATTAGTAATATTTCATAGTAATGTATCGTTATTCGGTGGACGAGAAGGCGGATATGGTACGCATTTATTTCCAGTGAAATGGAAATAAAAAACAAAGTAAATTCAAAATATCTCGAAGAATAACCGGACAGAGTGCAACCAAATGAAAATATAAACACAAAAAGATTACACACTCCATTGTGTTGCGTATAAAAAAAAAACAGTACTACTTTTTCCTGTTTCATTTTTTTCTAATGTTTACTGTTTACAAGAAAATCGCTGACTAGTAATATCGTGAACACCCTGTATATAGAGAAATCACTGTACGTCGTAATCACTCAAAACGAAGTTTCTGTTAAGCCGAACAACCCCGCAGACTAACCCCATGTTTTCCCACTCGGTTCGCAATTTCCCAAACTCTACTTTGCACCCGGATCCATTTTCGTAATGAGATCGTCCTCCCATGCAGCAAGGCGGTCGTCTAAACGAATGTAGGCGAATTTTTCCGAAGCCGTCTCCCATTGAATTTTCCTTGGTGTTGTCCCGACGCGACCCACCATGAGCTTGCATATAAATAACAGGCTCGTAAGTGGAGGGCCTCGTGACAGGAGACAAAACACTCGGGCTGCGCTCGGTTCCCAGATCCGCCGTTGATATCTTCACTAAACGAAGCGCCACCCAAGCTGTTAGTCGAGCTTATAGATGGGCGTGCACGATAAGCGACACCATCCCCGACGCATTAGCCATTTCTTGGCGGGGCAGAGAAGCCTCGCAGCAAACGGGAAACGGAGGAAGACACCGTGAGATCGTGACAAGTGGGTGACAACAAAGGCTCGGACCGGTGGGAAGCGATCCTGGTGGTCCCCGGCCAGGTTTCGACAATGGGTAGGCAAAAGTTTGCGCTGATGTTTGTACTGATTTCTACGAGGATTCATTCATGAATAACCGCCCCGCCTCTGCACTCCACGGAGATAAAGCGGCGCGCTGCTTTTCGAATGGAGTTGTGAAAAATAGTGGGCATCATTTGATTCCGTTGTGCATGCTTGACCATTTACTATGGCCCGCTGGACCCTTCTGAAGTGGTGCGTTCAATCTCCGCAGCGCAGCTCTCGGGATCAACAAAGAAATTAGCGAAAATTATTAAATTCGTGCACATTTCTTTTCCTGTTGCTTTTAGGTGTTCATTTCAATTCAGAAGTGTATTTAAACGACGTATCACTGAAGAGTAATATTCACAATTGATCATTTCGTCAGAAAAAGACGAATTTAATCACTTGTACAATTTTTTACTACGATAATGGAGTTATACGAATTAATAGCGAATGATGTATCACGCAAATACACTGTAAACTGTAACCTCAATTTTTTCAGTAAAGATTGATGGACGAAAGCTAAAAAAATATTAATTCTTAGCTTCAATTAATTTAAAGTTCTCCAGAAAAGTGGTATGTAGGTTATTTTGTCACTATATATTGTTATGTTGTTTACATAGTCAGTATTACACAAAACAAATACACTGTATGCAAATACACTGTAAACTGTAACCCCAAGTTTTCAGTAAAAATTGACGGACGAAAGCTAAAAAAATATTAATTCTTAGCTTCAATTAATTTAAAGTTCTCCAGAAAAGTGGTATGTAGGTTATTTTGTCACTATATATTTTTATGTTGTTTACAGAGTCAGTATTACACAAAACAATCCAGATGTGGTCATAATAAATTATTATAGACAATTTTACAATGGTATATTTATATTTTTGAATGGACATTCATATATATTAAAATAGACACTTTTACCAATTTCTTCAAGTGTGTAACATCAATAGTAAATATGTCATTAGTAGTAAAAATGATTTTTATAGTATGAAACTACAGTATAATAATTATCCTACAATACTAATAAAAAGTACATAATGACGTATGTAGAAGTAATTGAAAAATCGTTTCACATCTCACGGATCGTGTTTATTCGTGAAAGATGCTTGTCTCGCCGCTATATCTTCTTCGAAACAGTTAACTAGGATCAGTCCGAGTGCCAAATATGTACAAGAATAAAATATTGGTTCCCTCTCGCCCCGATCTAAGGATGTAAATGAGACGTGTAATTTGTCGGTGGATAGATCAAAGGATCATTGTCGATGATGTCGACCGCAATGAAACGCGCAATTAATCTCGGTAAACGTTCGTTTACACACGCCCACTATTGTGAACGGATATAATAACCGTGTATTCTTGCGTGCGAAATTTATTGTCAGCGACTATCGGCCCGGTATCGTAGGTTGTCAGTAATTACCGCTGTGCGCCGACGCCTCGGCGCAATTTGCACGGATTTATTATGGGCATACGTTTTGTCTCGGTATTCATCTTATGGACACAATGCAGCCGATCGTCAAGACCTGCCACCAGATTGCGCAACAATTTATTTACATTAGCGTCGGGATACGGTCCACCTATGGCGAGGCATTCTTGCGTTACAATGGAAACGCCATTACACCTCCTTAACGTGTGTAGAAATGTTATTGTATCGGGTTGTTGCATTTGTACCTATCAATCTCTCTATGCAGGGAAACGACCGGCTCTTTTGTTCTGAGAAGCTACTTTTGCTAACACTGTTTGACAAATGTGTGTACTGGCTGAAAACTGTATGACAATAATGGACAGAAACACCCCTTTAGAAAATTTAAATACTGTTTATTGTATCTCAGTGGGCTCCAGAACGTCTTTAGTTACATCTACAGTGGAAAATATATTGCAACCTTCCATTTTTGTGTAGAATGCTGTGGCAAGCTATTTTGTTCTAAATACAGGTTGATTAATAATGTCAAGGTGATAATGGATACAAACATATTTCTTAGAACATGCGCATATTATTATTAAACTGCGGATCTTTATATAAAATAAACATTTTTTCATGAATTATAAGATGGAACTGGAGTTAGATAAAATCTCTTCCGGTAGTTTTAACAAATTGAAAATGATACAAAAATATTCTTAAATTCTTCCGGTATCTTCGCTTAAAAAGATTTAAGGGAGAAACAAATTTTGATTTCGTTTCCGTACCTTGTTGTTGAAGAAAATCATTTTTATTTTGCATAAAAATCTGCAGTCCGGTTATGACAGTGTAGCTGAATTCCAATTTTTGTACGCAGCATTTGAAAATTACAAGTAAACATTCACCACTGTGGTTGATATAATTCATCACGTGGTTGAAGAACCTAATTTCTGTACTGAGGCTCAAATAATTTGATCCCTCGCTATATCATTTAAACAAACTGAAATCAAATGAAATGTTATCCTCGAACTATTTCACTAAACTATAAAACGAGACTTCTTTGAACTTAATTGGAACTTCGCATTTTAGAAAGGTAGCCGCCTTTCTACCAAGCGAATGCGCTTAATTGAAACGAATAAGATTCTTTCCTGTCCTCGAGAGAAAAATCAACGAACAGCATTTGCACAGCAATCAAATACGCTGTACCTAAATCGAACGACAATTGGCCCCGTGCAGATTCTCTCCCACTCGCGCTCAGTCTTTCATCCCATCGCCATTACGGCTTTCGTTCCGGCTCGTTCGTTCGATACAAATGATAGAACCCAGCACGTGAGTGTCTTTCGCCGGCACGGCAAGAAACCAAGGTGGGAAAGTCCGGGTTGATTTCTGGGAACCGTGTGTGGGCGGCTGGGTGAGCCGATGAAGATGAAAAACCGTCCGACGACGCTGGCGTTCGTGCTGATCGAGGATACCCCCGGTCCTCGATATTTATATATCAATTTAATCGAGCCGTCGTCACTGACAATCCGTGCACTGCTATCTTTTACGACTGCAATGCACGTTGCGCGACTGCAATTCTTTCTTCTGCAAAAACAAGATGTTAACGGAGAAAGGAAGTTCTCGAAGTGAATCGGAGACATCGATTTATTTAACTCATTCGTCACCAACACATGTGTCACGATCACGACTTTCTATTGAACATAAGAAAAATCAAATTAACAACCTGCCATCTAAATTAACAGTCTGCAATCTTATTTTTATCGATGCCTACCCCGCGTGCTCGGAATTTCTGTTCGTTCATGTTCACGACTAAGTTTTTTACTGTTCTAGGTTTTAAAAGGATATGAAAATATTCAGGCATAGGAAGTCCCAATTTTAGTATTTCAGAACGTGAAATGTTTATTGCATTAATAGGAAAGATAAATATTGGGAAAAGAGAAGTTCAAGGTTGCCCGCGGAGGGTAAAAATTATAACATAGATATGGGTGTCCCAAAAATGTATTCCCTTGGAAGCGGTAATTTTTTACGCAATTTGAAGCAACATTTTCCTTTGCGAAAATGTTCTCCGCGGCTTCGTTAAGGAGTTATCAGCGAAAAACACATACCAATCCGAGCGCAAATGTTGCAGACGAATTCTAACTAAAATTCGAATTCTTCTAAAATATTCGTTAATAACTCCTTAATAAAGCCGCGGAAAAAGTTGCTCCGAATGATCTCAGGAATTATTCCTTTCCAGAAATTACGACATTTTTAAGACACCCTGTATACTAATTGAAGAATTTCGAACTTCTCCGACAATGTTTTTTTTTGTAAGACGGTCCTTTTAGCCTCACCTGAAGTGTCTAAAATCAGCAAGATGGTGGCCACAATTTGCGAAACTGCCACGATAAGACGGCAGCTATCCAGCAATTATGTTTGCAGGATGAGAGATAGCTGAGGAAGTGTGCACGGATTGCTGCGGTATCATCGTGCGCGACATCGTGAGGAAGACCAGGCTCGCAATTATCCTCGAATTTTTTCTGTTATTAGCCGCTCGGCCCGCAAAAAGCTGACCGGAGCGCAAGAACGCAAGCAGCCTCGGCGTTCGCCCCAAGGGGATGGCGCAAGGAGGAGAAAAAGACGACGAGGATCAGCTCATGACCCCGCCAGCAGCAGCAGCAGCAGCAGCGTGCAGCATCTTGCCAGCGTTCTCGCGTTGCGTTGCGTTGTTGCGTTGCTCTATTCTTAGCCTACGATGGGACAGGTGGTAGAGCCGAGGTAGCGCGCGTGCACCGTACCAGAGTACTCCCCTTTCTACTTATCTCTCGTTACGACCCAACGGCGACTCTTTAACCGGCTGTTTCTACTAATTATGGCGTTCAAGGGACTCCGCGGGCTGCCTGTTATCTCCTACTTTCAAAGTAACTCGCTACGTTGTCCAACATATTTTTCCCGGCACCAGGAGACTCCGACCTCTTTGCTATCAGCCACGATGAATCCCTTTTCAACTTACGGAACGGCGGAAGATAGTTTTGGCACGGTGCCTGGAGTCAGGTTTTGGGATGCTGACAGAGTTTATGAGAGACTGGGAAAACGGTTGCATCCTTGATCGGTTCTGTAGTTTCTGAGTGAGCATCTTTTTGAATTCGAGCTTGGTGTACCTATCTAATTATTAACCCCTACAATATCGAGTCAGACTCTTGATGAAGATCCTGAACAGAGTCTAATAAATGTATATGTTATTAGTTTCCTTTAAACCGAAATAAAATTTGATTTTGATGTAGTTGATATACGGGGTGTCTCACCTAATTCGACCATCTAAAATATCTCCCCCGAAAACATTAGTTGGTTCGGAGGGGCAATTATTATAATAGGCAAAAAAATTTGTTCAAAGTTACGTATTTGGAGGTTTCAAGGTCATCGAAGTTTTTCTAAATGGAATGATATATTTTTATTATTCCTATATGATAGCCGAGATCAAGACAAATCCAAGGACCTGTAATATTATGACCTCCACGTGACCATGAGTATGAAAAATTCATAAAAGTAGGGCACTTGATGTAAATAGTGAAATAACGATGACACGATCCCCTAAGCTCTCAAGCAATGTTCTTGAACCTTGTTTAATGACTGTAAGCACGCTTACAATAAATTGTAAACACTGATACAAATTCTTCTCCTTTCGGTGACTCTAATCAGTACTTTTAAGAAATTCATCGGGATTTATTCGATTGTGAAAGGTAGTGTTACTTCTCTGAAACGATGGTGTATAGTGATGCAGAAAAGAGAGAAATGATTTTAGTTTATGGTAAGGCTATAAATAACTCAGTACAAGCATCTCAATTGTACGCAGAAAGATACCCTGAGAGAAATCATCCTGCTCGAAAAAGTTTCGACTTTTCAATATACATAGTATGCATTATTGGTGCACAGAACTTCCGAAATAGATTTGACAAGTTGTACACCAGCGTCGATGGAGTGTAAATGTACAGTGACTCCCACTAATGTTCGTACGCTCTTAAAAATCGCATAACTTTGTCAATATTGGACTATACTACTTGAATTTTTTTGAGAAGTTAGAACAATTGGATCACTACATAACGTGAGAAAAATGTTTGATTAAATTTGCAATTGGGCGAAATTCCAGAGAAAGTACTAAAAGTTGTACTTTGCAACTTTTTTATGCGGACTTACATTGAAAATCTAGAAAGTTCGATTTGTAGACCTGTATGAATTATATATATTCTGAGAATTTCATCAAAATCGGTGAACGTTGCAATGAGCTGCAGATGTTCCAAAATGATCACATAAGGGCGAAATTCCCTGAGACGGTTAAAATTCTGCGACTTTCGCCCTTACGTTTTCATCGTTAAATGTTTGTAGCTCGGTGCAATGTTGACCGATTTAGATGAAATATTCAGAATATGCATGATTGATACAGATCTACAAAACGTACTTTTTCAATTTCTAATATAAGTCCGCACAAAAAAGTTGTAAAATACAACTTTTAATACCTTCTCTGCAATTTCGCCCAATTGCAAATTTAATCAAACATTTTTCTCACGTTATGTAGTGATAAAATTGTTCTAACTTCTCAAAAAAATTCAAGTAGTATAGTCCAATATTGACAAAGTTATGCGATTTTTAAGAGCGTACGAATATTAATGCGAGTCACTGTATGATGTGGAATCGTTGGTGATAACATATGAATTTTTCGTACTCAAGGTCACGTCAAGCTCATAATATTACTGGTTGTTGGATTCGTCTTGACCTCAGCTATAATAAACTTCGATGACCTTAAAATCTCAAAAAAATATAACCTTGAATAAATTTTTTTGCCTATCTCATATTTGCCCCTCTGAATCAACTAATGCTTTCCGCTGAAATTTTCTTCTATCATAAAAAGCAATCGAGATATTTAAGCTGGTCGAGTCGAGTGATTCTGAACGATGAAAAATTTCGAATCATTATAATCACAAAATAAATAGTAGTGCAAGGGGTTAAATGTTATGCACTAAAAATTCATAAATCAAATAGAAAATTCAGAAGACAGAAGAATTGTATGACTTGGTTCTACTGTCTTCAGCTTGTTAAATTTATTATAGAGAAGAAACTGTGTTTTTATTCCACTCTTGTTGCTCATAACTAGATTGTGGATTTTACGCATTTATAGCGAAACTGAATCGGTACAATTTAAAACAATAAGCAAATTGAATTTATCAAAATCGTTCAAGAGAAAAAGAAATTTGTCTTCTTGCAATTGATTCAAACAATCTTTATTTTGCATAAAGACTAATAACTTGGGTCGTGAGTATCAAAATAGTAATTTATGCGCTCGACTTTTGCCAATTAAACTAAATGAGTTGGGCATACGAAAAATAGCCTTAAAAGATAACTGAAAGAATTAATAACGAACGCTATAAATGGTCGCGAGCATCTTCAATTATACAAAAGAAGAGCCGCCGTTGAGGGATTAATACCACAAGTTTATCGCGTATAAAAATCTCGTTTCACAGGTGCAACATTCCATTCTAGAAGTTCGAAGCCACTCGAATAATTATCTTCATGCCCAGACCCGCTCGTGTTACAATCTCCACGCAAAGCGCGTACTCCAATCAGCATTCACCGACGGCAAATTGCCTCTCTATCTCAAAACGAACACATTGACTCGGAAGAACCAATCTTCAACCACCTATCGACGACTCGTCGTTAGCCCACCGGCAGCCAAGTTGGAATAGACCTTCCTAAAACAGTGGAAGGGTTAAAACTTGGAAAGGTAATCGCGATAATGTTTACCGAGAAAAATCGTTGTATATTGTTCTCGGGCGAAAATGTTAATGCCCATTGGATCTCGAGCGATCGGCCGGAAGATCGGTGCGCCGCGGAGCCCCGGTTTGCTCGTTTTGCGTCATTACTTCTTTCGCCAGGCCGGGGGAACGCTATTCCGATCTTCACGCTCCATTGCTCGCAGCATATTATAGCGTCGTTCTTCTGTAATCTACATCCATGGTGCTCTCTTTGCCGTTGGCTGCACGGTAGCTCTTTTCTTGCGATAATAGCACCGGCTTCTCGCTTTCCGCGCCTCTGTGCTCGCGTGGGGCGCCCGCGATCCTCGAGATGTCGATAAACGGGCTCACCGCGTCGAGGAAACCGGACTGACTGGCCAAAAGTCTGTCTCGCAACCTTCCACATGAAGTACGGTAATGCACTTCACCAGAGAAAAATGTTTACTGTCAAGAAACACAAAGATTTCTTCGAACCCACACCACTTTATCCGAGGCTTTCGCTTTTGAAAGAAGAATCTGTAAAGATGATTATGCAGGGTGGCCCACATAACTCTTAACAGCTCAATGTTTTGAAAACTATGCCATCGATTTTAAAGCTCTTGGTCTTAAATTGCATGGATCTGAACGGCCTTTCTGATTACATAAACCTGAAGTAGCGCCCCGCTTTCCCTTTAAAGGGGCCAGGGTACCTTTATAATTTTAAATAGAACCTCCAACAAAACGTTACATATTTAGATTCTACAGGAAAAAACAAGCAAATTTTTTTGTGAGGTGTTTCCATAATGAGATATAACAGTTTCAAGTTTACGAGTAAGCAAAGGACTCGAGCGCGTATACATAATTCCATAACGCTATTACCGAGCGCTTCAAGTAAGTGCAAACCTACAGTCGGGGACGATATTAAGTGGACACTATTAAAAATCGCAGAATTCTACCAACATTTACAATTCCAACCAATTGCAATTTCAAGAAATTTTTGTTTACTCATTGTCTAGCAAACTAGTCGGTCTAACATCTAAAAAAAAATTCAAGTCATTTGGACCAATCTTTAAAAAGTTATGCGATTTTTAAGTGTCCACTTAATATCGTCCCCGACTGTACAAGTCGAAACTTCAAACTGTTATATCTCATTATGGAAACATCTGACAAAAAAATGTTTCAGACAAAATTTACTTGTTTTTTCTTGTAGAATCTCTCCGGCCTCCGTATCCGATACTCTGGCTCCCTTTAAACGGAAAGGGGGGCGTCACTTTACGCTTATGTATTGTAGTTAGAAAGGCCCTTCAGATCCATGCAATTTAGGACCAAGAACTTTAAAATCGATGGCATAGTTTTCGAGATATCGAGCAGTGAGCCACCCTGTATACCTTTCGCATAAACGTTTCACCGTCATGTCTATTTCACACAGATAGACTGCGAAAATTTAACATAAAAATTGTCTGTATTAATCACAACACCATTTTACCTTAGATATAAAACAACTTAAAAGTACATTAATTTCAACCTACTGAAATTATTAACACTAGAATAACCAAGCTCTGAATGCAACTGACATACATTGCCTTACAAAGTTCTAATCTCTATTTACCTCGATAGAGAAGTTTATTAAAAAATTTTCTCATGGAAACATATTTATGATCTCAATATTTCTGGAAGAAAAAATTAGGAGCAAGTCATTTTTACTCATCCGGTAAGAAAGATTTCTATTTCAAACTTGTTTGTTACTTATATAAATGCATGGTAAATGTACAAAGAATTGTTTAAAGAGCCCGTTTACTTACAGTCGCGGAAAATACACGTATCGTTTATAAACAATTGTTTCCGTCGCATTATACGGAAGTCTGCAGTACAATAGTCTTTTTACTGCGTCGGGGGCAACGTTCGTAAAGGGTTGAAAGTTACGCTGTTTTCAGCGTCTGAAGCATGGGTCCTCGATCCGCTTCGCGAACATCTGTTCGGCGTTCTAGCTCCGCTGCAGGATCGCTAGAAAGCAAAGGAATGAAGATCCTCGCTGATAGATTTGCATAAGGACCCGGACCGCCCCGGTTCCTTGCTCAATGTTCACCGTTGTAAAGTGCTCCGCCGCCGCTTTACGAGCGCACGCTACGTGTAATGAAAACGATAAAGGGAACTTTCGCAAGATCGAATTATTAGATAACCACGCGAGATGGTTTTAGCTGCTACTAAGTGGCCGCTCCGCGGCCGAGCTATGCGCCGTTTTTGCTCGAGGGATCCTCCTACGGCGCTCATGTCCGCCGTACACTTTACATACCCGCGGAGGTGTATATACTTTATTAAAAGCGGGACGCATGGCAGTAACGAGCTTTTCGGATTTTTTCATGCGCTGGGAGGTGTTTAGGGAAATCAGCTTATAATCAGGTCCGGCGGACTGAAGCGGATGCTGAACGAGTCAGCGGCTCGAGCACTTGGCGATGAAGACAATGTCGAGGCGGGATTAACTTGTTATGGCGTACGCGATTATTATGGCCTTTCGAAGTGGTTTTGTCGTGATTGAAGATCTTAGCGAGGGAACTGGGTGAGTCCCGATTTTCAAAATTGTTTTATTCTTGTACCGTACGGTCGGCAATACACTTTGTTGTTGAAACGTATTTATTCTGCTTCTTCAGTGGTGGTTGATCTACCGGAGGTTCTGTCGGAAAAAGCGACCTGTCGATCGAGATTTATCGATCGCTCACTTGAAATTCAAATTTTCATCAATCTTAAATGGGTCTATCATGAAATACGAGCTATACTTCAAGTCCTCAAAAGTTCCAATTTTTTCAGGAAAATACATTTTTAAATTTATTTAAAAGCCCTTTAACCACTTCGCGACCACGGACGAGTTATCTCGCGACCAAGGTTTGTTCGTATATCGCCACCGATGAGCTATTGGGATGATTATTGGTAAGAGAGTTTTAATTTGAGAATATTTTTTTGAAAAATGATGTTTATTTGTCTTTTATATGAAATATTTGGAAGCATGGATCCACATATAGCGCTACATTACAGTTTTTACAATAATAACTTGTTTCTTTCCGTAAATTGTTTGATTTGCAAATCACACAACGCTTTGTCGGGATGTAAAACGAAAGGAGAGAAAATGATATTTTTCCCCTTTAAAGTATAAATTGTCTTGAGGAATTTGATATTTCTTTACTAATCCGATTAATATATCTTCTGAAATTTCCCGAAAACTTTTCTTGTCTGCGTGGAGACAATTCCGTATTGCGAGGGTGTCACATATTGTAATGTCCAGCAAGTAAATAAAGTGTTTCTTGCACCATTTTAGTGTTTTTCAGAATGATTCGTATCCTTGTAAAAGTTGGTCTACATGATCTACTCCACCCATGTGCATGTTATAGTATATGTTTTCGTAAAGAAAAAAACATTCAAAAATCGCAAGAGGACGACTATTTTCTGACAAGTATGATGAGGACTGTACTCCGTTTCCATTGTCCGTATATTTTAAAATTCGAGACTCAAAGTTTCTTGTGACCGTTAGAATTTTCCACTTCCTTTGGTTAGTCAACTTTTTCCGTCTTTCAAATAATGGAACGTCGTCGTCACTTATCCTCGAGCTCGTAGTATCTGTATTCCTAGCGATTTCACTCTCACTATCACTAGTATCGCTAATTATACGGTTTCTTATTCTACGTGACATCTCCGTCTACTATCGTACAGAACTACTTGCAAACTGAAGCAATAGTCCTTACACAGAAAGCAGGGTACAAAACATTCAGATATGTAAACATAATCAAAAGTCACAATATATCCTGTCTGTGACGTTGTACGAACGGTATTGCGTCGCGAGATAACTCGTCCGTGGTCGCGAAGTGGTTAAAATCAAATCAATTTTCTCAAGTTGTCGATCGGGATTTATGGAATTCTTAAAGCGATATCGAATTTTCTTTCAATCCTAAATGACCCCACCATAAAGAGTGGTCGTCCAACTGTAATATGAATCCACAAACGTTCCAAAATTCCTAGGGGAACACACTTTAAAATCGATTCGTAAAGAGCAGGTAAAAACGAATCAGAAATCATAATTTATTAAAAAATCTGGAGAAGAACGTCGTAACCTCCATATGAGCTTGAAAATGAAAAATGCAAGTTCAAAAAGAATTTAAAACACTTTAAAACTGAGTCGAAATCTCGAAGGGCCATTAAATAAAAGTTATAGCAATAAACGTGTCTAGTTTACATCTTCTCACTTCACAATTCATTGCAAAATCGATCTGAAAACAGTTCGAGCGCAAAGTTAGCCGACTAACAATTTCCCCAAGCCACCATTCCACTGTAACTCCTCCACTACAGGATCTTTGAATCTGAAGAGCACAAGCGTCTTCGACCCTGTTTACCCCGTTCAAAGTGCCATCTCTCCCCCGAGAATATTAATACAGAATTACACAGAAGTTACACAGAAAGCAGAGTACAAGACATTCAGATATGTAAACATAATAAAAAGTCACAATATATCCTGTCTGCGACGTTGTACGAACGGTATTGCGTCGCGAGATAACTCGTCCGTGGTCGCGAAGTGGTTAAAATCAAATCAATTTTCTCAAGTTGTCGATCGGGATTTATGGAATTCTTAAAGCGATATCGAATTCTCTTTCAATCCTAAATGACCCCACCATAAAGAGTGGTCGTCCAACCGTAATATGAATCCACAAACGTTCCAAAATTCCTAGGGGAACACACTTTAAAATCGATTCGTAAAGAGCAGTTAAAAACGAATCAGAAATCATAATTTATTAAAAAATCTAGGGAAGAACGTCGTAACCTCCATATGCGCTTGAAAATGAAAAATGCAAGTTCAAAAAGAATTTAAAACACTTTAAAACCGAGTCGAAATCTCGAAGGGCCATTAAATAAAAGTTACAGCAATAAACGTGTCTAGTTTACGTCTTCCCACTTCATAACTCATTGCAAAATCGATCTGAAAACAGTTCGAGCTTTGAATCTGAAGAGCACAAGCGTCTTCGACCCTGTTTACCCCGTTCAAAGTGCCATCTCTCCCCCGAGAATATTAATAATCCCCGGTTATTAATAACAGCCTCGCCGTAGCAGGAAAAAAACTTTGTTTACAAGATCCCGTTACACAAATAGGACAACACCCTCTTCATCGTTCGCACGCGTCGCGCGCAACTGCCGCCGCATCCGTTATTCACGAGACGGAAGACGAACGTACCGAGGAGAAACCAAGAAGTCAAACAAATTCGACAACCGAGAACGATAAAGTCTCTCCGGGTTGGCTGTGTGCCAACCGGCGACACAATCGTCCTAAAGCGTCTCGGGGAAAAAATTCAGCGTCCGTCGAACCATTGAAAATCGCCGGAGGTGGGTTTGGTGTGTGCCCAATAGGTGGTCGGGAAAATCGACGACCGCGACCGTGTAAACGTGGAATGTTTCGTCGAGCGGCCGGCACGCGTTTCCAATTCCCGAATGTCCGAGACGTCCTTCGGAAACCCGGCCTTTGTCGCAGACCGGACGTCAAAGAAGACATCAGAGGCGGCTCGACACGCAGAGCCCCCCTCCGTTCTTCCAGAGACCGTGTACAATTAGATTCACGCAGTTGTTCCCGAAGTTGGACCAACACCGGACGCACCCATTGTCGTGCGGCGATCCGCCAGTTTTTGCCTTTCGACTTCTGCTAGGCCACGTCCATGGCGAACAACCGGGCAAATTGTTTCGCAGATCACGGAACTAGCGGTCTCGAAGCGTCCGGACCGGTCAATGGAGCTAAATTGCGATAAAAGGACTGCCCGAGGCATCGCGTCGACCAGGTGTAAAGTAGACGTCAAGGAAGTTACGGGCCACCCCGGCTTCAACCGTGGTCACGTAACCGAAGGATGACGGGCGAAATCGCTGGTCACGGAAGCCTCTGTCGCCTTTGTCGATGATCTGCGACCTGCAATCCCTAATCACGACGAAAGATGATGATGATGATGATCTACTTCGCTTGCATCAGAACCTCGTTGCCGTTCGTAATTTCTTAACAAAGAAATTTGATGTCTACATTTACCGTTTTCTTTCGCATGTTCGCTACCACTGCCACACATGTATGATTTCCACAATCCCGTAATTCGAGGGGAGAACCTTGCGTGAAATAATATTTTTTAGCACTTTTTATTTTGTTCAAGTCGCTACGAAATTTCCTGAAGAACACGATAAAGAAGTTAGAAAGCGATCAGAGATGTTCTTGTACATTATTTTCAAAATACCTCAAATTTGTCGAATGACTTTAGCTGACCTTCAAAGACCTTAATGTTGCACCTCGTTGGATTCGTCACTATAGCCGCTATCAGAAAACGGGTATCAAAACACAGCATTCTATTTCAAAAGCAAAGGTGATCTTCACATCTCTGAAGCGACTCCACCTAGGAAAAAAAGATTAACGCTATATTACAGCCTCTGCTGTCCCATGCATCTTTTTTTTTTCGAAAACTTTTCTGCTACTATCATACCTTCGAAGTTATCGTAGGTGGCAATAGTTAGTATATTCTATAGATAATTGGCCACAACATGAAAAGCTCCAATTTTTTAATTTTTTATTTAAAATATTGTTATTATCAATTTTTCATAACAGAAAATCCGTTTTTTTTTTCAAAACTCCGCCATTTTTGCAATTTTGGAAATTTTAATAAAAGAAGAATGTCATATTCTGCGTTTTTGCAGAAACTAAGGATTCCATTTTGATTTTTTTGTTTCAGATCATTTTTGTGCATTGTACGTTGGACGACGCATTTGCAGGATGCCATATTCAAGCTGCCATTGCACCATTGATATTAACAATTAAAATTTATAAAAAATACATTTGTTTACATTATAACATTAGTAAATGATACCTCAAATTTTAAATCAATTTACGTAGTACATTTTTCAAAAAAATTCTTGAAAAACAGGCCGTTTACACAAGGTTTCCCTCTTAAATAAAACTAACATTTATTCTTTGTATGCTGTTATTGAAAGTAATTTTTCAAAATCTTTACGAAGGAAATAATTATTTCGAAAATTTTTTAGCATAGATTTATGGGCCCCAAAGCTTTCACTTCAACCACTTTTTGATATCTTTTGGAATTTTATAAGCATTTACGTCGAGGGGCAAGTTTGTGATTGATTTCTCCCTTAAAATGAAAATGGGCACGAACGAAATACGGCTATATTCTTAGGTATACCTAATGAACGCTGTCACATGCTGTATGTCGACCGTTCGTAAACAATTTCAATTAGGAATCCGCGCACCTACCATATTTGCAACCATACAATCATCTGGAAGGACACCGTGAACTTAGGCTTCCCTGGAAAGGATTGTCGAAGCAGGTAGGAGCCGTAAGGAGCCTCTCTCCGACTTCGGAGTCGAAAAATAAACTTTGGCGTCGGTGGGTGATCCCAGGACTTCCATGAAGAAGGGTACACGCGGGTATATCCTGTTCCAGGGATACTCGTAAATACTGGAAAGCACGATTATTTTCTCAGTGGCTGGTGGACAACTGGACGTGCTCGGACGGCCAAGCAGTGCTTGACTTCTGCCGAGGCCGCGGGATGGGAACGGAATTATTTTTCTAGCGATGGTGGAACAACCGTCCGTCAAAGGAGTCGCGAGCATAAGGATTCCCCTTCGGTTTGTCCGAATAAAAACAAACTTCGCTATCCTCGACGGAGTCCATCGCCGGCCACTTTCCTCGGCGACGATGTACCGCGGCGTTTCAAGATCCTAAAACAACTCCATCGTCCTTGCCTTTCACGTCGAAACCCGTACGTGACGCGGGCCCCGCGATGACAATTTAGCGCAACGTCTTCATGACTGCCACTTGTTTGCTTAAAAACCCCTCGGTGTGTTCGCCGGTTTATGCTAGAGGCGATTCCGATGGTTGCAGCTTGCCTAAATGGAAAACCAGTCGCGATACGAATATGAGATGATCCGTCTTTTAATTTAAACAGTCTTAGAATTGTGGTGAAGACAAAAATCGTACGTAGAAGTTTGTGGAATTTGCTATGGGCATTCAAACATGAATGTTGCAGACGTTACAAGACTTTTGGACTAGTCGAAACTGTTCATTCTACAGAATTAGAAAGCGCGTCTTTAGGTAAAATAAAAATTTTCTATCTGAATCGCAACAAACTCGAGCGAAATAGAAATTTATTTTCTTGTTTAAAATGTTCAAAAGGTTGAAGATAGTATGGCGGTATTTTTAAATTGTTCTAATGTTTTTACTGTTTTCAATTACACCTACTGATTTTTGCCTTAAAGGAATCAAATCCGCTGTCTATACATAATAATGATGCACAGCGGAACGACAAGTGTAATCAGGCAATTAGATGTAGAGTTCGTTGTGTATGTACACTAGAGTAGGGCAGTTTTGTTTCAATTGAGGCAAGACCACCCCACCATAGCGCTCACTGTCGAGACCCCAGCGAACGCGAGGAAGGTGCACGCTGCACGAAAGAGAGGCTATACTTAAAATTTTTATAAAAACATTCTTAATTAAACTGAAGATTTAGGAATACTAATGTATTATTTTCAAGTGATTAATATTATAAAGAAATGAAATAAATCTTTATGTAGCTTCCTCATCTTGCAATTAATCAGCGGTCTCTGTCAACAAGATCGTCAGTCACTATGTGGTTTGCTGGTGACAGCAGTTAACATTACACCAAATTATTAATTTAAAAAAATAGGTTTCTATGTCAATTCTGTAGTGGTTAAAATCGTCAGTCACTATGTGGTTTGTTAGTGACAATAGGTAGCAGTATACTGAGCAGTTAATTTACTTCTCAAGATGATCGTGCGCCACAGAAAGGATAGAGCGATTTCAGGTATAAATCAATCGATTGGAAGATAATGGAAGGGTTCATTCAAATATATTGGGAGCGGGCATCTACGTCAATTCCGAAGTGGTCAAGAACGCCAGCCACTGTGCGGTCTACTGCCAGAGACATGGTCACGCTTCGTCCTTCGACAAGCTGGTTGACAAGCTTTCGATCACTACGTGAGGTCCTGCGGGTAGGTTTCCTGGACGGTTTCTGTCGCAGGCTGGACAATGGTGGCTGACGTCGATGTCCCCGACATGCACTGTCACGCTTGTCCCTTTGTTCCCTGTTACTCTTTCGCCATGAGGGGTCTCCGACATTGACATGTAAAACCTGGAATGCACTCTACGTTCCAATAAGTGAACTGATCCTGGGAATAATTGTGACAAACTATGGATAACCTCGGAATGACTCGGACGTTAGTCTCAGGATAAAATGTGCCTTCACGTTTCCTGACTACAGAAACCATTATTATTTTCCTCTCTTTATTTACACGATTTTAAAACAGTATAGGCAGGAGATTGTAGACTATGTGTAAATTATTATTCGACTGCGGATTTGATGGACTTAAGACAAAAACGAATGAGAAACAAAACTTATTGTTAGTTCTTTGAGGATGAAAATTGTCTTGAGGAAAGAATACATTTTTATCTAACTTCTATTCCCCGCGATTAGAGAAATTCTTATTAACTGCAGTCTTATATTTCATTATAAAATTTGTAGTCAACGACGATTTTTTTTATTTGACACACATAGTTGTTTAAGAACAAACGGCAGTCGGTGGAATAGCAGTAAGCTTCGTTTTAAATTTTTACACTCCTTTACATTAAAGTTTGCGGTAAATGAAAATTTGTATTTGATATATACAGTTTCTTAGAAACAAAAACAAACAGTAGACAGTGGAACAACAGTAGATTTCATTTTAAATTTTCACACACTACAATGAAATTTGCAGTAAATGAAAATTTGTATTTGATATGTAGTTTCTTAGAAACAGAGACAGTAGAAGCTCAATACACATTACTTTATATATATACATGCGTAGTATACGTTTAAAAAGTAAATTATACACAAATAAAATGGCAATATATGAACAGTTACATATTTCAATTACTTGATAATATTTATAGAAAATTGAAGCATTATTGCATCTCTGATGATAAACATATTGACTTTAAATTCACTAACGTTCGAAATATCATTCCTAGAACGTAAGTCTACACTAGTTCGAGTGTCTTGAGCCCATTTTTAAATAAAATGGCTGTTCTTCTGATTAGAAACTATGATTAGAACCTAATAGAATCAGAGTATCATTCTCCCTGTCTTCCTTTCAGACGCAATAGTAATAGAAACAGCTGGAGCGAACGCTAAGAGCGAAATAAAACAGAACGAATGACACTGCAGTATCATTGTGCTCGTAACGATCGACCGACGATTACCCTGTGCACCCAGCCAAGATTGTTTCCAACAAATTATCTCTGTTATTAATGATTCTGGCCCGGCCTACACCTGTCTCGCCGAATCGTTTTCTGCAATATCCGAGAGCAATCTCTGCCCAGGTGTTCTTTATTATTTTCCCGGTGGGAAATGATCGGAAATAACCTTTCAGAGGCGAGACGGACTGTAATTGTTATCAGAAATCTAAAGGAACCTTCCCTTGTACTCTTTGAAATCCTCTTCCAAACAAATGGACATCAACGGACGTAAAACTATAAATTAACAATAAAGAAAATGCTTTGCACGATCCGGATCAATCCACTTGCTCCAGAAATATAATTTTAGAATGCAAAGACATGCCTTACAATGCACAGCAGGACCCTCATTTCAGATTTAAAGATTTTCAAGTTTGGCTGGATTCCCGGCTCTCACAATTCACCCTCATGCGTTACAATCGCTAGCCTTATCCTCTTGATCTTCGACCAAAAACGATCATGGGCACAATGAACGAATCAGACGCTCAACCCCGCTTGGGTTGGAGGGGTTAATTCGTCGCATGGAGTCTTTATTCTCCACATGCTGGTTCCACAGGATTCTCAAGGACACAGCAGGCTACCCAGCGGCGACTGTCATAGGAACGCATTTTGTCGTGATGGAACGTGTGCACTGTCATTTTTATTTGAAATAGATCAATGATAGGGTTACGAGATTTTCTGGTTCGCAGTGAGCATTTCGAGCATTGATCATTTTGAAACTTGGGTAAATCGATGAACAAACTTGTTATTAATGCTTAAAATCCGCAGTCTGCTGATTAGAGTCTCAAGAACAATCAAATCCTCAACAACTTCGTGCCACAATGAAACGCCCCTGTTCCATAACACAACATTCTTTCTTAGATTAAGTTTCACATTATACATTAGTAATTCTAATAAGATGAATTTCTGTTATAAATGCATAAAATCCGGAGTCTACTGATCGGATTCTCAAGACCACTTTTTCCATTAAGCCATCAACAACTTTGTGCCACAACAAAATGCTCATGTTCCATAATACAACCGTTTTTCTCGGGTTAAGTTCCACAGCGTACACTAGTAATCCTAATAAAATGAAAGTAGTGTAACAATATTCTTAAAGCTTTACACCTCATCTATCCATTTCTGTTGTAAATGCATAAAATCTACTGATCGCAGTCTCAAGATCAGCTCACTCGTAAAAAACATCAACAGTTTTGTGCCAGAACGATATGCCCGCATTCCACAATAAACCAGCGATCTCCTCCGATGCACTAACCTCCAAGTTAAGATTCACAGCATCGACGCCATCCCGAAGACAGAGGCCCAAGGCGACCCATCACAGCGCCATCACCGTCTTCCCAATTAACATCGGCGCGAACAGAGTCTGGGGTCCTGTACGAAATGATACGAAAGTATACCCGCTCCTTTTTCGTCCGTCACGTCTTTTTCTGCGGGACACGTCAGGTTGCCGTTTGTCCCTCGAGTCGAACAGCTCGTGTCGTCCTTCGGACGGTCGTTCAAATTATAATTCCTCCGGACCGATGGGTCCGGGGCGCGCGACCATGGCGGAGGGACACGGGGTTCCAAGTCCGGCAACAGGGGACGTCCATGGAGGAGGACAAAATAGTGGCTACTTGATGGCGACTTAAAGTGATTTTGAATGGTGGCTAACGACTTGGAGCCGCGTCATGGGGCCCCGTGTGCCAAATAATACGGAGTCACGCTGGGCACCGTGTCCTGGCGTCCTGACGCTGAGGCGGCCGACGGCCAAGATAATGTCCTCCCACACGGCCGGGCTACGTCACTTCGCTATTCCGTGGTCCTTAACCTCTCACCCCGACGCCCATACCTTTCGCCTTAAATCCACCGCATAATAACAAGGGCCCGGCCCCCGCGTCCGTGAAACCCTGTTGCGAATTAACGTTTTTTCGCACTTTCGCGCGCAGGATTCGAATGTCGCGCCGAGTCGGGCTCGATTAATCGCACATCGAGACACGGATTCGGTCTCCGTTGATAAATTGACCTGGGTGGTAAGTGGAAGGGGATGTGCGAAAGGTGGGGTGGATATTATGGTCTCCGACTACGGTAATTGCTCCAGTGACCTTTACATAGCAATTTTCTTTTTCATATTTGTCAATCCGCTTCTTTAAGATCGAGGTTAATCTCCTTCTTGAACCCCACACTAACACCTAATAATTTCAACTGGTCTTCGGAAAATTAGAATTTAGAACGTTTACAGTAGCTCACGAAAGTATTCGAACGCTTCCAATCTACATCGTTAGCAAATAAAATACACTCGTTAGGTTTAAGTTTTCAAAATAAGATTGTAAGTAAAGACACATAGGAGTCTTGAGAATGTATAAGTAAAATTACAAAAAAATCTGACAACACATACAGGATTCACAGGGCATTGAGTATAAACATACCGTTTTCGGACGTCACAAAAGTATTCGAACGCGTAGACAAGAAGCGTATTTCTAGTGATTGAAATGTAAACATTACACTTTAGTCGATTCCGAGACATCGTGTGGTTCATACAGATTTCGTAGAGTATAATCTTTCGTAGTTATTCTAATCATGAGCACGAAAAAATCAGAAACCAGTAAATGTGAACGTGAATTAATATTGAAGTTGCATAATGAAAATAAATGTTATCTTGAAATTGCCAAATTATTAAATCGAAGTAAATCTACGATACATTATATAGTAAAAGAGTCGAAAACTGAAGGTAATATTACAAACAAGAAGCGTACAGGACGTCCAAAGAAGTTAACGCCCAGAGGGGAGAAAATGATTATACGTGAAATTAAGAAAAATCCAAGCACATCTGCACCAAAACTTGTGGGGATTGTTGCAAATAATTTTGGGAAAGATGTACATCCCGAACTGTGTCGTAGGGTTCTGCGGAGTAATGATTACCATGGAAGAATACCACGAAAAAAGCCGTATATCAGTAAAATTAATAAAAAGAAAAGACTAACGTTTGCAAAAATGTATATTGATAAGGATATTTCATTTTGGAATAAAGTTATTTTCTCGGATGAAAGTAAGTTTAATATTTTCGGTTCGGATGGACAGCATTATGTGTGGCGAAAGTGCAACACAGCATTGCAAATACAGAATATGATTCCAACTGTGAAACACGGAGGTGGCTCAGTGATGGTATGGGGGTCTATGGCGGCGAATGGAACGGGAAATCTTGTTTTTATTGACGGAATTATGGATAAGTACAAATATCTGAATATTTTGAAACAAAATTTGAAACAAAGTGCAATTAAATTGAACCTATTGGATGATTTCTACTTCCAACAGGACAACGATCCTAAACATACAGCTGGGATTGTAAAGGAATGGATCATATGTAATACCCCGCATACACTACAAACTCCTCCGCAAAGCCCTGACATACATCCTATAGAACATTTATGGGCCGAAATTGCATGAAAACTTATGAATTTTGACATAACGTCCAAGGAAGTGTTAAAAACCAAAATAATAGAAATATGGAATTCCATTGAAAAAAAGACAACGGAAAAACTTGTATATAGTATGGAAAGCCGGCTAAGACACGTTATTGATGCCAAAGGAGGACCAACCAGATATTAACATCAAACAATTCAAGATTTATTCGTACGTTCGAATACTTTTGTGACATCCGAAAACGGTATGTTTATACTCAATGCCTTGTGAATCCCGTATGTGCTGTCAGATTTTTTTGTAATTTTACTTATACATTCTCAAGACTCCTATGTGTCTTTACTTACAATCTTATTTTGAAAACTTAAACCCAACGGGTGTATCTTATTTGTTAACGATGTAGATTGGAAGCGTTCGAATACTTTCGTGAGCTACTGTATAACTCTGGGTTAAAATTGGCCAAACTTTCGCCGTCCGAAGACTACGAAATTTTTGTTATTATGAATATATTAAAATAAATAGTCAGTTGATTAGAAATAATATCAAATATTAAAAATATTATAAAGTAAAAGTATCATAAAAATCATATTAACGAAAACGTATTAAATAAGATACAAATACATCCAACAAAAATCCAAAAAAATCCATAAAACACGAGATTCCACTGTACACATAGCGTAAAACAATTTTTCGCTATTCTGACTCTACCGCGACCGCGATACTAGCATTTTTATTGATATTTTTTTTGCGGACTCTTCAAGCTAGTCTCTAGGCATGCAAATTCGCATAAAGAACCGAGTTTCTCTTTGCACAAGCAACTCGGTCGCGGTATTTCAAAGTAATTTTTATTCCTAAGAGAGAAGTCTCACGAGTTCGCACGAGGGCACGAAGCCGGGCCATTGAGATCGTAGAACTCCGTCGCGTCTCCGGCCGCGATTTCGCAACGTAATACAGTTCTCATACATTCGCCAGATCGCCAGAGGTCCGCCGGTTTGATTAACACTTCCGATAGGATCGTGGTCGGTCGCTTTGTGGTGGCACGATACAGCGAGGAGGGTTTTATGATCGAAGCCGCGGCAGATACGTTCCCCGAAATTTAAGGTTTTATCTCGCGGCGTTTCGGACGGACTCTCCCCCGGCTTGGAATTCTTTTTTCGAAATACGCCGTCGTCTGCTCGTAAAAGAAAAAAAAACAAAATCCGCCCAGAGCCTCGGTGTCACATCGTAAAAACTAAAACTCGTATCTGGCTATTACACGGATCCCGGCATTATGATCTATTACGGCCGGGTGCTTTGATTGTTCGAGCACGCTAACAGAACTCTCCTATAAAACGTCGAATGATCTTGGCGACTCGACGGACAGAGAGTATGTACGCCTCCACGTCGACAGAGACGTTCGCCCCATTTTTTCCTGCTCGGATGCACTGATCCGTACGAGAATCCATTTCTTGCGACGCGTAATCGCGTGGGAGTGTCTTTTTACGGCAGACCGTCTTCTTCAAAACTGTCTTCAAGGAATTTTATTTTTGGGTAGGGAAGCTGTTAATGACCTCTGTGTTCACGAGAAAATTTCTCACACATTTTAACAAATACTGGCATTTATTTCATAATTTTTGGAAGTTTATGATCCAAGGGATTTTTGATTGATTCTTCAACGGTAATAGTAGCTCCAGACGTAAACCAACGGCTATCCTCTGTAACGTAATCTAATAATTTCTGGTCTGGTATTATTGTGTAAAATTTCTAAGCTTCCATTCGGCACGGTATAATTGTTAGAAGAGCCTAATATAGAGCTTTTTGTACATCAAGTATTAAATGTTGCATTTATTGTCTTCATAAAAGTAATTCATAAAATGTAAAAAATTGTTGCCATTATTGCCTGTTTCTTTTTCTTTAACATCAATTCAACAATTGACATCAATTAAAGTAGACCTTGTGACTTGGAACCCTGAAAAGAAGACTTCGATAAATTTCAATTTATATTATATTGAAAACGAAAAAATGACACACTTCTGTGATTGACCTTCAGACGCCACCGCAATAAGTGTGACCCGAGTAACAGGAAAAACGAAATTCCAAGAACAGGAATCACGACCAACCATGAGTACCCCAATTCACTGTCCGAGGCCCGCAAAACATTGCGACTGCAGCGCTTCCGGTCCCCGAATTTCTTGAAAAGACGGATCGCGTTGGTCTCGCATTGCGCCGGCGAAAATCTGACGCGACCACAGTATCTCACAAGCGTTCTATTCATCGGATTCAGCCGTCTCGCAGAGGTACAAGACTCATCATTATCTTCTGATGAAGAGCATCGAGGCCGGTGACGTGCCGCGCGATTCGTTCGTTCGCCTGAAACAACGCCGGTCATTCAGGCCGTTCCTCCGAACGTATAGTCATCCGAGCCGATGATAAAGACAGAGGATCGCGTTGTGGCCGGGTGCTTAGGTTAGGTTAGGGTTCATCGGGGCTCTCCGGACGGCCGTGGACCGGCCAACAAGGACATCATTATGTGTCCTTCGATGGAAAGGGGGCCAGAGACAAGCCCCGAGTTCGAGAGAGATTAGACCGGTCGATTTCTTCCTCTCTCTCTCTCTCGTTTCGAGATTTCACTTTTTTGCTCGCTCCGTTTCGCATTGGCGGAATCGCGGACACCTGCCCCTGCCATCCAATTTCGTCGAAACGGGAATTGAGCCACTCCCGAGGATCCGAAATGGTCCCCGGGCCCCTGGCCGAGGGATACTTATCGTGGAACAGGGTGGATCAATTCAAAGTACGGAACCTGTCGTGACCAATTCCCGCGGATGGGATTCCGTTCTCCACGTGAAATAGATACACCTCGATCCCCTTTGCCTCCCCGAACGACGCCTCCTCCTTCTCACTTAATTGGGAATAAATTGGATCCAATCTAATTCGAATTAAGGGCCGATTCTTTTTCTGATGCAGCCGTTTCTTCGAAAACGAGCCAGAAGATGCTGGATTTGTTCCTAACGCTAGCCCCACCTTATGCTGATTGGGGATGCCAATAATGGAGTTATTCCCTGAAATTGATCTGCGTTCTTCGGCGTCTGATTCTTTCTGTTGGACGCTTTCGATAGGGCTCCAGGTTCGGGCTGCAACGGGATTGGCTATCTTTGATGCATAGATTGGGAAGAGAGGTTTTTGGTTTCTTTGCATTCTTTGTTTCTAGATGTGCTGCTAATGTTCTTGCAGTGGTGTACGGCTGATAGGAATGTGCAAAGTTTTGATCTTTATGTGACCAATTAGTTATCGAGTTCGCACGTCATGCGGTAGGAAGGAATTTTTGCCACGTGATAGCAAAGCTATAAGTTCTTTCGGAGGGTCCTGTATTAGCGTGAATCCTCGAGCATGCAAATTGTGATAATTGAGTCTTATAAATAGACTGCAGGTCATTATATAAAATATTTTCCGCATCGATTGCAAAGGACTTTCTTCAATCCTACACACAACTCGTTACAATGTTCTTTTGGATAGCATATAGTACATTTTGTACAATTTCTTATTTTAACAGCTTTAATCACTTCAGCTTTCTCTCATACTCCACATGTTTAATCGAGCGAAATTTCATGAAATAAATAAAACTGTGTTCGCTTTTGTCTTGATAGATAGAGATTAAAGCAATCAATAAATAAATAATAATAATTCTTGTAAGGACATCGTTAGTTTTAGGCGAGTTTTAAATAAAATTTCCGTCCTATGTAACATGATTTTCGAATAACGCCATTTTTATAATGTAACACGTGTCTAAAATATACACTGATTTCTGTATATAAGTCGCCAAGGCCTGGATGATAAACGTCGCAGAATTATCCCCATTACCCCGGGTATACACCGTGAGATGCCACGAAGGATGAGAGACCTCGAGTGAAAACTTAATTAATCGATCGTCTGAACGAGGATCGTCCGATCTCGACAAGACGAGAGACAGAGAGAGAGAAAGAGAGACAGAGAGAGAGAGAGAGAGAGAGAGAGAGAGAGAGAGTGAGAGGAGAGGAGAGGGAGGGAGGGAGAGAGAGACACAAATCCGACAAACGTGTTTTCCGTGCGATTCCCACAAACATACTTAAAATACGTTAACGTAGCCGTATCTACTAATACGATTTTCCCCCCGTTAGGGCGCTTAAAATGTACGTTCCGCGACGTGAGCGTGACACTACCGTTTGTGAAAAGGTAAACTGTGACAAACAAACGTACTTTCAACGATCTCCGCCGCAAGCATCTCTAGATGGAGCAGCAGCTAGCTCTAAAACTTCACTCGCACCTTTGCAGTTGAAATCAGCCTTTTGATTTGATTCGATCGAACTTACCGCGCTGAAGGTCCGATTTCGAGCCGGAAGCTCTTCTACATAGAGAAAGTGTTTAGGGTGACCGGCCAGTGAACGAACATAATTCAATGAATATTGAAATTTACACAGTACAGTGATTTCTCTATATATGTCGCCAAGGCCTGGATGATAAACGTCGCAGAATTATCCCCACTACCGCGGGATATACCTAGTGAGGGGCACGAAGCCCGAGAAGCGTCGGACGCCGAGGAGTGTAAACACAACACGGCTCGGGTATGTCTCCTGGACGATACATGACGCTGGCAAGATCCGTATTGTCGACATATATCGAGAATTCACTGTAATTCTTGCATTACAAAAATAAAATTACCACATTCATCTGTACAGGAGCCATTTAACAAAATTATTGTAATAAATAGCACATTATTTGGAAATCTTGTTTTATGTAACCATTAATTAATTATTTATATAAACTTTCCAATAGTTCGTTCTCACACTCACGAATCTGTAACACAAGAATACACTACCGGATTCCTGAAAAATATCGAATGATCCAAGTTCCACCTATCACCCGTAAACAATAAAAAATCAATGTTAAAAATCGGTGGCAACATTTTTTCGAGGCAAACCTGACCGAAGGTTCGCGGTCAGCAACAAATCACGTTGCGGTCCGAGCGGCGATCGTCCTTGGGAAATAAAACATTCGTGTGACAAAGGGGTATCCCCTATCAAACGTGAATTTCCAGAGATCAAATCCAGATTTAGGTTCCATTTAATTCGTGGGCAGTTCAGATTAATCTGTCCCATAGAAACGCGCCGTTTTTCATTTCCACTCCGGGTCGTCCGAATGGCCGGCTCGCCGTGCCACCTGTGCATCCTTGAATCCGGTTTCAAAAAGATCCACGCAACATGGGGAAGCAACCGAAAAAAAGGGGTGGGACGAAGGGGACCAAAGGACCACAATGACCGGTGCTATACTACTCGGGCTATACCGCTCGGAGCTAGGACCACCGACGGGGCTCGTTTCCATGACGGGGGTAGACGGTGTCTCGAATTGAAAACGGGTCCACGCGTTCCGAATTTAATTCATCTACAAATCCCGTGATTCATGAGCGCCGCCATGTGAAATCCAGCCGTGGGCCATGTGTGGAACGTTGGTTGGCCGATCGAGAGATTCTTCAGCATCTTTGTTGGTTGATCTCTGACCGAGGACGTGACGGATCGATTGGATTCTCGGAGTCGTGGGAACGGTCAATTGCAATCGGCGAAATTTACGGTGGAGAGAGGGTGAACAATCACCTTTCTTCAAGCTCTTACGGTATCAGCGCTTGACGAGATTCTTTTGTGAGGATCAGGGTGTATGGAGTCTTTTATCGGAGCTCTCTTTGCTCGGAGACACTGTTCTGCATCCTAAGTTGGTGAGTGGATAGCCGAGGATAAGCTGGATTACCATTTCTTTTGGGAGAGACAATTTTTAAGTTCTTTGCAAAAATTCAGTCCTTATGATGCTAGTACTGGAAGAACTTTTGTCGAAGAACGCTTCTAGCAATTCCAAGCAATCTTCAGTGTTCGTATTATCGTAAATATTGGGAATGATTTGTTTGAATGCGATGCATATGATGCTACAGTGAATTCTTGATATATGTCAACCACACGGGCCTTACCAGCGGCTTGTATCGTCCAGGAGACATACCCGAGCCGTGTTATGTTTACACTCCGCGACATTCGAGACCTCTCGAGCGTCATGGCCACCCACGGGGTATATTCTGCGGTAGTGGGAATAATTCCGCGACATTTATCATCCAGGTCTTGGCGACATATATAGAGAAATCACTGTACTAGTAGAATACAATTTTTGTCTTGCTGGAGAACAGCCCTGACAATGAAGACGATCACAAGAGAACGATCAGACGATCTAAAGCAATCTTGACTATTCAGTCAAGATCACTATTCAATCTTGAAGATTATGCTTATGAGAGCGAAAATTTTCTAATCCAATGCAGAAATTCCTTTCCAAATTAAATTTTATGTATCTGGTCTCGTGATAAATCGAATTTCATTAATTTTAGTAGAAATGCCGGTTCATTGAACTTCGCATAAACTAATTAAGCACATACCTCTCTCGTATATTTCATGTGGAATGAATCATTTGAAATTGTTGTTGTTTGTCGTTAATTATAACCATACAGAAGTTCGCAATCGAAAACTTTCCCAATTAACGGGTCGAGCATTATCAGCTTGCTAATTATTATGCAAACTGGGAACGTGCAATTTGCCTTAATGGATCGTTCATACCCTTGATTGGGTCGGCTTATTATTCAATGACCTTTTTGAGATCGTATTTGATTTCATGATTTTGACGTAATCACATTTTAGTAATATTTTCAGCAGATGTGTTATAAAATCATTCGTTGTAAACTTTAACTGTTAGCATTCAACGTACCCTAACATTTAGCTTTTATGTCTTTATATCTTTCTATTGTGAATAATAATGGAATCGTCCGCGCAACAAATAATTAACGGATTTTTAGATAGAACAAAATTTGTCTGCCACCATTGTACAAAATGGAAGAAAAAAAGAAATGTCTTCCTTTCTTTAATGATCTAAATCTAAATCTTCTTTAAATATAATACATCAACTCATTTTTTATCGTAAATACATAACAGTCGAGTAGTATCTTTTTATAACGGATAATGTAAGACAAGGAAAAAATATAGAAGAAATTATTTGTACACGGGATGCAGCTTTAAATAGAATTTCTATAGCAGGTATCTGCTTATAAAAGATAATATTGTATAAGATTCAAGAGGAGAAAAAGATATTAAAAGAATTATTAAATGCAGCTTTAAATAGAAGTATTACAATTTTCCTTTTACTCAAATCAAATTCTACAATTTTGTTAGACAACCACTTTCTAGTATAACGATATAATATAATTAAATAAATCAGTTTTAGATAAATAATTACCAGATTTCATGATTTCCATAAAACAAGAAGTATAACAGTACTAGACCCGTCAAAATGATGTATTTTAGATATTTTACAGTCATTACAACTATAATTCTGCTTTCGCGGGAAATCGCAGACATTATTTATTCGGCCACAAATCGTAATAAAAATCGCGCTAAAATCAGACTAACCGAATTCTCATTATCTCCATAAAACCGTGCGACGCAATTCGGGGATCAGTGAAATTTCAACGTCAATTTACAACTTCCCGTAATGTCGAAGCCCACGCGACGCAGCACCGATGCCGATAAGGCTCCATAAAATTCCAATTTCGACCGGGATCTGTAACTTCGTGGCAGTCTCGTTGCCCGCTTCCGGTACGCGAAAGTGGCCGCGAATTTGCCCGAACATCGTTCGGGTTAGGTAATCGGAATACGGGATAAATTAATGAAGTGGAACAGCGAAATAAAACGAGAGGAGGATAACTTAATGACATCCAAGACCGACCGGGGATCGGCACAGAATTTCACGTACCCGCCCACAGCGTTCGTTCTGCGATATCCTGCACGGTTTCGCAACCGGAGTATATCGGAGACACGTCGTTTTCGGGCCCGCAATTAAATCGACGATGATTCGCCTCGACTCGTGGAGAATTAAAGTCGGACGACAATTATCGAATCGTTTACCCGCGCGAGTAAAGACGGCAATTACCATGGCAATCGTCCCCGTAGGCTTTCATTAACTCCCGGGATCGTCATTCGCAGCCGGGATCATTTCGCTCGCTCTGATTCCAAGGTCCCTCTTGCGTACTCCTCCGCCACCAGACGTCATCATTCCGGCTAACGGGGAATTCTGCCGCTGTACAACTTCATTGATTATGCAAAAGGCCCCGGTAAATTGGCCGTGCCCGACGCTTCCACCGAAACGAGGGTCAATTATTTTCCGGTTAATTCGATGACTTGGATTTTTATTCGGCCAACGGTTTCTTGACGTCGGGGAAGAATTGATGGTGAAAATGATTGCGGATCATCGTAACACGGTCCGTCTTTTAGGAGACTGGACGCGAGGCAGGAATATATGATTAGACTGTGGATCTTCATGTGAAATAAAAATGATCTGCTTCGATTATTTTTTTTTTATTATACTGCCTTTCTGTAATTCTTATAATGTATTCAATATTCTTTTAACGTTTTCAAGGAGCTGAAGGTAGTATATAGAAGGTGGTATTATATTTTCTAGCTACTTTGTCGTAATATAAATTTCAAATCCACTCACTTTTATCATCAGAAAACTGTAAAAACATTTAAGGAATTCAAGAATATAGTTGCACTGCTCTTAACTCAATATTAAGGAAAGAAATAAATGTCCATGTAATTGAGTATTGGAATTGATAAAGACAATTTTCTTTGCGCATAAAAGTCCGCTGTCTATTTACCATACATGCATCAAATTCGTAGTTTAGTTATGGTTGATACTACTCGACGATAATAGTCGTTATTTGACATAGATTTTCGGGATAATCATAGAATTTGAACGATTAGGCAAATAAAGTTAATTGAAGTAATGTGCATTATAATGGACACTAAAATTTCTCCTTACTATATATGTCGTACATTGTATAGTCTAAATAATTGCATTAGAAATGAATTAAAAGACAAATCTATTAAAATTTGTATTGTAATATATACAATCATCGCCAAAATTATTCTCAATATAGCGACACAATGTACATGAATACATGTAATTAAAATAATTGTAGTAAAACCACATTCAAATTCAGTGAAGATAATATATACAATGATCTGCATAAAACCAATTAAAATTTCACTTTTAATAAATACGATTACATTAAACTATCCCAAGATTGATCCTCAGCGTAAAATACACATAATTAAAATAATTGTGGGCGAAGCAAACTAAAAGTCAGTCGACTAAATATGCATAATAATCATTACCACAGCGACCACCATCAAAATATCATTTCTAATAAATACCTTCCGAATGCCAAGATTATTCTCAATATAATGTACGTACGTATAATCAGTAAAATGTTCAATGAACAACAATGTACATAGTAATCTACAACGAACCAATTAAAATTCCACTTTAAATAAATACAATTACATTAAACCATCTCAATATTTATCCTCAGCGTAAAGTACACATAATTAAAATAATTCTGGGCGAGACAAAATAAAGTCGAATCAGTGTGCATAATAACCGGCATGAAAAGATCATTTTTAATAAATACGCTCACATTAATAAACGTTAAGACTTTTACCATCAAATTTCACCTTCGCGATCGATCCCCGTGTTCCGAGCGTCTCGGAGCCATCGTTCGAAATATTGATCGTGGGTCGGTGCGAAAGGCTAACGAGTGAAATCGCTCAATTATTAATGCCGTAACCGAGATTATGGCGCCGATAATTCGGGTCCATTAACGGGCACACAGGCGCGGCGGTCCGGAACGCGCCAAACCTGGAAGCCACCGCGAAATCGGAGGTTTGTTTCTGTCGGGGGCCGTCCCGGGGCCCGATGGAGATTCACTTAAACCGCGTATGGTGTGACTCTCCTTGTTATTGAAATTAACCGGCGTGTAATCGTTCCTTTGCCGCGCGCCTTAAACGGACGAAGAGGGACGCGCGAAATCCGCCATTTGTAGGACAGCGAGGCGTAACTCCTTGCGCGGCCTGGCAAGGTGCGAAACCCATATTTGGCGATGCTTCGATAAATCTGCGTCGAGGGCTGAAATGAAACCGTCCTGCAATTTCGCTGCCGCCCCATTCACTCTCTTCCGGTTCGAGCTGCTTGCTTGGAAACCCGGTGCTTCAGGCTCGATGGCCACTGTCGCTGTTAATAAACTGGAACCGGGCTCAGAGAACGTTCGGTCGCCCCTTATTTCATATTGACAGACGGCACATTTTGCGCACTTGTGTGCCCCAGGCGAGAATCCCGGTTACAATTGTCGAAAAACCGATTTTTATAAGGGGTTATATACCGTCAGGAGGCCCAAAAAGAGCGATTTTTTAAAGAATTTTTCCTTAGAATACTTTTACATTTACTAATGTGAAAATTTATACACATATTATGGTAACTTTTAACTGTACTTTAACATTCTTTATTTATAAAAATAATAATTTTGAAAGCTGCTATAGCTGATCTCCAGGAGCTCCTCTCAAAAAAGGCGCCCAGCGGTGACCACGATATCTCTGGACTGCATCATCTAAAATGAAAAAACTAAACGGGTTTCGTTAAAGTATCGTATAATCTTGTAATTAATCGAAGGAATAAGCAAAATAAAATTTTTTGACGAAATGGCAGCTTCTCGAAAAAAGAAATCGATTTTTCACCATAATTTCGGCCTTAAATTGTTTATAAAAAAAGATATACATCCGTGAGGAAAGACCTCCGATTAATTACAAGATTATACATTACTTTAACGAAATCCGTTTGGTTTTTTCATTTTAAATGGTGCAGTCCAAAGATATCGTGGTCACCGCAAGGCGCCTTTTTTGAGAGGAGCTCCTGGAGATCAGCTACAGCACCTTTCAAAATTATTATTTTTACAAATAAAAAATGTTAAAATACAAATAAAAGTTACTATAATATGTGTACAAATTTTTACATTAATAAATGTAAAAGTCTTCTCAGGAAAAATTCTTAAAATATCGCTTTTTTTGGGCCTCCTGACTGTATATAACCCCTTAACACGGTGTCCATGTCTAAGAATTTTTTTAAGACGGCGTCGCACTATGGTCGCGATAGAGCAATTAGTTGTTCACAAAGATTTTAGTATTGTTTCAAGACTTAAAGCCACAGCAAAGGAGGCCATTGGATTCGCCTTGACATCAACTATAACATTATTAGGTAAAAAATATATAGCGGCAATTAAAAGTTTTGGTGACATTACATTTTTATTTACAAAAAAATTTTTTAAGTTTTCATATTGAACATTACAGAAGGTTAATTACTGATTAATTTTTATTTGAAACATTTTCTTGTCAGAGTACAGGAAATGCCCAAAAAATTGCGATAACATGTAAAGAATGAATAATATTTAGTACATTATTGAAACAAATGGTGATATTTGAAATCTGTCTTCGCAGATGTATTTCTTATAAAAAGACACACAATTTTGCCATGTACACTATTTTCCTATCTGCAGTAGTTTCCCAGATATTCGTGAAAAATGTTTTTTACCCTCGAATTTCAGGTTTTGATCTTACAATAGCTGTTACCAGTTTTTGAAAGAACAAAATAATCTTTAATTCTGGGGATAATGTGTGTTTTTTTTTCTTTATATTACTATTATTTGGCCATCTTATCTTAAAACAATCATATGACAACCTTAAAAACCTCTTAACGCTCCGCGCAGTTCCGGTCACAGAAGCGTTTTAAACAATAATAACTTTTGTATCGGGACCGAATGGGATGTGAATCTTGCATGATTTTAGAGAGAAAAGTTTACTGAAAATAATGCTCTTTGATACAATGCGTAACTATATGGAACTCGAAAGATGTCCTTTACCAATTATAGAAAACATTGAAGATTCACTTTAGTTTTTGAGCATCGTTATTTCAATAAAATATAAATATCAAATCTTAGTACACAAGATATACTCTGAATACAGACAAATACTATTCATTTGAAACAAAAATGGACAGATAATATTAAATAGATTCTCCAGGATATTAACAAGAAATGATGTAATTTTTTCGGTGAAAAATAGGATCCATAAAGTGTTGATGTTTAAATGCTTGTTCTAATCACAATTTTTAATAAGTCATTAATAGACATTTAAGAAGCAACATATATTCGATAAATATCGATATGAGCAAGTTGCTTGTTTATCAAATGAACAGCTAATTCCTCGATCTGGTCCACAGTGAATCCCGCTCCGAATTCAAATATTTTTGTCTATAATTCGAGTGTTTTTCCGCGCAGCGGCACATCCACCTAATACCTTCCTGTTTGGGTCCGAGTTACCCGAAGTCCGACGAACAAAACAATCAGTGATCATTTGGATCATTTGGAGTTGTCAAACTACTCATTCTGCGGAGTGTCAGTCGCGAAGTCCAGTAGGCGCGACTACTGCACGGTTAAAATTGATTCAAATGACTTCAACTGTCCCCAGTTATTAAAAAAATTATTATATGACGAATATAAACAAAAGCCATATTTTCAATAAAATTCCAATTTCTTTGTCTATTAAACTAATCCTTTTAGCATCCCAAAAAAGTCGTCCGGTCTAATTTCGAAAATTACTTTTTAAAGGGTGTCCACTTAATTTTGTCGCCGAGTGCATATACCATGGATTTACATTTTAATTTCCTTTTCGGCAAACGGAAAGCCGAAATCGAGCATTTTCCCGAAGACGGTTACTTTCACGAGCAGAAGCACTTCAACGGAATGGGTTAAAGTTAGATCGGCGTGGTAACCCCAGGTTTCCCAGCTCCCACAAAAGTTGTCCAATCAGCGTGGCAGCTTCGACAGCCCGAACGTTCTCCGAAAACTCTCGAACCCTCGATTCAGAAGACCGATCCGTCCGGAAGGACGTTTAACGTCAGATACGACAGCTTCCTTTTTCGCGCCTAGCACCAGCAACTTTTCGAGCTTGGCCGTTGAATGGTGCCGGGGCAGCACAATAAAACGATTTATCCCATAAAGAGGCCAGGGCTTGTGATCCGCGTAACGCGAGGCCGTTAAAGTCTCTCTTCCCCTTTAACGCCTTCTCGCTTTCTACTTTTATCGTTGCCTGTGCACGCGTCCCTGCTCGCTGGCAAATTAGCCAGCTGCTCGCAAGCAAAACCCCGAGATTATGACACCATCGCAGCACGCGGGGGAGGTGTATCGAGACATCTGGCGACCTCCTATCGTTCCAGGGTAAAGGATTTTCGACGGCGAAACACCGTAGGTGGTCCTTCTTCAACGTTTAACCGCATCATTGCTCCCTCTACTTTCTGTAATCACGGAATCGTGCCCTCTCATTGGCACGGTCTCTTTGTTGTTGATGGGTCTCTGCGAAGCTGCAAGCAAAGGCGGGATAATTCGTTAGACGAGAAAGGGGTTTAAATTATTCGGTAGCCTAGAAAGCTCGTGATTTTTCAATGAGTGAACGCCACACGAAGCGGTTCACGTGATACCTTGTTTAGGAAAGTTGTTATTCTGCCGTTTTATTACATTTTTCCAACGACCCAAGACACTTCGCATTTCCCCTTTTATGAAAGCTTTTGCTTACAGTGTCAAACATGTTTTCCAATTTTTCTTCGGTACGAACTTTCTTGGTTACCTAGTCGATGAAGTCAATTATAATATAATTGCAGAATTTTTTATAAATAAAGCTGAAGCTGAAGCTGAGTCTACTGGATTTTTTCTTCTCCTTAAAGAAACATAGCTTCAGATACATGATTATCGAATCTTTCATGATTGTGCTATATTAAAAAAAGTTTTTGAATAATGATAGCCTGGGAGTAAATTGTTAGTGCTACTGAAGAATTTATTAAGAAATCCTTAACTATGAATTATACATGTTTGGAAATTTTCAGATAGTCCCTGATAGGTTAAGTTGACATTTTAATTTCTTTGTACTGTACTAATTGGAACGGTTCCTCTTAAGGGTTATTATGTCACAGATTCTTGTACTGTAATAGTAGTTGCAGGTATGAATAATAAACGGCGAATAACATTCATTTTCTAATGGAATACAGGGTCAATATACAGGGTGTCCGAAAAATGTTGTACTTCCTTGACAAGAGTGATTCCTAAGGTGATTTGAAGTAACTTTTTCCTTTGCGAAATTGTTCTCCGCAGCTTTGGTAAGGAGTTATTAACGAAAAACGTAGGCCAATCATAAATTACTATAGCCATGCTCTGATTGGTCCGTGTTTTTCGTTAATAACTCCTGAAGGGAGTCGCGAAGAACATTTTCGCAAAGTAAAAACTTACTTCAAATGACACGTAGGCCCTGTTAATACTTTACCGAACGGTAGCCTAATAGTCGTGCTTTTTGTCCCCGACGCTCACCGACCGGTAGTCTATTAGTTTATTGGTTTATTAGTTTGTTAGTCTATTAAATCTGCTGACCGAATGTGGTTACTCTGTTTTTGTATCTAGCCTTCATACACCTTCAGCATCTGACCTGCCTAGTATAATCTGACCCTTAATCATGACACAGCCAGTGTCAGGGAAGTATTTGTGGTCGAATGATCAGTAAGAAGTATGTGGATGTTACCGGTCGGTAAAGTGTTACAATAAATTTTACTTGGAACATTTTTCAAAATTTTTTCCATATTGAAAGCCGTATTAAATTCCTTATTAAAATTGTGATTTAAATTGTCCAACAGGAACAGCAAACCAGTCGTTTCTCAGTTCATATGAATGTGAAAACGAATTGAAGATCTGCACCCAAAATTTTAATCCAGTAAAGTATATTTTTTAAACAAATGCAAGTGTTCTGCTCCTAGGAATGTTGTACGATGATTGCATCCAGTAGTTTACGTTGAAGCTACGTTATAGGTAAAAGTTCGTATTTTCCTAGTGTTATTCGAGCAAAATTATAATAATTTCTGGCTGAAAGTGACGAGGAAGCTCGCTCGTGAATTTCCTGTTTAACGACCACCCGCTGATTCCGCTTTTTTCTCAATTAGCAGCCGCTTAATCAACTGTAACTACACTAGCGGTATACCATAGACCGAAAACAGCTTAAGGAATCGGCTAATTAACCGAGTCGGATAGAAGTACTTTTCGGCTGATAATGAGGCGAAAATGCAGGCGAACTGCAGTCGGTAAAGATCGTGTATTTACAATGGTAATAAACCGTGCGCTCGAACGCCATTAAAAACGGTGTAAAATTGTAATTTTTAAAGGCGTCGTCGAGCTGAATGATATTCGAGCCTGGAGGCTACAAAGAGACGACAGAAGTTCCGAAAGCGTGGGCGCTCGCGAGAAACATCTGTCGGTAGCGAATGGAAACTTGCTCCGACGGAAATTGTAAACTGTTCTTAACTTTCTCAACATTTCTCTTTTAATGATGCAAAAGGATTCGCAATAAATATAATTATTTAAAAACATATAGATTTTATAGTCTGCAAAACTTGGAATTTGCGGAAGTTCCAATTGGACTTTGGCCGAACTGTAAATTTCTCTTAATTAGTTTAATTAACAGAGACCGTGTAGATTATACTGTGCTGTACGTTATCTATGTTAACAATCTTATTACATCGTATCCATATAGTTATTTGAGCATCTATAGATCCCTTTTGCCGCAAGATATGAATCTGTACTGAAAAGAATATATATTTTGTGGCTCTACCGTTATTTAGTGTTATTTAAGACCACCTAGATGATGATTTTATTCATATTTAAATTATCCAATTTAAGACTAGAAAGTCTAGAAGGATTATACAATTCATAAACTTTTAGCAGATCATCGTTTACAACTCAAAGTAAAGAATTTTCTTATGTCTAATATTTAATAAATAATTTTAAAAAATCCTTCTTTTATGAATTGAGGATCTCCCATAAAGTGTTAACCAATACCGTGGTTACTCGATATTTGTACGAAACACGGATCTAACCAGGGATATATGTCGGCCAGGAGATATTATTCGCCTCGGTTCATTCATCGTAATGGGGATGGCTGTGGGACTTTTATCGGGTCGGCATTTGAGACATATATCGAATAAACACTGTATATAGAAAACTGAACGAAAAAATTTAATTCCTGATAATTCCCTCTTTGTTCTAAATACTTTGTTTTGTCTTTAACCCTTTCGTTACGAGCGCCGGATATAGCCGGCATCCA
>CM052130.1:1606745-1645033 GCA_028454255.1 Halictus ligatus | reverse complement strand
TTATTAAATATGCAAAACAATTATAAAGTTCTTAATAATGTCCAATATCAATGCAATGTATATAAACATTAATGGACCACCTAAAGACCAATATCTACATTAAACAATATGGAGCAGTAAGTGAACAATATATATATATAAAAAAAACATTGTGACGTACTATTGCAAATAAAATAAACAAAAGAAATGACAAAACTGTAGACATGTAAAATTATTGATTACAGAATGCATTTAACAATAAAACACTTTTCTAAATACAAAAGTGTATGTAATATAAAAGATTGAAACGATACTCAGTATACTATAAAAACAAATTTGACTTTCGTGTGACAAAAATTGTACGATTGATGGGTTCACGAAAAAATGATAATGCAATTGTCTGCAGGCGGAACCATTCATTGAACGCTTACTTGAACGCATTGTGGTGATTCCTTCGGTGTCCATGTGCCGTCTGCCAAGCAGAGCTTTTCGGCCTTGCCAACTAATTCGTTGCCATCCGCGCAGTGATAAGACACACGACAGTCATACGTGTAACACTCGCCTTAAAAAAAGAAGAATAATATTACATTTATACCTGTTTTCAATTCTCAGAATAATTCTTCTAAAATTTAGTATAAGCTATCCAGCGTGAGAGCATTAGTGGTGTTGAAGGTTGTCAAGGGAGAGAGAAACCGATATGCCATCAAAGAAGATTCGTGGACTATTTTCGACACGACCCTGAACGTCAAAAACATATTATATAACCAACTATTATATACAGCACTGAAGGAGGGCAAATATCTAAAACTGTCGTGTGGTTAAAAAATAAAACTTTGCAGATTATTATCTATCGGATAAATATGCCGTTGTGATACTACAGTTCTCGGGAATCATTGAATAATCAAATCTCTTTACGATTGCGTAATGATTCATTAATGTATGTTAAGTTATGCAATTCGCCGACGTACATGGTCGCTAATGAGTATATTAATATTGTATCGCTCATAAATAATTGAACGTGGATAATTGTAATAATATGTGTTTCATTAGTCGGTGGAGTTTCGGGAGAGTATTCATTAAAGAGAAATTGCAAATACCGTTAATGCTTTCACATTTTTAATTATAAAATTAGTGAATTCGTTTATCAGTACTTTAGTCGAATTAGTATCAGCTGACATTCGAACACAACCTAAATTCTCCACAAATTGATAGGACACAGTTTAATTAGCGGTTTTGTACATCCAATAGCAACAAATTTTCCCAAATCATTTTATGACTTTATCACTGATATTTACCAACAAAAATAAAATAACATTTATGCGAGTAACATAATAAATATACGTAATCATGAATATTTTTCTTTCTGGTTCCGACGAGGTAGTAATGCAATACTACAAACAAACAAAGTGAATTTATTTAAGCTATCAAGTACTTTCAAGAAGTTAAACAATTTTCTTCATGAGGCAAACATAACTCGTGAACCACGGGGTTAATATTTCAATTCAACTAGACCGTCTACGGTCACAGAATTACAATAGAATTAAACATGTACGTTCGCTTTAAAACAAACCATACGACCGGTGTTTAAACCCAGCACCTCGACAAAACGTTAAACAAACGTTTGCCAATTCCACACCGTGCTCCTTCATCCGAAAGTAACAAACAAATATCACCCAGAACGCTAAAAAACAATAGAACCAAAAGGCGAGGTTAGACGAACCCAGGGTTCTACCACCCGAACATCTAACTCCGAAACCAAACAAACCTAACCGGCCGTCGATCACACAAATACCCGTAAACAAACAAACCCCAACATACGTACCGGCGTGCCATCCGTTCGCGATATCCGCCGGTGGATCGCACTTTTGCGGCTCACAGGTGATATCCGGACCGAACCAGCTCGCGTTGCCCTCCATCAACAGGCACTTGGCCTTCCTGACCCCGCTGGCCATGTAACCATGATCGCAGAAGTACTGAATGTCGCTGTCCAGGTCGAAGGTCGTTTGCTCCGCGAGCGCGTTATGCCGCGCGTTTTTCACTTTCGGGGGTTGCGAGCAGAAGGAATTCTGGTCCTTCTTGCACGAAGGAGTGGTGCCGGTCCAGTGTCCATCCGCTCTGCATGTCCTCTCGGTCAGGCCCACGGTAAAGTAATCGGTATCACAAGTGTAATGAGCTCTGTCCCCGAACAACTTGCCGGTGACGGTCATGGTGCCGTACGGGATCTCCGTCAGTGTCGGACACTCTCTTTCCGGCTTGATGCAGGACATGCCGCAGGCCCCGTCGCACATGCACTTCTTCTTCTTGCTTTTGCAGTCCTCGTCGGTGGAGCACTTCCGGAGACACGTTTGTCCGAGTAGCTCGG
The DNA here is from genome assembly GCA_028454255.1 of Halictus ligatus. NCBI lineage: Eukaryota > Metazoa > Arthropoda > Insecta > Hymenoptera > Halictidae > Halictus > Halictus ligatus. The sequence continues at coordinate 1,642,692 of CM052130.1, read as the reverse complement.
CTTGTTTTTCGTCGCGCGGGCACATGGCCGACGGCGAGTTTCTCGGGTTCTTGTAGATCCGGCTATCGTCGTCGACCTCGGGCCTCGTTTGGTACGCTTGGTCATCGTCGTCGTCGTCCTCGTCGTTGTCCCAATCGTCCTCGTCGCCGTCGTCGTCGTCGACAACCGCCGCTTGCTGTCGAAGCTTCGACTCCGACGAGGCGATGAACAAGCTGCAGAGGAACAGCAACAGAAGCGTGCTCGGTCGCATCCTGGCAGTCTCTCTCGCCGAACAACACTGGCTCGATACGCGCCCCGCGAAACAACTGTTGTCCCCCGTTCGTGGAGGCGGCTCGTTCACTGGCTGGCCACGCGTTTACATGACATTCGACGGAAAAACTGTCGGACCAGGCGGAAGCAGAGCGAGGCCAGTCTCATCCCGAGGCTCCGAGGAGGACGACGTCGTTTCTCTCGCGGCCGTGACTATTAATCGAGTCTGCCTCTTCGGCGTCCAGGAGGATTAGGACGGTGTCTCTCTCTCCGTCACGCTCGCCGCCTCTCCGTTCCCCTAACTCCGCGGAATTTTTTTCTTTATTGTGCGGACTGCGGCCCCGTGCTGCCGGGAATTCGCGGATACTCGCGCATCTCTGCACGCGCATTCAGCCTGTTCAATACATCTCCTCACTCGTGCAGCTTCCAGCAGATGGCGAGGGACAGGGGAGAAAGACCCCGGAGTTGCGCAGAAATCGACGACCACCGTCAGACTACTCTCGTTCGACCGTGGTACACGACGGGGGATGATGCTTTCGATGGGGGTTCTCTTTTTACAGATACAATCGGACACAATCAGATATGTGTCCTTTATTACCCTACCCGCTCTCTGTCCTTGACTACCCTCTCCCCACCCCCACCCCCACTCCGCAGAAGTAGGGGAAAGTTGGCGAACGGAACTTGGCGAATTAATTTTTGTTTTTGTTCATTATGTGCAGTGTGGACCGGTAAGTCTTATGCTCAAGGGTTGTTTTTGCTGTCGTACAACCTCTCTTTCAGGGCGATGTGTTTTTTTTTTGCGGTTCTCTAGACTGAATTAGAAATGTTAGAGAGGGCTGATGCCACTTTTATCAATATAATTTTTAAAGATGGATCTTCTAATTTATGTCGTTTATACATGGGTAATATATTGTGGATTTTATACAATCAAAAGAACCTGATTAGATCAAATTTAAAGCAGTGAAAATATTCTCAGAATTTAAATATATTGTATTGCTTTTGAATAATAGGATGCTCCGACGATTTTATAGCAGCATATTTTCGTATCTGCTCATTGGTCCCAATGATTTGAATCGGCTAGCAAAAAATGAAAATTTTTCGCTTCAATGTGGACCCAAGTAACGCTATTAGTGTCTTGTGATCATTAGTTGTATTGTGAAGCTGCACAAGAGTAGAGTAGCTTTTGATTGATTTTATGCAGCGACAGCTTGATAGATTCCATTCGTGAAAGGTAATCGATGTTGTACTGTTACGAAGGAAGAAAAACTTTCATTGTATAGGATGTCGGATGAAGTGAGGTACAATAATGGGGTATAACAACTGAGCGTAATTGAATACTTTTTCCCCCGGGGAAAATGAATAATAAAAATTGAAAGGCGAATAATAAAAACTGAAAGACGAACAATGGAAAATGTACCGTAAATAATGGCATACGTTATGCAATCATATAACTCGTACTGTAACAAATAAAAATACAATTAATATCGTGATATAACAGGAAAAATACTTTTATTTTGCAGAAAGCTGTTAAAAATGTACGAATTATCAATTACAATACAGTGATTTCTCGATATATGTCGCCAAGGCTTGGATGATAAACGGGGTACACCCCTTGAGGGGCCACGAAGCTCGATAGACTTCAGACGCCGAAGAGTGTAAACATAACACGATTGGTGGCAAGACCGGTGTTGTTGACACATATCGAGAATTCACTGTATTGGGCATTTATCGTTCAGGATAGGAATTTGAATAAGGATAGTAAATTGTAATCGACAATTTAAGAAAATAGAACTATTTGTAGTTGAAGAAATAAAAATTTAATTATTAAATTATATAGAAGGAAACAACAAATCTTCCATATTTCATGTACAAACCCAAAATTAACCATCGAAGAAGCGATTAATAACTTTTCGATACTGCCGCGTGCAAAATTCTCAGTGAAATATGATGCTACCGAAGAAAGTAAGAGAAACGGCATTACGTAAAAAGATTAATTGAGTATACAATTTTACTTAAAAGTTGTATCGACAGTTTGGAACGTTCATTGTGACATGATATTGCATTTGCTGCGAGATACGGCGCGCACTGTTGCACAGAGAACAGAGAGAGAATCAACGGAGACAGACAGTAACTACCCAGGCAACCGTGTTTCCAACAAGTAGAAACAGACAGTCAGGGGCAGACATGTCGGCCAAGTGGTATTCAGTAGCACACGTAATCCAGCGATCTTCAAAGTTAATTTCCTCGAAAATGAAGCTTTCTACGCAAAATATTTGTTCTACATTTTCAGCTTACTTCATCCTGGAGTATCATCTCGTGTGCACCGGCACCATAATTTTCCAAGCACTCTGCCTTTCTCGCTGAAGTAATGGTGTCTTTTAATGTAATAAATGTTTCCGTGCGGGAGCGTCGATACTTCGAAAGTATCTTTTGTGCTCAAAGGAGCTATTGAATTTTCACGTATCGAAATTATTAACAAGGAGATGAAAGCAATTGTAATGTTATTGCTTATCACTTTGTTAGCTTCTTTGTAGAATATTATATATATATAATGTACTATAAATAATTATAATGTTGTATCTTATCACTTTGACTTTATCTAGGTCTTTATAATTAAATGTTTACTATCAATTTCATTTATAAACCAACAAGTTATAATATAAGAAAATTACTAACCGTCTTTTTGAATTGAAAAGACTATTTGGTAACTAAAGTGTTAGTATGTTTCTTAAGCAATGATCTGATTAATAGAGTATGCGGATTTTATGCATTTAGGACAGGAACTGAAAAATTTTAAACTAAAAATTTTAAATTTTTCCAATATTACTAAAAGAAGTTTTATTCAGCTTCTGGTCCTCGCAATACCTATAAATGCTATTGTCTACTCGTTGCAATAACTCAGCCCGAAAAAATCGCAGCAGTTTTTCACATGTTTTGTGTCTAAAAAAAAAAATGTGACATTTAGTGACCAATAAAACTGCAATATTTCTGATCATTGCGCCAATCAACGTGCATCAAAATATGGCACGAAATAACAGAAAATACCGGGCATGCAGTCCGCTTAAAAATACATTTGCCAGGGGTCAATTTTATCGCTGTCTTCCACGTCGAATATATCTCGCCCGGTATTCGCTGGTATAAATATTCCCGAAACAAATATTCCCGGGATGTCGGAATAAAGTTCACGCTATATTTTCGCGGGGCGAGCAGCTTTCGCGATCCATGCAATTCCGGCCCCGTAACAACGAGGAATATTTTCAGCTAAGCAGTCCTGGGAACAATTTCGAATCGTTCCGAGTGGCCCCGGGAATCTCGTGCGCCGACTCAATTACATACACATATTTTCACGTCGCTCCCATGGAAACGTTACCCTTTAGTAACCGTAGCGAAAACCGTCCGGCGTTCAACCGTCGCCGTCGGGTTGCTGCAGGTACCATTCCGAAACGCTCTACGCTCCCGTTAACGCGTCGAGTCACGAAACCAGCCACCTGCGGCTACTTTCTAGCCTGTTCACACCTGATTCACCTGGTCCCAGATAGGTTGGACGACGTCTCGGTTTCGGTTCTCGGTCACTCGATGTCTAGATACCGATGTGACTTCGTAGCTCGATTGGACCGATCTCATTTAGAAAATCTCTCGGTAGTCCTCGCGTGATCATCGCAGATTAAGGTTCACACGTTTATTACAGCTTAGCAGGCGAGGATCGTTGCAATAAAGGATCCTTTGTTCGTGGTTTTTGGAAAACTGTGGAACCTACTGTTTAGCCCGACGCTTATTAGTAATTTTTTAATGTACATACAGGCTGTTTCAGCTAAAGAAGGCCGCCTAAATATCTCCTTTATTCTTAATGGCAGAACAAATGTCTATGGCATAATTGAAATCGTATCGAAGAGAGAACGCCATAGAAGAAAAATTTGTTTGTCCGATTACTTTTTCATAGTTTTCTTAAGGTCGTCGTTATTTTTTACCAGGAAGATTTATATTTTTTGTTTATTCCATTTTTTAGGGGCTGAAAAAATGCATTTGCATCTGTTTTAGTTGTGATCTTCAGGTGACCTTGAGTACCAAAAATGTGATAAAATTAGGATACCTATTGAGTATCATTTTTGGTGCTCAAGGTCACCTGAAGGTCACAACTTAAACAGTAATCGAACAAATAAATTTTTCTTCTATGGTGTTTCCCCCGTCGATACCATTTAAATTATGCCATAGATATTTTTTCTGCCATTAAAACTAGAGGAGATATTTAAGCGGCCTCCTTTAGCTGAGACACCCTGAATATTTATTAGAACATATTTATTTTAAGTATTTTAATAATTGTAATGTTAGGTATTTCCAATAGCTTAGGGCTTAGGGTCTTAGACTTATTGTGGCTATTGAGTAAGATAAAAGCTCTTCCTTCTGAATCGTTTCGACTCAATCAGAGTCTCGAATTTGTTTGGAGTATTTAATAGAGATATTTTTAACTGAAATATACCTTGTTTTGTCAAATCAATCATAATAATAAATAAGTGTGAATCGTGTCACTACACTTCTTCTGAATTATTTTGGGCCCAATAGAGCGCCTTGAATTTATTTGGAGTACTTATTAGAGAGCTTTTTTGTAATAATAATACTTTTAGGTGATTTGAGAGAATTTTTGTCACTGTTTAAATACTTGGGTGTATAGAGGCACACCAAAAAAGATCAATTAAGATAGAATCGTTTGCCTTGAATTATTTTGAACCAAATAAAATTCATTAAATTATTTCTACTATTTATGAGCAACTTTTTTAAGTAAATACATTTTTAGAATTTTTAATTGATGATAACAACAGATTTAGGTAGTTTGAACTGTATTTTGCATGTGAATGAAATTTTGGCATTGCGTAGAAAAATTGTTTCAGTCATTTATAAATGTTGTGTGATTGTACTTATTATTGAAGAAGACTTCACCCACTGCGCCAGAAGTTTGAACAAAGATATTAAAAATTGAACAATATTTCTGGCACTGTAATTTCACTGTTTGATTCATTGTATTATTGAAAGAAGGATGAAATTTTTCTTTTTTCCAGCAATACGCACAATCATCAAATCCGACAGCGAAATCTGACACGTGAGCATCCGCAGATTAAATTTGAAGCTCGAAATATTTCAAGTGAGCATAGTATGCAAACAATTTCGTCGGATTTATACCAAAATGCGTGGGGAGAGCGTGCGGAAAATGGAGCATTCAACTAGCAGAAAATATTTCAAAATTTGGACACCAATATTTTTCTATAGATTCGTATCCCGATTTCCATGATAAAGCAACATCCCCTCTGTGTGTGTGTGTGTTTGCGCGCGCGCTACGGCCATCTGAAAAACGTTGGAGATAGTGAAGCGTGGGCAGTAGCCGGATCAGTTTTCATCGGACAAAACTCGATCTTCGGTGCTTGTTAACCGTGGCGCAGAGGTAATCCCTGATTCCTAAGTTAGTTGCGTCGTTAGAGTAAGCCCGTGTCAGCCATTGTCTTCGTAACGATCGTAATCAATCGGTATGGTTCGATGCGCTAGGTTCACGCCGTAGGTGATCCTTGGACCAATCTCGGGTATCAGCTTCATCGTTCTCGCCCTGTCCCCCCCGGATGTCTTCATTTGTCTTATTCAAATAAGTTGAGCTGGGACACTCTCCGAACAAATGCACTGTGGGTCCGGAAATCAGCATTTCGTAGGCAAAAGTCGATTTTCTAACGATCCGAAATATTATTCATTTCAGATGATTCTATGGTCATAGATCTTGAAATGATTATTTTCTAAAATAATATACAGTGGATCCAAAAAGTATTTGAACACTAAATTTCCGATTCTAGAGAAATTGTCAATATTTAAACTGCGATAGCATATTTTTATATTCAGTATGTATTGCTATTTTTCAAGTATATTTTATTTATTGTATGTATTTTTGGCGAGGAAAGGTCCATATGGCAATATTTTTAATTTTGGCCACAAAAAGTCACTTTCCATATTATGTATTATTCGACTAAGGCCGGAACGAAAGAATATGGAATCACTTTGCGACTCTTTCTCCAAGATTTTTAGGTTAGGTGCGAGGGTGGACAATGTCTCCGGGCTAGTGGGATCTCACAGGAACGAGGCCACTCGGGGCTGTCGCTTCCGTGCACATAGAACCACCGTTTATCCGAGATTAAGAGAAAATTCGAGGGAATGTAGGATACTTTCATATCGCCATTTTGTACCGATTTGATATCGGGAGCCTATCTAGGTTTCGACAACGCCATTTAATTTTCTCGCGCTTTTCTATTCGTTTAAGAAGCAAAGAAAATAATCTCGATGGAGATCGATAATGCTTAAGTTAAAAAAATCTGTGACAAATCGACACAAGAGTTAAAAGAAAAATGAATAAGGATTATAAAATCAGAAATAAAAATTGTGGTACAGTGAATTCGCGATATATGTCAATATCACGCGTCTTGTTAGCGTCTTGTATCGTCCAGGAGAAATACCAGAGCCGTGTTATGTTTACACTCCAGGCCGTCCGAGGCCTCTCGAGCTTCGAGGCCCCTCGCGTGGTGTAGCCCGCGGTAGTGGGGATAATTCCACGACGTTTATCATCCAGACCTTGGCGACGTATATGGAGAAATTACAGTATATCTAAAAATTTTAAGTGATTGAGAACTACTTCTTGGGATATAGACTTGCTGTGAACGCTGTCATGCAAATAACATCGACTAAAAAGTCTCCCTACATTTCAGCTTCTTTGTACACTCTAATCCCAAATGCAAATAAATACTTTCTGACAAAGGAACGCACGCTCCGTTCCAGCGATCAGCATATTTTGTCAAACGAGAATAGCATTTGTAGGAGTTTCATTAGAATACTTTATTTGGCGTGCTAGTACGAGCGGGTCTCTCTCTCTCTCTCTCTCTCGTTCTTTCTGTTCATTAATATCGGCGTTACAATAGGGCATCAGCAATGGAGATGATTCCCCGGGAATGTATTCAACAGTTTCTCCGAACTAATTTCCAAGGCTGATCGCGTTCGCAACATCGTGGGATACAAACGATGCGACTTTTCCTCTCGGTGCCAACGCGAACGGCCTCCGAGGGTTATTCATTGTCGGGAGTGTATCTTCGTTTAGACACGAATGTCAGGTGAGATTGACAGAGTGGCAGTAACTCGGTAGCTGAAAATGGGAGTGGCTGAAAGACGAGAGGACAGCTCGCTCAGCGACATCCCCGCGGCGCCTCTTCGCAGATCTCGAGCCAAGAAGCAAGGACGTAAGGAAACAGCGGTTCTCAGTTGCATACAAGCATTTTTTATTGTCACAAATTTTTCATATTATCTGTGATTTGTTTTTTCAATTTTGTTGTGTTTACAATTTTCATTTTCGTACACACTTCTTGTTAATGTCACCAATTTTACTTTTGTAAATCTGACCCCTTTGTCAGCATCGTTCAGTTTTATCAATTCTCAATTTTTATAAATCACTTTTGTCAACATTTTTTATTTCCATCAATTACTTATGTCAATCAGTTTAATTTGTATTTGTTTCTTAATTCATATGTACACATTCATTCTGTCAGCATATTTTATTTTCATCAGTTTTTTTATACCAACAGTCTCCATTTTATTTTATCATAAAGTTTATCAAATTTTCCTATACATCGCATGTGTACTCAACTAAGATTTCTAACCGATTTTCGACGATCAAATACAGACTAAGAATTATTACAATGCTGCTTAATAATAAAATTGACAAAGTACAGAAGCATTGACAAAATACCTTTACGACTTATAATATCCACAAGTGTACAAAACATCGAAACACAATTCCCAATGTAGCTTTTACTTCAGCTTCATCTTAACCAACATAATAAATGTCCTTTTGCGCCGCGAGTTCTGTTGATTACTCTGCAGCGTACAGAAATCAAAATAAGTATCCGCAATCTGGTTATTAAGTCTACTTACTCAGCAGGCAGAAAGGAAAGGATGAAATCAAATTTGTTATAAACCTCCTCTCCAAGAGCGTTCTCCTTCGGAAATTCAATGGATTGCTTGTTGCAATCTCCGACGGGGTAGAAAGTGGCGACTTTGTCGAGTTATTAAACTGCAGAAAAATATATTTCTGAAAATGAGGCTCCCTGCGAAAGCGACTCCGTTGTGTTTGTTTCCTCAAATGAAGAACGTCCTTTTTGTCGCGCAGTGGGCGGTACGCCCGTCTCCGTTCTGAAAGAACGACGAACCCGCGGTGTCGGCTTACAGAGCTACGTGCTTATGTTATGTCGCGTTATCTTTTTTAATTTATCTCCTCCCGATAGAAACGGAAAGATGCTGACAATAAACGCGCCGTGACCGAAAACAAAGCGGCCATGGCGGTAAAGTAGTGCTCGGTTAAATTTAAGTAAAATCAACTCGGTTAACATTTATAGCGAAACAAGGTGGTCCAAACTAAATTGATCTTTCATCATACCCTTCGATAGAGCCCCCAAATAAAACCCTCTGTGACAAGTTTCGTGTCGCTACCCCCACCATGAGTGTAGTTATTGGGCAAACATGGATTAATTAATTATGCTCTATTTTATCCGATCTGCTCAACAAAAAATTACGGAAAAAATTCTTCTACATCTACTGTATAGCACACAGGACTCTGAATTCTTTCAGAATTTTTTACTTGCAAATAGATTTTTTAAAAATTCCAGAAATTTAAAATCGCCGATTTTATATTGAAGCGATCAGATAACCAAGTTTACATTGATGTGGTAGTTGCGGACGAGGCAGCGGAGTTGCCAGAAAACTTGTTAAAGAACAGACGAAGAAGATAAAGAAGACTTCGCTCTCCGGTTGATGCTGCGTATCGATCAGAGGCCACGGCCAGATTGCTGTGATACGTCGCTCAAACGTTTGTACGTTTTCACGTGCAACCTTTCATGTGCTCGCTGCTCTACTACTTGAACGGCTAGAGTACCCGTTCGCTTTTAAAGCGCTAAAGCCTTTTTCGCGAGTACGCTCCAGCTTTCTATTTCTTCGCTTTTTCTTCGCTTACGATGTTATTGCGAGGTTATATTACGAGCTTCTTGATCCGATTTCTTTCCGGTAACGCTTTCCTTTGGATAATGGGTCGATTCGACAACGTTTACCTGGGTGAGTTTGTGCCTTTGTTTATGAACGTTTTCAAACACGTTTCTGAAGGTACGTATTACTGGTAACTTGAAAGAATCATTCTGAAATGAATACGCACCATAATGAATACGTCTCGTTCCAGATGACTGAAGAAAGATCCAAAATTTTTGAAAATTCCATACACTAGTACAAATTATATGAAATAATTTCGTTCATTTCTTGTACCCTCTTGCGAATACTCATTTTAATAGATATATGCAACTCATTTTTGTATCAGAATTTATATAATTGACGCAGATCTACAAGATTTTATAAATTTTTAACACAGTCCGGCATACAAAGGTTGTAAGAAGACTTACAACCCTGGAATTTTTCTCTGCAAATTCCGACTAATAGCAACGTTTTCAAAATTTCCTTTCCATGTTATGTAGTAAACTAATTGTTAAAACCAGGGACCAAAAATAACACTTATTTTTAAATTTTCTACGATAAAAATCATTGATAAAAAGTTGAATATTATTGAAATTTAACATAATCTACACAAAGTATAAAGGAAAAAATTCGAAGAACAAAATGATTAAAAAATATCGATTTTTATACTTTTTGATTATAAATAACAGTTATTAGTGTCCAAAAATGGGATCCTCCTCGATAACAGTTATCGATGAACAAAAACTGTTTCGGTTGCACAAAGCAGTTACCGATGAGAGAAGTTCATTCGATCGCTCATAACAGATATCGATCATCGAATTTCTTTTCACTTGTTCATAATAATTATTGATGAGAAAATTCATTTCGGTTGCTTATTTAATTACTGAGTTGTCTCGAAACAACAGACCATAAAAGCGACACAAAATCTGAAAAAAAATTCTTCAAAATATTTTCATCTGCGAAAATGAGAAATATAGACCCCCGTATTTATCAAAACTGGCGTGCATAATTCTCCCTGTGTCCGCAACTCAGGTTAGCGTTGAGTGAACCTATTTCTGCTGTATAATTTGTTAGGAGAAAATTTGGAAAAACTCATGTTTGTCCCATTAAATTTGTATTGTAGCAATTAATTTCGTGAATAAAAATTTATTAAATAACAGATTGTCTACCATTTGAAAGTTGTACTATTTAATAATAACTATTACAAAATTCCTTCATCAATAACTATTACGAGCGATCGAAATAAACTTCTCTCATTGAGAACTTTTATGAGCGATCGAAATAAATTGCTCTTATCGATAACTGTTATGAATGATCGAAATAAATTTCTCTCAACGATACCGTTTACCAACAAACGAAATAATTTTCGGTTACTTATAATCCTTATTTGTAACCAATACGATTTTAGGCGCTGAAATACTTGTTAATCCATGACTTTTTCCTTTTTGGTTATAACAGTTATGATCGCTGATTCTAATTTCTCAAGAAAAAAATCTTAGTGGAACAATATTAAGAATGTTATCATCTTATTAAGGGCCCGGGATAGTCACGTGCCTTTTTAATTAATAATTTCCATTCATAGCCTTCAGACATAGACTTAAGATCCGTCTTGGTCTTGATCCGACGGGTCTTAAGTCTCTGACTAAACTTGTCACATTTTTTGCTCTGTATTATCGATATTATGAATTTTGACGCCAGAAACATGCTTGAAGTTTTTGGCCTTATTTCGCAGAGAATCAAGACAAAATACAGCTCAATTTGTAGCTGAAAATATTTTCTAGTGCGCGCTGCTCTCGATTTCATCCAGAACACTCATCGAATGGCATAAAAACGCTTGGATTCCACTGTTATATTAACGCTTATATTACCAAATATCTGCATAATCTCGGTAGCTCCTGACCAGCGCGTACTAGATTGAACCTTCCTCTTTCGAATGAGCCTGTTACCAGTGACAAAATATTCTTATATAAGGACGAAAACTTGAGGCACGTAAAACCATTTTTTCACGGTAATGTAGTAGCTCCACCTTATCGCGAATCTACGAAGACCGAGCCCGTAAGAATGTCCGAATTTTATTGCGAATTCATGATACAGATTTTTCGATATTTTCCCCAGCTATCTGAAAATTCTAGAGAGCAAAGAATAATGCACGAAAGGACATCGCGGTTAATAATCTGACCTTCTGCAATCGACTGCACACTGTAGACTCTTCTTCGTCTTCTTGTATATTCTGGTATTCCTCCGGTTCTTGGGGAATTGGGCCTAACTGTGGTATATCTTTTATATTTCCTTTTATAACAACAATTGCATTTATTTTTGGGTTGTCTCTGTACCCCTTTATAAATTCAACTCGAATTTTTCCTGCTAAAATATCCGACTCTTCATCATTGTATATTAATTTTCCACCTTGAACTTTAAATGGAATATATTCATCATGTGCTACACCACGTCCAACTCTTTCAAATATATCTAAGTCAGTAACAACAGTATGGTCTCCATTTAGAACCACATCAAAGACCTTCATATTGGGGGAATTAAAATAAACTTCACAGAACTTTAATACCATAACATATTCTCCGTCCTCGCTAATCGGTATATCGTTAAATACAAGGCATTTCTGTGCAGAAAATTTCACTGCCTATAGTTTACAGAGGCAAAATAGTAGTGGAATAAATGCCCCGATCGCTACAAAAACTGGTAACATTACTGAAGAATCGTCAATCGAATACGGATCTGGAGTTCTAGGGCCACTTGTGTGTCGACTGGGCACCTGACCTTCTGCAATCAATTTTGAAATATTCCTGAGAGTGAGTACGAGGCGGAGACGTGGTCCCTGAGGGGTTAAGAGTTCGTTCAACGGGCAGGTCACGTCCAACCAACTGCAGTCTCTCGAAACACCATAGAATTTTGCGACCACCAACTCCCAATCGTGGAGGACGACACTGACAGTTTCGCCGGTCGGGGCTGCTCTCGAATTTCCTCCCTGCAAGTTATAGGGTTGTGGCAGCTTGTCCTCACCTACTCGGAAGATCTTTCCACTCGAGCTGCAATCACCGTCGCGCCCGTCGTTGCAGCTCTCCTTTGTCCGTTCGCCTGGCTGACGGATGCCACGGACATTCACGGCTGCATTATACGTACGCGTATGTACGTGCCCTAAGCCGGCCGACCAGGCTCTTTCGCGACTGCGTCCAATTCAGAGGCAATTGAATTCACAATTCCGGCTATTACGAGTGTCGGGAAAGGATTACGGTGGCGGAGAGGCGAAGAAGGAACAGCAACCGGGCAGACGTGTGCGTGCCGCATCTGCATCCATGCGGAGAAGTGCCGGGCATATGCATAAATGCATGCACGCCACGTACCCTGGACCCGGAGTCTACATCCGTTGAAATCGCGAACTAACGGGACAGACTGCGGGAAACTAGCTCTCGCGCTTGGGAAATAGGAAACTGAGGTATATCCTCGCGCGAGATGTCACCGCTACTTCGTGCGGGAAACTTACTGGCTGAGAGCCGGCCAATGAGGACCCCCTGGGCAATGATGTCACATCGTTATCGAGTTATTTACGGCGGGGGGACCTGGACGCCGTGAGAGAAATACGCCGGAAAATTCTGGGGACTTCGCGAAGATTAATTATTCGGGATGTCTGGGATTGTTCCAGCTAGCTCGAGATGCTTTTAGTATATTGTTGGAGGTATAGTTCTTGAAATCTTGTTTGTGCTGGATGAACGCAGGTTCGTCCAGGTTATTGGTTGGACGCAAAAATTCGTGCTAGATCGTGGCATTGAATCGTTGCCACACGTTGTAGTGGAAATTCATCAAATATTCAGGCCGTGGGAGCCTTCGCTGGGAACGAAGCTTCTTCCGCTCATTACGCCCGCGCGAGATGTCAAAAAACGGTCGCGCGAACCCGGCAAAAGCCCTGCGCTAAACGCTTGACGGCTTAATAATCGTATGCAGAGCGCTCGGGGAGCACCGCGAGCTGGGATGGCCCCACGGGAATCCGTTCTACATGGTGCCGCATAATTACTATGATCCTGCGCGCTTCACGGTGCTCCAGTTCTCCGCGAGAGGCAGAGAGACAGGCGGGTCCGTTGTGACCCCCGCGCGGAGAACGTGTTCAAAAAGCGCCGGCACCGAAAGAAAACCTGCAATCAACGTGTCAAAAAGCAGAACTTTCACCCGGCTCCGATCGTCGTAATGTATCCTCGGCGTTGCTCGCTCAGGATTCGAAGAACCGGTGCACCGTATCTGGAACAATGTCTGCCACGGTTTTTTTTTTCACCCTTACGTTCCAGTTTGATGTATTATTTTCGTTTTTTTTTTTACCAGGCGAGATACGCCTATCCATCGGAAAACGTGCTGCTCTATCGAGTTTCTTTGGCCGACCCGATGACAGCTCTAATTTTGCTGCAGCATTTTTTTCTTTTAGGTGGGGAGGGGCGTCGGTGAGTTATGGAAAACTCGGGTGAATTATAGGGAGGTTTGAAAATTATAGGGAGGTTTCTGAACTCCATTCAGAATTTTATGCGACGTTCAGTAATATTGTAGTGGTTAAGCTTCATGGTTTTAATTTTACGTTGTAAAATAAATAAACAGTAAAATTGAGGAAATAGTATACATTTATTTTTAAAAGTTCTTTGAACTGTTATAGTTCGCTGGCATTAGGCACAATCAGTATGGAGTGGGTACTGCTGGATAAGTCAAATTGTCAAATGTGCCCCCAAGTCAAATTGACCTTCCTTTCGTTATGAACACTGGCAAATTTCGAATTGGTATCCCCTATCACAAGGGTAGTTAGAGGGTGAGCATTGTTTAATGAATTTTGCGATATTTCTTCTGGTCTACGTAGAAAAAATTATGAAAAAATCATGAACATATTACCCGACAATACTATCAGTGGTGTATACACCACTATGAATTTTTTTCGTAATTTTTTGTCGAGTAGAACAGAAGAAATAAAGTATAATTCATATAACTACCATTGTGATAGGGATACCGGAATGAAACTTGCCACAGAGAGTTTTTTTGGGGTGTCAGTCGAATGGTATGAAGAAAGATCAATTTGGATGCACTTTTGACCTCCTCAGCCTAACCTCCGTTCGAAATGTATAACGTCAAGCATTAATCAAGTCCTTCACCAGTACGACGTTAAAAAACTGAACGACGCGGCTTAAATATGATGTACTGCAGAAAACATATATAAAAATGTACATGATAAAAAGGAGAATTGCATAAAAATTATGTTATAATATTGTCTCAAAACTTTGTTTTGTTTTCGACTAATGTATACAATGTGCATTTAGAATGTGTTTTAAATTAGCAAATGCAGCGGTTACATAAATGGAAGCTTAGTAAATCATAAATTAATACAAAGATGATAGTTTACGTATGTTTATGTCCCTTAACAATATCAAGAGCTTTCAACACAAATATCTCGAAAAAATGATCCATCAAAACCCTCCTGAATGACGCAAAGAAATAGAAATGGTAATAACAGCTTAACATTAATCAATCGAAAAGCATTAAAACCAACAAGTCTCCGTTTACAATGCAGTTACACCTCATCACTCCGCTCGTTCGCTTACAATTCCTCGAGAGAGAGAGAGAGAGAGAGAGAGAGAGAGAGAGAGAGAGAGAGAAGCGTCGACGAGTCCGGTTAATTTCCATCAAATGAATTCCACCGGCAAACAGTGACGATCCGGTCCCCGAAGGACGCATTAACATCCGGAAAGGAAACTAGACTAGCGGCGCGCGGCAGTCCTTTCGCGACAATTACGCAAACTGTTCGCGTTCGCCATTGTGCATCTTAATTAACATCCGGAACGAGAAAAGTCCTCGGGTGTAATTACGATGCGGAAGAGACGGTCGCCGAGACCGGGACCAGTTCCTCTCGTTCGTCTCCTTCCGGCCTTCCGCGAGTTCCGCGTCATTGTCCCTCTAATTACCCATTCAGAAATTACTTCCTAAAAGCGACGAGTGCGCGCGGATGTGACGCGTTCGATCGTCGGCACGTGGACGACGCACGACGACTGGCTAAACGCGTGTCAATGACTATATCTGACATGGAGACGCTACCCTAATGCCAGACCCTCTTCGTCCTCCTTAGCACGTTAACTAACGAGTCAGTTGCATACGGATGACATTAATTTTTTACCAGCTTATAAACGAAATTTCATTTCTTCAACGCAGAAAGGCAGCATTTACTATGATTTTGAATTTTCTGCAAATCGGTCGCACAAAATAAATTTATTCTGGTAATTGGTCGCACTGAATTAAACTCTCATCGCAGTGTGAATTCTGCGACCTGTCCAACACGTCAAAATTGAAGACCTTACTGCGGAAACCGAGGATGTCGTATCTCCAGTGAAATTGTGCTTTTTGAATTGCTGGGTGTTTTCGCAGATGATTGTTTGCCGAGTTAAATAATTTTTCAAATCTGGGATTGTCCGGTTTTCGCGCCGAGGTCTTCAGTTTTAAAATACCGAGAATTAAACGTGACGCGTTCGATCGTCGGCACGTGTGCGACGCACGCCGGCTGGCTAAACGTGTCAACGACTATAATGTGACAACGATATAGTGAACAAGCGCGCTCGGCAGGTGGTGGACACTTACCTGGTGGGGAAAAAGGCAGAAAAGATAAAAGACCGAGGCGAAAAAGAAGAGGAGCGTCGGTGACGGAACGATATTACCGGGGAGACGAGCGTGTAATTAAAACGTAATTACCAGATACGAAGTGTTATTTAAAATGCTATTTGTCCGGCTAATGGACGGGCGTGGTTTGCTCGCTATCGCGGAATTTCAATGGCGGATTGGTCTCCAGACCGCGTTTCACGGTTCAGAATGAACCTTAATTAGATGCGTGCTTCATGTTCGTTTTTTCTCCCCCCCCCCCCCCCCCCCCCCTCTCTATGTTTTGTCTTTGAAGAGGAATTCTCTTCTCGAAACGTTTCATTACGTTTGTCCATATACTCCGGTGGGCAGTCAATTAAAGTTTTGTAGGGTCTGATGACGGTGGTGTAATTCCGTACAATGGATCCTGTTTGGAAAGCTGCGAACATGGTCGAAAGTGGAGGAATGTGAGCAGAGTTTGATAGAATTGAATTTTTCAGTGGAAATTTTTCCGCTCGGAGTAAGCTACATTGATTTTTTTGTTAAAAATTTTAATATATATTTAATTTAGCTTTAAATGAGTTTTTTATATCACTGGGACTTCAATAAAAATTTGAAGAGGTGAAATGTATTTGGAGGAATGTGAGCAGAGTTTGATAGAATTGAATTTTTCAGTGGAAATTTTTCCGCTCGGAGTAAGCTACATTGAATTTTTTGTTAAAAATTTTAATATATATTTAATTTAGCTTTAAATGAGTTTTTTTATATCACTGGGACTTCAATAAAAATTTGAAGAGGTGAAATGTATTTAGTTTTCATTTTTGTGTATTGTTGCATAAAGTTGTGTAGAGTATGTTAAAATATACGTGAAAATTTGTAATGTAATAATTATGTTGTTGAGCATTATCCCTGCCAGAGTTAAGGATGACAAATTATAAATGAACATGTTAGTCGAATACAATTTCTATTTCTTGTTTAAATTCTTGTCGAATAGTGGATAAAGTCTTATTTGAAATTTAGATCTTTTATACAGATTCTATTCACCTAGTAAATAATAAATGTACTATATTTTTAACAAGTCCTTTTAAAAATTGTATTTTAATGGAGATCCCTCAATGAGCGGGGAAGAAATAGACACATGCAACCAGATAATAATGAAATCTATTTATTTATATAATGTTTACATTTAACATTAGAAAAGAGAATTGATACCAGTTGAAGTTGATAATAAAAAAGAACTAAATCTACCTAATAATGACACCTCACCTTAATAGAAGAGGTCAATTGATATTCAAAACTTTCAGAAGAAAATTGATATTGGAAATTGACCTGAATTTATTTCAGACTAAAGGTTATCATAAAAATATACTGAATATACATGACACTGTACTGTTGTCGATAAGGGTACCACTTATTTATTTATTCGTGCAACATTTATATTTAAAAAAGAAAATGGTTATTGTAAATTGTTCTGAATTCAACTAAGAATGAAGGCAACAAAAAAAAATGTACTCGGACTTCTCAACAATGGTACTCCTTGTAGATATTAGTACCATTTATTAATTTATTCGTGTAATATTTACCTTTAAAACATGTAAAAGAGGTATTCCTGACTTCAGTTGCTTTTTTTAAATTGCAATTATTTACATTTACTGAAAGTACGAAATATAAATGGCACATAATGACACAAAATTTATTCCAAAAATGGCAAGTTTGTATTGATTTTCTCTCGGCGCAACTTCACGATACAACATGCTTCGATCAAGAATATTAGCCAATAATTTCCCACGGAGCACCTTCATAATTTCAATGATAGCCGAATAAAACTCTAAAAGCGGTCACTTAGTCAACACCAGCAGATAGCATCATCGAAGAGAAATGCGAGGAAACTCGGTCATTCCACGTTGCAGCAAAACGAACGCGGAACCACGCGGGACTTTTAAACGACAGTCCCGGCTGCATTTTGATCGTAATCATAATCCGGAATGCACTGATAAGGAGCTCGTCCGTCTCGAAATCCGGGGTTTTACGACGCGAGGCTGCGCAGCGACGGCGTCGCGTTCGATAATAAAGCGGCATCTTCGCTGCGCGCCGTTAATGAGAAAGTTTGTGCATCGTTTTAACGACGTTGGATTCCATTAACAAGTCATAATTGCCACTTTATCGATCACCGACGCGGCCGCGTTATCGGCGCAGGCGGTGCCAGCACGACTCTTTGTAAATATCGTAAAACCGTGGCCCGCGTCTTAAACCGCTCCCTTTACAGCCGGCAGTAAATAAATAATTAAGTGTTTTTTCTCCTCCCTCCTCCCCACCATTTCTCTTTCAGGTTTAATAGTCGCGAGAACGCAGGCTAGAGTCCCCCACGGCTTTATCCGTCGCGTCGAAGGTGCCACTGATAGCGTATGAAGCCGCGGAGGATTGCTCGGGACCAAGACACTGACGAGACATAAAACCGAGCGCAATTACCGACCTATACAGCCAGTTATTAGGCGAATTTGTTCTGAAACGTCTGGGAAACCCGCGTGCAATCGGTTACCATTATTTCTCGCCGGGCGTATTAAACGGGATAGTAAAGATACACTCCGATTAGAGCCCCTAGGGCAATTAGTAGGCTCACCGTTTCGAACAGGAAATCACAAATCCAGGTTCGCGAGAAAAATTCTGTCGTTCAGGTAAAAGCCTTGTATCTTTAGTACTGAATGGTAAAAGTAGTTTTACAACAAAGCGTGTTCGTTATTTTATTGGCTATCGTGATTTGATGCTTGGTGCTGGAAGTAATTGTGGCTTGAATTGTGCTAGTCTATGATGATGGTTGCATTTCTATTATTAGATAAGTTCAGTATATTCTTACCAGCTTCGTGCCTTAATTCAGCTGATATTACACAGTACTAATTTTCTTCTTTGGGTTTAAGATACGAATTTTATGGAACTAAATAAATGGTACGAGTTTCTAGGGAACAGCATTATTATTAAGTAGATTCAACAAATTTTTATTTTTACCTTCATTCTTAAATAAATTCTGGTCCATTACTGATCGTAAGTTTATTTCCCAGGTTCTAAATACAAATTTTGTATAAATAAATAAGTAGTAGATACCCTTATCTATGAGGGTGCAGTGCAATTATTAAGATTCAATATTATTGTCTAGTAATATATTTTCTCTAATTTAACTATGACTAGATAAAATTGTATTTTATGCATTTATGACAAGAATGAGTATGAGTAATTGAAAACAGTGGAAAGAGTATTCAAACATTCTCTCAACTTATTAAAATTATTAAGAAGACGATGAAAGGAATTTTTAGCTTCTGTTTTGCAAATATTACAAATAATTTTTATTTTGTATAAATATCTTTAGTCTATCAACGAAGTTCTGGGACGCAAGGAAGATCCGTTCGCAGAAATGGAGTCGTCACGAGTGTAAATTGTGACCAGAAAGCGATGTTCACGTGGCCGATTAAATCTGGGAGGACGGCATTAACAGTGAATCGACTGGTTGTCCGAATTCGATAAAATCGATCTTCCAGCAGGGAGTACGAAGTGCTCAAACGAGCGGCAAACCAAGAAACGATCATCGAATATTTATAAATTTTTCGCCGCCTTCGGGTCATACAACCATATAGATAACGCTAAAAACTTTCGACGGGATCGGCCGAGCGTGGTGATTGCCGTTCGATGCATCGAAAAAGTTTCGATCGTACCCTCGAAATTGCAGAACAAATTAAATGTATCAGCGGTTCTGTATTAACTGTTGCTTAATCGAAAAGAATATTTCTGGGTGCCCGGAATGTTAAAAGCTTTCTACAACTTTCGAGAAACTGCAGGTTACAAAGTCACATGATAATATATTTCGTTGTGCTGCATGTCCTTAGCCAGGGTGCATTTACATTTATTATTATTTGATAACAGCAGACGTTATGTTTTCATAATATTTTTACAAATTCTTGGAGTTACATTCATACTTTAAATAATGTATGTACAAAGACAGAAGATCATTTAATTTATATATTGACGACTTTATTTTATTGTATCTTTGGTTAAACTTCACCTTCCGGGACCAAAAATTTTGCACTTTTTTAAATATAATCCTCCAGTTTTTGACGAAAAAACTTCAAAAATGCAAGTTTGAAAACGCGGAGTTCACTCGTTCAAAAGTTATATGCGTGTAAAGTCGAGCGATTTCAAGTGTTGTTGACAGTTAAGGGCGGCGCCATGTTGGTATGTACTCAGCGTCGTGCGTCGTTTTACGGAGTACTGAAAGTGTCTATTTTACATTACTTTATAAAAATAACAAGAACGCGCTACCCACAGTTTTAGCAATATTTTTAAAGTAATATATACCCAAAGAAATAAATTTGTTAAATAATTTCTCATTTATGCATCCTTACAATCTTTGTAATTTTAAATTAAAAATATTAAAACCTGTCATTTTGACAGGTCCCGTAAACCTAGTGTTAAACACGCATAACTTTGGAAACAGTGAATTCCTCACATTAAGATTTCAATTTTTGGCATTTTCTTGTCAAAATCTACAGGATTGTATTTAAAAGAAGTGCAACATTTTTGGTCCCAGAAAGTAAAGTTCAGCCACATCTCTAATTATATCTAAATACGACATATATTAGATAAAAAATAGCAGCATAGATCTATCCATTTTTTGAATGAACAATATTTTAACATTATTTTAAGAATCGTACATGGAATTTCTTGATAAACCAAGGAAGAAATATCAAAGTGAATTCGGAGATTTTAACGAATGAGTACAGTAAACCAAAATGGCCAAAATTAAATGAGGAATTTTAAGCATCATCGGGTGGAAGGATACCTTAAGAATTAATGACTTTTGAACCTTCCATTGAACTCTTTTCCCCATTTTATACCCGCGAGCAGTTTACGGCGCAGATACAGAAGGAATGATGTCAGAAGGGGATGAGTCTTTTCATTTGTACTACTTAACGCCCGCCCGCAGGAAATACGATGGCGTTAATGCTGGCCTAATGTAATCGAAAGACGGCGAACGCTTCGAGGAATTAACAAGTGCGAAAAGGGAAGCCGGATTTATTGCAGCACCACCGTTATGCCATTAAAGCCACCGTGAATTTACACTCGCTACCGAATTCGGCCGATCCGCGCATCCCGGTACCAAAATAGATTAATTAACAGCTGTCGAAGTCGAAGGGGCATTAACCACAATCGGACAAAATATTCCGCTGACAGTATTCAACATTTTGTAAATAGTCTACGGATTTTATACATTTTCCGGGCTAGCAGACACATAAAGCGTAATATGAAATGGCTTTGGAAGATTTTAAGCGAGAGAGGTAAATTTCTATTTTATTTTACCGTCAATTGACTGTCAAATGTTTACGAATGGACTCTTTAATGAGCGTATTTGCGAAACAATTTTTATAGTGTCACGCTTTATGGATACTTCATTAGAAAAGATGAGAAAATAAAGAAAAGCATGTCTCATTATAGTTATCGGATTTTATGCGTTTACAACAGAAATAAATCGGCGAAATATGAACCATAAGATAACAATTTCAGAATGTTGTATTTTTGTAAATTTTTTAAAGAAGAAATATACTTAAATACAGCTAAATTGAAATATTTTGAATACAGTTTTATGGAACCGGGGATAGAGAAATGAAATAACAATCTATAGAATACTAATTTCAGCAGACAAGCGGTTTAAGTGTCCATTCATTGGACAGGTCACTCAACATTAATTATGGGACAGAGAAATAATTGATGCAACCGTCGGAGGACAAAAATGCCGGCAGCTAAGCCGCTGAATATATTCCCAACGTCGCGTCGAGTCGGAACCATTATTGTTCGTGGAAACTCTTATCTGGAAAGCGGCAGGATGCAACGGCCTAGCGCGGACGCTAATCCTTCTTTCAATATCTCAATCGCCACGAACGAGAGATACAGATGTCGCGACAAATGTCCGAGGGTTTTCAGGTGTTGACGGTCGATCGGTTCCGATGCACGTGTTCACCGGAAGCGGAAACGCGGTGTGGGAACATCGGCCGTCGCAAGTGGCATCGGGACCGGCTAATGATGCGCATATAAATGCGGGATGCGCGAGAAGTCTAGATGACACATGTAGATAACATCGGCAGTGTGACTGGCGTTCGATATTGGCTCTATCATCGTTCGAAATTGATGTCGGCGCACACGCCTCGATTCCCGCTGCCGCCTACTCTGTAAAAACACGCTTCACGGTTTTCACGGATTACCGGTCTTAACGACGCTCCGTTCACGTGAACATTGTGTAATTAGATTGCAGGAAAAAGAAACAAATTACTCGCGCACCGTGCACACGAAACGTTCCACCTCTGTGTTAACTCTGGGAATCTAGAATGACCGAACCATGTTTCGCGACTGCTGTTGCCTTTCTTCTAATTACGAAGCTGTTTCTGTTCGGCAATTAACGCCAGACTTTGTAGAATTAAATTAGAGCGCTGGCGACGACTGTTTGATCTACATTTAAGAAATTTACTTGGAAAGTTACATTTACGCGTAAAGCTAACAGGCTGAAGCATGTCTTGCCGTTTCAAGTAATCCTGTTTCTTGGAGAAATTGACTTGAATAAGTTGTTTGAAACGAACAACAAGACGAGGTGACCGATTAATTAGCACGCTTAATGTAACAATCATAACCAACTAAATGAACATGCCTTGTTAATAATTGGAGAAAGATCCAAAGCTTTTGAACATTTTACACCTACATCAGCTTAAACCAGATCCACGAATTTAAACATTTTTGAAATACAATGAAACTTGCATAAATATTAATAACATCTGTACTCCATTCTTATCAAAAGGAATCTCCAGTTATTAAATTGAACTTGTTCCGTATCATGGCTTTTATACAGAGTGTGTCACCTAACTCGACCACCCAAAATATCTCGTATGTTTTTTATGGTAGAAGAAAATTTCACAGGAAAACATTAGTTGGTTCAAGATGATATTTTTTGAGATTTCAAGGTCATCGAAGTTTTTTTGAACACAATGATATATTTTTATGCCTTTTTCAAGACAAATCCATCGACCTATAATATTATAACCTTCACGTGACCTTGAGTATGCAACATTCACATGTTATCAACATCATTCACATCATACATTTACACTCCATGGACACTGATGTGCAACTTGTCAAAGACATTTCGGGTTTTCGGAGCAACAATAATGCATATTATGTGATTTCAGTTGTCCGTGAAAAAGTAGCTTCGTCAGTAAAGAGAACATCATAAAAGAAATGTTCATTTCTTTGTATTTGCTGCAATACCCATGTACAAAAACCAACACGATTCTCGAAGTCATTGCCACGAAGCTCCTGATGTAAGGAAATATGGTATGGATGAAATTAATGACGTTGCAATATTCGACACACACTTTCTTTGGAAATGCCTAAAGAACGTCCAATTTTTCGACAACTTGCAGAAGGATCACTATTGACTGTAGCCAATGCAAAAGTTTCGGCATCTTCTTCAGTAGCAGCCTTTGATCGTTTTCTTTTCAGTGATTTAATCAGTTAACTGTGGTTGACGGGTATACTCGTTAATCCGAAACTCGAATGCAGTACAGTTAACGTTAATGAATTGTTAAATTCTTATCGAATAAAAAAGGAATTCTTTCTCATTTAGCTTTACAAGGGCTTTGGATTTTATAATAGCCGCATTTGGCCCGCGTTCGACGTGTATATTCGTCATTGCTTGATTTTAATTCCGCGCAGTGAGGGATTTTTAAAATTGAACTCTACAGTTAACTGGTTAATACTCCCTGTTTTGCAAACAATTGAACTATGCGGTCAAAACTTTATCGAGGAGGATGATTTCTCTCAGGGTAAATTCCGGTGTACAGTAAAGATGCTCGTACGAAGTTATTTTTAGCTTCACCATAAACTAAAATCATTTCCATCTTTTCTGCATCACTGTACAACATCGATTCAGAGAAGTAACGTTATCTTTCAGAATCGAATAAATCCTGATCAATTTCTTAAACCTACTAATTAGAGTCACCGAAAAGAGAAGAATTTCTATCAGTGTTTACAATTTATTTATTATATTTCTTGAAACCCTAAGAGGATCATGTCGTCGTTATTTCACTATTTACAAGTGCCTTGCTCGAATGATTCTTCATACTCGAAGTCACGTGAAGGTCATAATATTACAGGTCGTCGGATTTGTCTCGACCTCGGCTATCATATAGCGATAATAAAAATATATCAGTCTATTTAAAAAAAATTCGATGACCTTGAAATCTCTTGAAAAGAAAACCTTGAACAAATTTCTTTGCCTATCATAATATTTGCCCCTCTGAACCAACTAATGTTTTCCTTTGAAATTTTCTACTATCCTAAAAAACAAGCGAGACATTTTAAATGGACGAGTTAGGTGAGACACCCTCTAGAATATTCTATAAACATTGGAATATTCATATAGATCCGCAGTCTATATATCGCTATAATGGATTCTATTACTGAGTAAGAAATAGTGTGCACAAGTATTAATATGAGTGTGAGTGTGTGCGTACGTGTGAATTTTGTTGTAAAACGTATATAACAAAAATAGACATAGTGTTATGAGTACAATATATTTATACGATATGTTAATAACAAGGAAAATCTTAATTGTATAATTACGAATAAGTACGTAAGTGGCTACATGCAATCTCTCTCATGATGTTTCCAATGTGTAGTGCGATTTCTGTGTACTACAATTGTTGTTTTACTGGAACAATTTAGGTTTCAAGTCATATTGTACTGTGTATGATTACAAATAAATTTTTATTTACCAGTATTACGATTGAATATGGTGTGGTTTTTGACTAATCATTTCAAAACAAAATCACAATACAAATTTTTGAAATTCATCTTTCTGTGTCCTTTCCACAACACAGAAATCGGAATGGGGTATTAAAAGACATTGGAAACTATAGGTCCGACTAACAATTGGCTGGAACATTCTCCGCAACAAAAGACCCAATAAAAACGAACTCAAAGGCTAGGAGCCATTGCTTTCAGAGCCACCAGAACACAATTACAAAATAAAGAATAGACGTTTTCCCCCCGATTCCAATCACAGAAAGATCGAAACGAGACCAACCCCCTGACTCCCTTCCATATTCCCCTAGAATTGTCGAAACGAGACTAACGAAGGAAAACCTCGAGCAGCCTCCCGCGGGGAGTACATGGATCCTTTTATGGCGAGGCACAATGGCGACTCGGATAATTCCCCAGAAGGATCGATGAGTAATGATCTGCCAGTGATACAAATCGTTGCGATTCACCTGCGGGCGATCGGCGATTCGGTTCTGGTCCCAATTAAAAGAACACAGGTACGGGTCAGCGGGTGACGTCCGATGGCTCCCCAT
The DNA here is from genome assembly GCA_028454255.1 of Halictus ligatus. Lineage (NCBI taxonomy): Eukaryota > Metazoa > Arthropoda > Insecta > Hymenoptera > Halictidae > Halictus > Halictus ligatus. Next base: position 1,617,415 of record CM052130.1, on the reverse strand, counting down.
GGGAGACCATATTCCACGAGGCTGCTCGGATCGATACCAGGATTTTTCGATCGCCGATTATTAGTCACAGGAGCGAGAAAGGAAAAACCGGGTTGGAACGGGTCCGCCGCTCGCGTAATTACCGTGTACATCGTCGTGCACGACGTAATTAGCGGTAAACGTCCATTCGACCGGCAGATATAGTTAATTTGTATCGGTCTGCTTTAAAGTACCCACCGATCGTCGCCGATACATTTCCCGTGCCGATGTTCCTCTCTTTTTCTATTCTTTTATTGTCCATTCATTGAACACCTTACAATGAATCTTCCCCAGAGCTAGATAAAATTTCTAAAAAAAAATATTTTAAATAATCGTGGTACAGTTCGAATGAAATACTTTTTTAAACGAACAGTACAATTTCCGCAAATAACATATTTTATTTCCAAAAATGTAGGTATTATTTTAAATCTACGGTACAATTTCCGGAAATAAAATATTTTATTCCCAAAAGTGCAGGTATTATTTTAAATAAAATAGACTATCGATTATTTACAATTGGAAATTGTATTTTACCAAGCTGTGATCTTGATTACCTCAGCCATTTACGTTATCTGCATACTGTAAAAGTATTGATGTTTCTCTATTGCGAAATCTATTTCTTTAAAGTGTGACGTTAATGAAGCATTGTGTTGAAGTCAGAAGCAAATATGAGTGAATTAATAAGCATATGAGACTCAAAGTTGCAATCATTGTGCAAACGCAATTAGATAAACATGACTCGTCGTAAATGAAGAAAAATAAACATTTTTTGAAAATTGTGCACGTCAACTTAAACCATGTGAAATGTAATTACCGTATAGTATACATTGCCGTTCACGAAAGCGATAAACGTTCGTTCAACTGGCAGATTCCTTCCTTTTCCCTTCTTCTTTCTCTGTTGCTACTTCTTTTCTTCCTCACCAGCTTCTTTGAGAGAGAGAGAGAGAGAGAGAGAGAGAGAGAGAGAGAGAGCAGGAAATTACGAGGTAATCCTTATGTTAACCGCAACACGATCGAGCGACCATCGAATAGGTTAATTGAGACGTTAATTAACGCCATAAAGGGCCCACGGTTTTTCGAAGTAACCTCCAATGGCCACCGGAAATCGGACGGCGATAACGGTACCGTTAAGATTAAAGCGAAAATTTAGTTTAATCGTTATACCTACATTAAAACGCTCTTCAGCCTGGTTGAAATTCGCCGACTTATCTATGAGCGTGATAAGGACGATGTCGACCAGAATGCTTCGTTACCGTTTTATTATTCTGATCCCATTCAGATAACCGAATGAAGAGATTCGGGACTTAACGTCACGGGACCGTTTCGGGAATATCGAGAGGAAACGAACCGTGGAAGCTGGAAACTTCAGATATCGATAAAGTATGATACTTTCGATCCAGATAAAGATTTGCATACCTCCGCGAAATGTAATCGGAGCAACATTGTAGCGGAAAACATTTTATATAATTTATTTTCGTGGGTCATCGCTGAATCTTAACTCAATAAAAACTACCGCGTTATATGCGGTACAGTTCATTAAGAAAAAGTTTATTAACTTTCAACTTTTTGAGTATGAGCTTACTGTACTGTACAAGGACGGGTGATTTCCAGCATCCCTTATTACAGTCTTTACTCATGGTCCCTCACGTGGTATACCCGGCGGCTGTGGAGATAGTTCTGAGACTTTTATCGGCTAGGCATTTGGCACATATATAGAGTATACTCTGTATAGACATGCCTTACAATTTAATTCCAAGTTTTCAGATTAAAATATACTATTCTATTATATCAGATGCTCTAAATGCACACCAATGGAAAATCAAATGATTCCTATTGCTTCGAAATCGATATAAAATTGTTAGGTTCCTATTACATATGGAGAAACGTTAAAAATAATTTGGCGTCCGTAGCCCATGACACGTCATTTCAAGGCAAGACTGACATTGACGTTTGCATCAACAATTGCTTATTTGATTACCACTATATTAATCAATAATGTCACAATTTTATGGTACATAGCAACAATTATAGTGTTTCTTAACCACTTGCCCTACAATATCGTGTCAGACTCGCGATAAAGATTCTGAACAGAGTCTAATAAAAATTTTATTTTGTTGTAGTTGATATATACCCGTTGGAGAAAACATAGGGATATAATGAGTATAAACTCTTTTTTTTCTATGAAATTCTGAACTATGAAAAATTTCTAATTATTATAATCACAAAATAAATAAATAAATAGTAGTGCAAGGGGTTAACTGTTCTAAATATTAGGGGGACTCATAAGTAATCAATTGTTTTGAAATCTAAAACAAACTTTGTAGTAAATTCAGGTTTTTATTTCTTAGTTTATTATATAATTTCCATCATTATCAAGGACTGTTTGCCACCTTTCCAGCAAATTTTCAATTCCCCTCTTATAGAAATTCATGGTTCGTGAAGCAAAATATGACCCAAAGTGCCTCCTTACATCTTCTACAGAAGTGAATGTTTTATATCTTAAATAATGCTTCAATAATGCTAGAGATCTGAAAGATGATAGTCAGAGGGATCAATATCCGGTGAGTACGGGCTGTGCGGTAAAACTTCCCATTACAATTCTTTCATTTTTTCCTGAGTGAATTTCTCTGTATGGGGCGGGGCATTGTCAATTTTCAGTACTACGCCATTTCTCTGGACTAAAGATGCTCTCTTTTCAATAGTTCTGAATACAGTCGTTGTAATTGCTGACAATACAGCTCAGCGGTAACTGTTTCCCCAGGTTTCAACAACTCAAAGTCGAGTAACACCTTTCTAAGTGTTAAGTTAGGTTTAGGTTTATGTTATCATAAAGAATCCAATTTTCATCTCCGGTAACGATTCTGCTAAGAAATGGATCTCTACGAAATCTGGATAACAACGAAGTGCAAATTGATCGGCGAATATTCTCTTTGGTCTCAGATAATTAATGCGGTACCCATATTTCTTATCTATATGCCTTTCCTCTTTTCTGTAGGTGCCTTTATTATAGTTGACCATGTGGACCCAAAGCTTCTCGATAATTCTTGTATACTTAATTTTGGATCGGCTTCCATTAGAGATTTTAGGGTGCCATTACCAAATTCAACTGGTCGTCCACTTCGAGTGATCATAATCACCAGCAGGAAACGTTGGCACTTGTTGACCTTCAATACATCTCCATAAACATCGCAAATTTTCTTTGCTGTTACCATTGCATTAAATCCCGAATGAAAATGAAAAAGTATGCAATTACGAAAATGATCTTCGGTAGGTACGGACGCCGCCATTTTATTACAGGGTTTTAAGAAAATTGTACTTTTTAGAATATCTCGATCACAGGCTGCTTTACCGAAAACTCTGAAAGAAAACGTTTTTCCTCTTCAACGATCGGTACAGAACTAAAGGCAAAACAGATTCTTTGCAAATAATTGATTACTTGTGGGTACCCCTAATAGTAGAGGTATCAATGAAAATATGATTGATTGCATCGAATTGTAGCAAGTTGTGAAATAAAAGAGGGGGAAGTCCAAGTTTCAACAGACTTCCGCGTCAAATTTTCATTTTCTGGTCAGGTCGCTTTATAGAGTCCCTCAACTCCATCGAATATTTTCGGGCTTGAACGCGAAAGGAGGAGAGGGAGCCTGAGGGAAGCAGGGATCTCGAACTTGTACGGCCGGCGTGAGATTTACAGCCTAACGGCTCGTCGCCGTGCCCACATCCAATTTCCGTGGATATCCACGAAAAACATACCCCTTTTTCGTCGCAACGAAACCCTCGTGTCGGGTTTCCTGCGGCGTGGCTGGTAGCGTAGGCGTCTATAATAACTCCTCTCATGGAAGCTGGGCGAGGCACGAGCGGATCGGCCCGCGTTTATCGTACTCCCGGAGTGAGAGTCGACTTCGTATGGCCTTTTAACCTTATATGGCTGGTGCACCTGCCTCCAGCCCGATAGGACATTTCCCATAATGCGTTCGTTTTCTCTCCCTCGCTCTCCTTCTTTCTCGATCTTTCTCCCTTTTATCCGCTTCCTCGTCTACTCGTTTTATTTTCCTTTTCGTTTTACGCGCGCTTATACACTCTTATAAAATCACAGAACTGACATCGAAGTCGACGAGGATTTATGATCGAGGATTTGTGTCAGATCCCGGAGAAATGCCTCCCCCTCCCTCGTTTCCCTTCATCTTCCGGTTGTTCCCGTGCCCTTTGGCCGAAAAGAGGTTTCTTTCTTGCGTGACCTCTTTTTTTATTGTTCAGTCCCATATGGATCACTGCGAATGAAAGAGAAATGCGGGATGGGGCTTGCGGTTCGACCCGGTGCAGCCGATTTCCTGTGGAAAAAATGCTGAAAGCGGACGATGATGCCCCGGCTCGTGCAGTCACGATTGACGACGCCAGAGGATGCGCGGTGAACGGTGTCGATCCTTCAACCCTTTGCGGTCCGAAGCGCTTTCTCTCTTTTATTTTCGAACTTGCTTCAACGTCATACAATTCAATTGTTTCCCCATAGCTTGCCTAGCTTCGCTAGGACAGCTGAGAAGTACTACAATCGTCGTTGCATATCATGAAATTGTGGTACTATTGATGAAGGCACTGCAAATTAGAAAAATAGGTAACTATTTGTGCAGTAGTTCTGAGGCTAAACAGTAGTTTTTTTGTAAACGGACTAAACGACTTCAGTTTTTCTGCCAAGCAAGATAAATTACTTTACTAGATGATATGTAATGAAAATTATTCACTTGGGCTTGTAATGAAAATTTTCATCGAAATTGCTCCTTGAAATTGTACTTACCATAAATTGCCATAATTTCAAAAGAATATGAAAAAACGTCATATTTATACAAAAAATTTTATAGGGATCACGAAAGACCCCAGAGTACCATTCAAGGGTTAAAGTGCGAAACAGAATGTGTGAAGTACCATACTAGTTTCTTCCTTGAGCTATATCTGAGCAGCATATGAGGATCAAAGCAACAAAATATTTCGACTCACAATAATTGCCAAAATCGTTAGACCCTAACCGAGGATGATTGCACCCCGAAGCGAATTTGAAACTAATTGGCTATTTCCGTGTGAATACGCGGTTAATAAGTAGTGAATCGTTTACCATACGCTCACAATTAGTGGCCCGCCGATTTTCTCGACTCAATTAAACGAAAGGTAATTAACGAGACCGTTCAACTGGCCGGGCAGGTTCATCGAACACGCGACCTATGCAAACGGGTCAGCGACACCGTGCCACGGCTCGATAAATCCTTGGCCCATACAGAAAACCAATTAAATCCCAATTAAACGAGGCTTGCGCGGCTAGAAAGCGGTCCCCTAAAATAGCTGAAGAGGGTCCCCAAAAAGCTGACCGTTTCCCTCGGTAATCTCGGTGATCTCGAAATTCTCATTAGTCAAGTCTTTCAGATAGAGAGACTGTTATCGCGCCACCTTATCTCCCTTCGTGGGTTGTCAGGACAAGAGAAACGAGGGGGGGAGGGAGAGAAAAAAAGAAGAACGTTTTGGAATTGGGTTGGGTCGCGCGCAGGTGCTGGCATAGCACAGGTCACGGTCAGATTAACCCCGATCATGTTACTCTCAGCGTGGGAGTGCTGGCAGGTCCCCGCGTAATAATAGGATAGCTAGGAGAAGTATAGGAGATCGCATTGCCCAGGATAGATCTCGGTTCATTATAAACGGTTTCATCGGGCCCCTTGATTTATCTCTATCGCTGTTCACTCGTTTGTTATATGCGGAACCGCCGAAATGTTCGATTTTCATAGTGCCGGCCGAGATTGCGGCCCCCGGAAGACCTTTTTCTCGATTAGGCGTCGAAGATCGATGACGTTCTTGCCGCTAGAAATTTATACCGTACGGATATCGGTGTCTGGTCCTCGCTTTCCGATTATAGGGTTCCCCCCGAAAATCAAATAGAAATCGCGGAGGCAACGCCTCGTAACTTCATCGGGATTCAACTCGAGCCTGGAAGAAGTATTTCTCGGAGGGAATTGTTCGAAATGAGATATTGATGAAGTGGGCCACGTTAGAGCGGATGATGGATACGCTCTTTCGAAAATCTGTTGCGAGTCTATGTCTTGATTGAAAGCGGTTCCGATCGGAGGTCTTCGGGAGAATTGTTCTTTTGTGGTCTTGATGATTGAAGTTGTGGGGGGGTGGGAGAGGAGGTTGATGATCGTAGAATTCTTGTTTTGTTTTCTGGATTTGTAGAGAGGCTGCGAAGTATTTTACTATGTCAGTTTCTAGTACTAAAGAGCTTATATATAAAAAAAAGCTTCACCGTTGCCTACTACAAGGTGAACATCTTCCGCGCCGTCGCTGTACTACCCCCACTACTACTCTGACGGTTCCCCTACCTCCCCTACCTGGAGCATCTGCTTTTGGCCCGTCTGCCAGCACTGGGACTTACAAGGGAACATATTATTTAAGTTACACAAGTCGATCTTTTCAGTGATGCATTTGTGATAGATCTTGGAAAAATATGCAACACTTAACAATAGTTGTTAAAATAATAATATACTTTATAATTTTCTTATAATATTTTCCTATTTCATACATATAGACAGGTGTCACGTAATTACGAAGAAGAAGACGTGGAGTTAAGTGGATAAAAACCTCCAATTCCCCAGGCTTGGTCTACTATAAATCGGTGAATCAGAAAAATGAGAAATCATTGTTACAAAATTTGTATCGATTCTGACTCAACATCACAGATAGCACAGGACGTCTTAAAGACGCCCATTTTACGTCCATTGTAGGTCTGAACGTCTTACGACCCAAACTGGACGTCGTTTGAACGTCTGAAGTAAGACGTCTTAAAGATATCTGTTTCGAGATATTTTAGAGACGTCTTTAAGACGTGTCAAAGACGTTTCCATCTCGACGTCATTTGAACATCTAAAATAAAACGTCTCAAAGACGTCTGCTTCGAGACGATCTAGAGACGTCGTTTAAACGTCTGAAATAAGACGTCTTAAAGATATCTGTTTCGAGATATTTTAGAGACGTCTTTAAGACGTGTCAAAGACGTTTCCATCTCGACGTCATTTGAACATCTAAAATAAAACGTCTCAAAGACGTCTGCTTCGAGACGATTTAGAGACGTCGTTTAAACGTCTGAAATAAGACGTCTTTAAGACGTAAAGTTTTGTAACACAAGACGATCCAGAGACGTTCGGAAGACGTTCGTAGGACTTTGAAGACGTCTTCAAGACGTTCGAATGTCCATCAACAGATGCTTTCGTGCTATCTGGGATAGGACCAGAAAAGGATACAGCTAAAGTACCGTAGCCTTAATGTAAAACCCAAAGAGAGGGTTAACGCATCTTCCTGTCAATTCCGTACCTCTCAGCCATCTCAGCTCAGGCCTGAACTTATGAAACGCCCTATAGTCCGGGGGACAGGATAGCCCGCGGCTTAATTAAATTCGTCGGTGGACACGTACGGGCGATAATGAATCAGAACGCACCATGACCGCCGCCGATATCACAAAGGGAGCATTTCCCGAGGACACGGCCGTTAGAATAAGACCGAATTAATTGGGACACCGCAGGGGCCGGACCCACGGATTTATTTATCATGAACTAGGACAGAGACGCCGCCGACGACCCCCGTCGGCTTCTTCAGATTAATTTCATTTTATTCGAAACCAAGGCCGTTTCTCTCTCTCTTTCTCCCTCTCTCTCTCTCTCTCTCCTCCCATCCTCTTGTTTCTTCTCGCTCTTTCTCTCTCTCTCTCTCTTTCTTTCTTTCTGTCTTTCTCTCGTTCTGTCTCAGGGACCGGTCCTGAAACCGTCACGGGTTCGTTCGGTTGCGCAGCTCGTCGCGCGTTTCATGTTTGTTCCACCTCTGCGCTCGTTCTTCTTCGTGTTTCCACCTCTTTCGCTCTTTCTGTGAGAACGAAACAGGACTGTTGTACACGCGAGACTGCCGGACACGGATGAGATCTTTATTCGGTGGCTCGTTTTGCGTACGGGCTCCTCCGATCGCAACAGAAACGAGCCTCGTGGGAGGTTCTTGTCCGTGGATTTCGGCCCGCGGTATTCATTAGCATGGCGAATTATAATTCCCTCCGGTGAGCCGCGCCGAAGGTGATCGCACGCAACAAGCAAAATCATCGTGCAACTTCATGGGTCACTGATAAAATCGGTCGAAGTAGGAATGAATAAATTGAAGTCGTGTATCGTTACGACACTCGTTTGGGGAATGGACTCTGGATTTCTAAATTCTTTTTTATGCAATCACAATAGTGGGAAAGAGAATGGGAATCATTTTTTTAGAAATTTTTAGAAATTGGAAACGAGTCAGACTCGTGATAAAGATTCTGAACAGAGTCGGTAAAATTCTATTTTGTTGTAGTTGATATATATGCGTTGGACAAAACATAGGGATATAATGAGTATAATCTTTTTTTTTCTATGAAATTCTGAACGATGAAGAATTTCTAATAATTATAATCACAAAATCAATAGTAATGCAAGGGGTTAATAACGTCAATGAACTAAAAATAATACATTGAAACTCTTAAATTCTTTTAACCATCCGTATGCTATGCCGGAGTTAATAATATGTACAATTTTATTCTAATATAAGACGACGCTTTTCTGTCTTCTTCTTCTTCTTCTTCTTCATCCGAAATACGACAGAAGCCGGTCCCGAGCCATCGCCTTATATCGGAAGAAATCTGAAATATCGGCGTGGGTCAGAAATGGCTCAGGCATAGGCCTAGGACTCGCAGAAGACCAGTGTTAAAATAAGCTCTGAGTCCTGAGCTTTGAAGGCTCGAGTCGTCACTTCAGCCGTAAACGCTGCAGCTTTCCTAACTAGTTTCGATTGGAACGTTGAAGAAGAATCTCGAGAAGCGTATCGATCCTTTAAACTTTCTTTAGAAATGAACAGTTCATTTAGTGAAAAGTCGTCTGATACCGAAATAGAAAATGAAGCATTAAAAGTGTTGGAAGTGGAATAGCATAACAGTATATGTTATGTACAAGTAATTGTTCAGGTATTACTATAACATACATATGTCTAATTTTCAAAATGATACTTTTTTTCAAGGAATGTGCTATAAATATGCAAACGCAGTTACATGAATGTTTGAATAACTTCAGATCTTACTGCAACACCTGTCTGCCTTTGAAAATGATACTCTTCTGAAACAACGTGTTACAGCTATGCAAACCGAGCTATGCAAGACTGAGTTTTGAAGCTTCGAAAACTCGAGCTTTATACAACACTACAGGAGACCGAGGATTAATTATTGAAATCGTTTTAATTGCACCTTTCAATTTTTCCATAATCCCAGCAGCTCGAATCTCGAAGTCCGTGAACGTCCGCCGATTCAAAATGATAAACGTCGCAAGAAGTGATCGGATGAAGAATAGTAATTGTAACTGGCCGACGTGTAAAAATCGGCGAGTATCATGCGAGTCGGGGCATGATTCAGCGAAGTTTATGGCCGGCGACGGGAAGCTTCTTCCCTCTGCACGATTCCAGACAGATATCGATGTACATATTTTTCTGCTGCACCAGCCAAGCATATTTGGTGATTCAGGAAAAGTATGGGACGCGATACGTGGATGGGTTCAGATGGAACTCCCGCCAAGTCTCGGGTGTGCAAGAACCTGGAATCGTGAGGCAATACGTACACCTGTTGCCTAGATCCGTGATTTATATCGAAGACTTCCTTTCTTCTTGTTCCTCGCGCCACGCGGAGTTTCTCTACGCACTGTGCGTGGGCCGCGACTGGAATATTTTTCCTCGTGGACGAGCAACAAGAGGACCGAAGTGACACATGCCCACACGGGCCCTTGATTTTTCGGGGTATTCTCAGACAACGTGATGCAATTTCACCTATTTCAAGACGTACATCCTGATTTTTAGCTAATATGATTGTACGTCGTTTTTTGAAATTTTTAAAGCCGATGGAAATTAATTCTGTAGCGTTTATATCTTTATTATCACCGCGTGTTCCTCTATATTTACAGAGAATAAAACATTGAGAATAGAAAGTTATATCGGGGATTTTTAATTGAATTTTGTGTGCCAATTAATATTTACGAATCTCAGATATTTGTTCGTTTAAAAAAGAACAATGGAGGTGGGAAAGTCGTACTGAGTATTTCAAATTGGATATCATGTACCATTCATAGCTGTTCACAATACATGTTTGTTCAAAAAGAACAGTGAAAGCCGGAAATTTCATAATTTGATTATGCTGAAAGCTTCAGAAATATGGACAAATGAATTTTCTACAAGGTTATTATGCTCTTTCGAAAACACTGCATCAGTATATTAAAGGAAAAGCTAATTAATTGAACAAAGAATTGATCATTAATTTGTACCTGTTCCTCAAAAAGAAAAATACCACATAAAATCGTGCAGAAAATGCGAAGAAATATTTCACTGAAATTTCGAAAAATAATTTGCACCATGAACTTCGGCTTAACGAGGCGAACTTTACACCGACACACCACACCTGGGGACGCACACTTACGTAGTCAGCTGATTAGTAGGCCACTTTGCAGACCAAAACTAATTCAGAATCTAATTTAAAGTTTTGATTGACTTTAGATAGATGCGGCAAAACATCTTGCCCAGCCAAGGATGAAATCCCCATCACATCCGCTAAAAAAATAGAAAAAGGATTAGTC
>CM052130.1:1587475-1606645 GCA_028454255.1 Halictus ligatus | reverse complement strand
TGTGTACGAGCGCCGGATATAGCCGGCATCCATTCGATGACCTGTGTGTACGAGCGCCGTTCAGTGGCGCTACCGAGCGGAATGCCGTAACGAAAGGGTTAACAATTGCTGACGGATTAGGAAGATACACGGCCAGAAAATTAAGGAATTATATAATTAAAGAATTCGTCCTTTGCGGGCGAAAAACCTGTAACAAAACATGAGCCGCTACCCACAAAACTAAATAACAGTCTTTGAACGTATACTAAGGATTTTATGCATTTACGAGAAAATGGGTGGGCATAGTTTCTAAAAGTACAAAAGAAGAAAAAGTTTGGGTAGTATCAACATATTGTTTGCAACTTAATAAAACTATAAAAGCGAGAAATAAACTCGAATTGGATTCTTGTGTCCTGCAGGTAACGTAAACAATTTCTATTTTGCATGAAGGTCCACAGTCGGGTAATTAATAATCTAGGTATAATTAACAGAGACATGAATTTTGTCCAGCTTTTTGCGATTTTGGCCCACTGTGGAACGATTCCTACGTTACCCCAACACCTTTATTTTCGATAATTGTCGAAGAGTTGGAAAGGCGTGCGGTCAGAAAAATGTTCCTTTGTGAACGAGGGCCCCCTATAACAAAGTATCAGCGAACATGGTCGAAAACGTAGTACCTCTCATCCCCCTCGACGAAAAGTTCATTCACCAGAAGCACCATTCAGTGGGCAGTTTCGCCATTGGCAAAGTCACGTTCAGAAGCGGCGGGTCTCAACGATGGAAGCATGGAGTTCGAAGAAAGTTCGGCGGAACAATCCTGAGCGGGCAAGTCGATTGTCCAGCGAGGCGCGATTCCGAGCTAACCTGTAAACCCTTTCGCTGGGTTTCCGATCCATTGGAGGTGTAGCCGGTAGTTTGTGGCTACCGGCGGGGGTGGGGGGCGGGGGGGGGGCACGGTGCCATTCATGAACTCGTGGAAAGTACAATGATCCGTCTAACTTGGCACGCCTATCCACCGGCCGGACCGTGCGGTTATCTAGGCAAATCCTCGCTCGGAATACCGGTAGGTCTCATTGAGCGAAGCCACCGAGCAATTTCGTGGCGGCATTGACTGCGCTAAGGCGACACTTGGCTCGGTGAATTGGCAGGAAGCCCGCGCCGCTTAACTCCTCTTTGTATGAGATTATCACCGGCTACTCTCTCGGCCCCTGCCGCACCATCGGCCGGCATCAACTGCGTTCACATTGTCGTCATCGGGACCCTTGACGATTCCTGAACGGGTCTTTCCCGCAAGATCGAACCGCTCACGCCGCCTCAAGTGGGTCCTGCCGTCGGCAGGTGATCGCCAATCCTCAGACGCGTTCGTCATGGACTGGCGAAATGGTCTCCATGGTTCGCCAATTTTTTCCAGGTGGTCCTTGACAGCGTATTATACACTCGATGACCGAGTTCATTCAACGCAGACACCAAAATTGACGCGTTTCGAGTAGCGTGAGTTGCGTATCTCCATTTTGAACTTTTCATTACCATGCATTCCAAGTTTTCGCTATTCTTTGGTAGGGGAGGGGACAATGGGGTGAAATGTTCAATTGCCCAGTTTTATCTCGATATATGTCACAAATATCTAGCCAATAAAATTCCCAGAACTATCCCCACTGCCGCGGGATATACCCTGTGAGGGGCCAAGTTACATTCCTCGGCGAGCGAGGCCACTCGAGCTTCACTGTCCTTTTCTACGTTCGCCAGTGTATCAAATAATAGTACAATCTTCTAACCGATATATTAGGGGGACTCATAATTAATCAATTATTTTGAAATCTAAAACATACTTTATAGTATTATTATATATTAGGACCTTGAATAAGTTCTCGCTGTTTCTTTAAAGATGGCAGGAGCAGTACCCCGTTCGTCAATTTCGAATGGTAACACACATGCAAGGAAGTAGTGTATCTAAACTTAAATTTCAGTGTATGGTAGTTCACTTTAGTCTAAACAAAGTAATTTTTTCTTAGTTCTGAAAATGTCCACTTTTGTGCCAAATAAAGTGTATTTGCGGGGAATTTTATTGCACTACTTTATTCAAAAGAAATCTGCAGCTGAAGCACATAGAATTCTTGTTGAGACTTACAGTGACAATGCTTTGTCGGATACGACATGCAGAGACTGGTTTCGACGCTTCAAAAATAATGATTTTAAACTTGAGGATAAAGAACGTTCTGGCGCACCGAAAAAATTTGAAGACGAAAAATTGGAGGAATTACTCGATCAAGACCGATGTCAGACGCTAGCAGAACTTGGAAAAACATTACAAGTAGATGAGTCAACTGTTTCAAAACGTCTAAAAGTTTTAGGAATGATCCAGAAGCAAGGACATTGGGTACTGTACGAATTGAAGCCGAGAGACGTCGAACGGCGTTTTCTCACGTGTGAACTACTGCTTCAACGGCAGAAAAGAAAAGGTTTTTTGCACCGCATCGTGACTGCTGATGAAAAGTGGATACACTACGATAATCCAAAGCGTAGAAAATCATGGGGTAAGCCCGGCCATGCATCAACATCGTCTGCAAAACCAAATATCCATGGTTCGAAGCTTCTTCTCTGTATTTGGTGGGATCAGGAGGGTGTAATTTATTATGAGCTGCTCCAACCGAATGAGACTATCACGGGTGAGCGCTATCGACTTCAATTGATGCGTTTAAGTCGAGCCGTAAAAGAAAAACGGCCGTTATACGAGCAGAGACACGACAAAGTGATTTTGCTACATGACAACGCTCGGCCTCATGTTGCAAAACCAGTGAAAACCTACCTGGAAACGCTTCAATGGGAAGTTCTACCCCACCCGCTGTATTCACCTGACATAGCCCCTTCTGATTTTCACCTATTCCGTTCGATGGCACATGGCCTAGCTGACCAGCTCTTTCATTCTTATGAAGAAGCTAAAAAATGGATCGATTCTTGGATAGCCTCAAAAGACATGTCGTTTTTCCGACGCGGAATTCATACACTGGCAGAAAGATGGGAGGAAGTGGTCGCTAGTGATGTACTTTATAATTTAAATAAAGCTTTTATTTTGTAACAGAAACAGCGAGAACTTATTCAAGGTCCTAATATAATTTATTATATAATCTTCATCATGATCAAGGACAGTTTGCCATCTTTCCTGCAAATTTTCAATCCGCCTCTTATAGAAATCCAGGGTTCATGAAGCAAAATATGACTCAAGGTGCCTCCTTACATATTCTACAGAAGTGAATGTTTTATTTCTTAAATAATGCTCCAGAGATCTGAAAAGACGACAGTCAGAGGGAGCAATATCCGTTGAGTACGGGAGGTGCAGTAAAACTTCCCATTTCAATTCTTTGACTAAATTCTGTGGACTAAAGATACCATCTCTTTCGATAGATCTGAATACAGCCGTTGTAATTGCTGACAATACTCAGCAGTAACTGTTTCTCCAGGTTTCAACAACTCAAAGTGAATTATGCCATGACAGTCCTACCAAATGCACAGTAACACATTTCTAAGTGATAAGCTATGTTTAGGGGTTGATATTACGGTTTGATTTACAGAAAGCCATTGCTTGGAACGCTTTATGTTACCGTAAAGAATCAATTTTTCATCTCCGGTAACGATTCTGTTAAGAAATGAATCTCTACGAAATCTGGATTGTAATGAAGTGCAAATTGGTTGCCGAATATTCTCGTTGGTTTCAGATAATTGATGCGGTACCGATATTCCTTGCCTATATGCCTTTCCCATTTCGTATAGCTGCCATTTTATATAGTTGACCATGTGAACCCAAAGCTTCTCGATAATGCTTGTATACTGGATTTTGGATCAGCTTCCATTAGAGATTTTAGGGTGCCATTACCAAATTCAACTGGTCGTCCACTTCGAGTGATCATAATCACCAGCAGCTTACGTTGACACTTGTTGACCTTCAATACATCCCCATAAACATCGAAAATTTTCTTTGTTATTACCTTTGCATTAAATCCTGCATGAAAGTGAAAAAGTATGCAATGACGAATATGATCCTCGGAAGGTACGGATGCTGTCATCTTATTATAGGGTTGTAAAAAAAATTTTACTTTTTAAAATATTTTGAACACAGGCTGCTTTGCCGAAAACTGTAAAAGAATACTTTTACAGTTTCCTCTTCAACGATCGGTACAGAACTAAAGGCGAAACAAATTCTTTGCAAATAATTGATTACCTATGGGTACCGCTAATATGTTCCTGGATAGACCCGTGTTGTGGACATATATCGAGTAAACATGTATGTTTCCACTCCTCGGCGACCGAGGCCACTCGAGCTTTGCTATCCTTTTCTACGTTCGGCAGTGTATCAAATAATATTACAATCGTCCAGCCGATAATTGGCCCTGCCAGACCCGTGTTTTGGACACATATCGAGTACCATTTATATTTCCACTTCTCGGTGACCGGGGCCACTCGCGTTTTGCTGTCCATTTCCAGTGGCCGAAATAATGATAGGTTCACTATCCGCGTCGGCTGATTTACTGTGTTTATTTCTGTTTACATTGTTGGAAGCGTACTGTAGCGTTTGTTATTGTTGTACAAGAGTGTGCCCTACCCACTGTGTAAACAGTCACTCAAATATCAAAAGCGTTAGTGTAAAGACATAACTCTTTAGGTAATATATTGAAAATTATCGTGTACAGGATACGAAATAATCTTAGGTTCACGGTGAAATATTTAAAAAATACTTTTGTCAGTGCAATTTTTTGAACATTTTTGTAAGGTAAGTACAAAGACTTATAACCTTCACACATTTCGAAAAATATTTTATGTTCGTTTAATACTTTTAGAGCATAATGGGGCGTGGAAAACCGTCAAATGATGGTGAAAAGGGCCAAATTATTGCTTTCCATAATATGGGTCTCTCAAACAGAGAAATTTCAAGGAGGATTGAAAGATCATTAAATGTAATTAATCATTTTTTACAATTACAAGAAAAATACGGCACTAAAAAATCTACGGGCCGTCCAAAAAAATTAAGTCAAAGGGAGAAAGGGAAGATTCTTCAAGAAGCACGACAAAACAAACTTAATGCGTCTAAAATAAAAATGAAATTAGACTTGCCAGTTGGTGTTCGACGTGTACAGCAAGTTTTAAGATCGAGTGGAACACTTAAATACACTAAAAGGGCGAAAAAACCGCCATTAACGAAATTTCACAAAGAAGAACGTTTAAAATTTGCGGAAAATCACATGTCGTGGACCGAAAAATGGAAAACGGTGATATTCTCAGACGAGAAGAAATTTAATTTAGATGGCCCTGACGGGTTTCAATATTATTGGCACGATCTGCGTGACCAAAAGGAAATAAAAATGACAAGAGTCCATGGAGGAGGGTGTGTAATGATTTGGGCTGCATTCGGATACAACGGCAAGACCCCGATAATTTGGTTTCCACCAAAAGCTAATGCCGAAAAATATCAGGAAATACTAGAACATGACCTGGATCAGCATGGAGACGAAATTGGTGGGCCTAATTTAATATTTCAGCACGATAATGCAGCAATACATCGTGCAAAAACTATTAAAACTTGGTTTGAGACAATAAAAGTTGAAGTTTTACCTTGGCCATCAAGAAGTCCCGATTTAAATCCCATAGAAAACCTTTGGGGAATCTTAGCAAGGAAGGTATACGCCAATGGAAGCAATATTCTAGCGTGTCTGAATTAAAAAATGGGATCAGAGAGGCATGGGCTCAAATTAAATCAGAAACATTAGAAAAATTAGTTGAGACAATGCCACGTAGAATGTTTGAAGTTATTAGAAACAAAGGAGGACCAACTAAGTATTAAATTATTTTTATTTCTGTATTTACTAAATTCTTTATGCAAAAATATATAATGAACCTATGTTTATTTCGCCCATAAGTTTCTAGTTTTGTAATATAAAATTTGTAACAGACAGTAATAAACATTATGTTATTCAATTGAACTGGGTATTTTGTTAATTATATTAGAAAGAATAAATAATAATAAATAAAATCAAAAATATAACATAAAACACATTTTTATGTCAGCCAGTTAAACTGAACCTATCGTTATTTCGGCCACTGTATATAGAGAAAACACTGTAATCCATCTTTGAGAACAAGTGATTTGATGATGTTAACACTTTTAAGGAATACTGTTTCTGAGACATTGTCAACGCGGAGCCTGGGGCCTTCATTTAAATCAATTAGTACCCCTGATGTTTCCAAAACCGAACCGCTTGTCCAAGCGCCGCCAGATTAGAAGTAGCGGCTCCGATTGGAGTAGCAAGAACGTCAAGCCGTTGTTCATTAGCCTTCCGGAAAGATTTCGGAGATTAATTGCTGGGTAGTTCGTAGGCGACCTGTTGATCGTAAAGTTCCCTGATTTACGACATTCCTGGTCCATTCACCTGACGCAACGTGTTCGAGGGGTCGAACGACGCGGCGCGACGAAATCGATCAAACACCGGCAAGGACTTCCTGTTCCGTCTGAGGTTCGTTTACTGGTCGTTAGCATCACTTTTGAAACAGCCTAGGCCTGTTTACACAGGAGGACGCGGCGCGGAGCTCTAATGGACGACAAAGCGTTTGCCACCCGGTGGCCGTTTATCGCCCGTGCTTTCTCGGTTAGCGCGTTTAACACCGTATCAACTGACCGCATAATCATCGACGTATGAACTGGAATAATGACTGCCGCAAGAAAACGCGCCGCGCCGGGGCTAAGTGAATTAGTGGTGCGTGCCCTTGTCCATTCTTTTTTTTTCTTCTTCTTCTACCCGAGAATCTCGTTAGGCGCAGGCGTACTAACGACACTCTCTTCGTTCAAGAACGTGGAGCACATTGCCTCCACCGTCTACGTATCGATTTTTAGCGAGTTTTGTGGCTCAGGCTTCTTCGACTATTATCGTTCTATCTCGATACTTTAACGCTTTATCGCGCCTTTGACCTTTGTCTCTGATCCAGTGAATCTTAAAATTAACCCATTGGCGCGCAATAACGTCTCATGTACGTCGTGTATTTCTTTTTGCGCTTTATATATTGAAACGAAATAAACGTTACCAGAAAATTACGTTAATTTATTATGATATGTAGTTTTTCATCACATTGTAAAAATCGAAGTGGAATACTATTTAATATTAACTGCAAATATTCTCAGCGAAATGTGTATTACCATCTCCGTATTTTAAAAGTAGTTTGACTGATTAATATGATTTTTACAAATCCATTCTACTCGATTACTTTCAACTTTTTAGGCCCATTGTCAAATCACAGGGACTCACAGTGACAGTTCTATTAAGTATTAAGATTGACTTCTATTAAGTGTTGACTATTAAGATTGGCAGACCGATGCATAAAGGTACTGAGACCTGTAAAGCCATCGCTAGAAAAATGATCGAGTCTAAATGATGAATAATGGAGTGTGAACCCTTTGTCCTCTTGTTAACTATATTCATAAAATGTTCAAATGTTTTCAGAGACGTTTTCAGCATGTTCTGGATAAAATCAGCATTTCTCCTGCTACATTATGGAAAAATATCTTCGAAAAAAATAAACTCCGAAGGTAGAGTCCTAACCTTAACCTAGGCTTTAAAAAAAACCTAGATTTTTTGAGAAGTTGCAACAGTTTTTTGGCAGGGACCAAAAACAACAGTTATTCCAAAATTTTCTACGATACTAATCGTTAATAAATAGTTGATTATTATTGAAATTTAAGATAATCTACACAAAATATAAAGAAAAAAATTCTAAGGACAAAGTGATTTAAAAATATCGATTTTTATACTTTTTGGTTACAAACAACAGTTATTGGTGTCCAAAAAATTGGATCCTCCATAACTGTTATCGATAATGAAAAACTGTTTCGATTGTTCAAAACAGTTATCGATGAGAGATGTTTATTTCGATCACTCATAACTGTTATCAATGAGAGAAATTTATTTCGATCGCTCATGACAGTTATCGATGATCGAATTTCTTTTCACTTGTTCATGATAATTATTGATGAGAAAATTCATTTGCACATTTTATTACTGAACTGTCTACTTTTTTCGGATTGAGAAAGCCTGTGACATTCATTGAGAAGGTTTCGTACAACAAAACGAATCAACAGACCATAAGAACAACAGAAAATCTGAAAAAAAATTTTCAAAATTTTTTCAACTGGAAAAAACAGAAATATATACATACTCCTGTAGTTCTCAAAACTAGCGTGCATCATTCTCGCTGTACCCGCAACCCAGGTTAGCGTTAAACGAATCTTTTTCCCTCTAAAACTAACGTTACATGATTTTCGCTGTAATTTGTCAGGAGAAAATTTGGAAAAACTCATGTTTGTAACAACAAATTTTTATTGTAGCCTTCTACTATTTGAAAGTTGTGCTATTTAATATTAACTATTACAAATTCCCTTCATCAATAACTTTATGAGTGATCGAAATGAACATCTCTCATTGGTAATAGTTATGAGCGATCGAAATAAATTTATCTCTTCTACAACTGTTATGAGCGATCGAAATAAATTTTTCTTATCGACAACTGTTATGAGCGACCGAAATAAACTTCTCCCACCTATAACTGCTATTAGCGATCGAAATAACTTTCTCTCGTTGATAACTGTTATTGGTGATCGAAATGAATTTCTCTCAACGATAACATTTATCAATAAGAGAAAACATTTTCGGTTACTTATAATCCTTATTTGTAACCAATACGATTTTAGTCGATTAAATACTTATTATTTCATGACTTTTTTCTTTGGTGTTATAACAACTATGGTCCCTGCTTAAAATTTGTGTTAAAAATAATATTTCTAGTGAAGTAGTTTCTTATATTAACTCCTTGTCATTTCACTGCAAGGTTTCATTTCGTCCGATGCACTACACATTGTTGGAAAATAAAATAGATTGCTTTAAAATCGGTGAAAATAATTTGCAATAAATGCGAGCAATAAATGCGACTAACGTATATTGCTTTGTAACTGTGACAAGACTATGTCCATTTAGACTTCACACAACTTTTATTGTAATGAGTGCTTCTATGAAAAAGTATATTCAAAAATTTCCGATGAAAACATTTTTACAATTTCAGTAATTCTGAAACAAAAAATTAGGAACCAGTCATTTTGACTGAATTTAGTTCGCCAAAAATAAGGCAAACCTTGCAATTATTTTTAAAAATCCAAGAGGCAATTCTTTTTGAAACTTTCACGATAATATATTTCGTATTTAAGGAGTATGTACCAATTTTTTTGTTGAAAAATATGCGGTAGGTATATGTAAACAATTTACATACGGTGGTGCAAATCAGGCATTCTTCTAGCAGCCACCAGGTACTTGAATATTTAAATTATTATAGCTTTGTTAAAAAAACTCACACAAGAATCTTAGTTTTCTTGTACAATATTTGTGCATCATGCAACAGGGAGGAGAAAAGGAGAAAGTAAAGGGGAAAACATGTCGATCAGGTTAAGAAAATTTTTCTCACGCCTGATACCATTGTAGATACAAAGAGTGACCTTTTCCCTTTAAAATGACACTTTAATAATTCCCGTACTAATTTTGTTCAAATAGTACAAATTTCCTTTATCAACAACTGTTATAAGCGATCGAAATGAACTTCTCCCATCGATAACTGTTTTTAGGGATCGAAATAAATTTCTCTCATTGACAACTGTTATAAGCGATTGCAATGAATCTCCCTGAACGGTAACATTTACCAACAAGAGAAAAAATTTCCGGTTAGTTATAATTTTTATTTGTAACCAATACGATTTTGGTCGATGAAATACTTGTTATTCCATGGCTTTCGTCTTTTTGGTTATAACTG
The DNA here is from genome assembly GCA_028454255.1 of Halictus ligatus. Lineage (NCBI taxonomy): Eukaryota > Metazoa > Arthropoda > Insecta > Hymenoptera > Halictidae > Halictus > Halictus ligatus. The sequence continues at coordinate 1,596,832 of CM052130.1, read as the reverse complement.
TTGTGGTCCCTGAGTTTGGGTAATAATGAATTTTTAAAAATTGTTCAAATATTTGTTGGAGCAACCATACACCTTGTTTCGCTGTTTCTGAACGAAATAAATTTAATAGCAGTCCATAATTCCATTCCCAGAGGTAAATCGAGGCGATCTCGGCGAGTATTCGTCTGTCGCGAAACGGGGGGCCAATTACGCGTTAGCGATCGGCTTCTTCCGCAACCCTTTCGTAAATCACCGCGGTCGAACTCGCATTTTTATTGGCAATATTATCGGCTGTATCTGTTGCGCGGTTCTCGGACGCCTTATCATAACGAACGCGCGTGTTGTCGGGCTGGATTAATCGATTTAACACGATTCCGCGAACCGGTGGCGGCTCTGTTAACGAGCCGTGTTGACCAGATAACATCGGACACGGTTTCTCGTCGCCGCTCACGAATTATAATTGGTCCGTAATTAATGACACCGTCGATATTGACAGGTGGACGGCGCGAGTGAACGTTCGCGTGAACGGCACCGCCGCCACCGCGCGAATTACGCGGGCCCCGCTGCTCCCCTTGATCCCTTTTTCAGGCTCTGCTTATTTTCAGACTTAATTACCTCGGATGTTACAGCATAATCACCGATCGCCGAGCGCTCCATCGATCCACAGATATCGTCAGCACGACTCTATCGACCGCCGCCGTTTTCGAACACGCACCTTTAAGAAACCATGCCACGCAAGTGTTAACGTTCTGAGAAAAACGTGACTTTCGCGTATTTTTTCTGGGACAGTTCATGAACTTCTTTTCAACGAGTACCTCGTTTAAACCTGTATATATATGTACTATGTAGCTTTTAGTACTTTTTTTACTGCCGAGTCTAGAAAAATGGTGGGATAACGGCCTTTCTCGCAGAAGATGTTTTCTTAAAACGGTGAACGTGATCTTAGTGAATTCCCCATAAATTAACAAGAGAGAGATTATTTGAAAAAATCCTGTATTCATCTACTATAATCGATAAATTGGACTAAAATTTAAAAAAATTTACTAAATTAAATTATTAATAAAATTATTTAATTATACTTGTCATATATTTTTTATTTCGGACGATTCAACTATAACAAATCATGCAATTCGTCATCACACCAGGTAATGCATTTAGGATAACAATTTTTGCGAGAGTGACTGTTACTCAGGAATTTTTTAAGATTCTGGAGTAAAAGAATTGCTACAAGTGGTATAAAGTATGTACTTTTTACTGAATTGATTGTTTAAAAAAGAAGTGCATTCATTTTCCCAGAAAAAATTCCTAAAAAGCACGTTTTCTCCGACTGGGCTCGTTTCTTTAAGACAGTACAGCAGCACTGTGTGGCTAAAATGAACGGTCTCTTTTGAATTAAATTACTCTAATATGATTCGATAAACATACTAATGTCTTCTAGAGTTGATAGTGGATATACTTACAAGCAATTTAATAAAAAGTAACCGCCAGAATGTTGGAAATTGTTGAAGTTTTGGATCAATAAATATTGCACTACAGAGCATGTATGTAGCTGTACACGGTGCGTCAGATTCTAAAATTTAGGGCAACCAATTATTGAAAGTCAAATGCTTCGATGAGAGTAATCTCTATATCCAAAGCTAGATTTGGTTGGGTAAATTCGGACAAAAATTGCGAGAATTGAGCACAAAGCAATATTTGTTCCCATTTTTTACGAAAAGATTATTCTTAATTATTTATAAATCGTTTTGTAATGATTCAATAAAAAAAAAGTTTCACTATATTCGGAATGCTATACTGCACCTTCAGATAAAATTTGAACAAAAAGTATTCATCCGTTTATTCCTAAAACTATAATATATCAAGATATTCAGAGGACATATTTAAAGTCTGTAATGGTTTTTTTTATATAGGGTGTCCCAAAAATGTTGCACTTCCTTGAAATGTGCGATTCCTAAGGTCATTCGAAGTAACTATTTCCTTTACGAAAATATTCTCGGTAGCTTTGTAGAGAAGTTATTAACAAAAAACAAGGACCAATCAGAGCAGGGCTATAGCTTCCGGATTGGCGGGAGATCGCGTTAAGCGTGACATTGGCATTGGCCGAGCCGAAATCCGTACACTATAGTCGCTCCCTGATTGGTCCGTGCTTTTTGTTAATAACTCCTTAACCAAGCCGTGGAGAACATTTTCTCAAAGGAAAAACTTTCTTCAAATGATCTCAGGAATTACCCCTTGCAAGGAAATAAAACATTTTTGGAACACCCTGTATAGAACCAGACATCCTTATGGCATGGAAGTGTTCGGTTTCATAGCTTCCATAATTAGAAAAATATTTTACAGCAATTTTCCTTGAAGCGTTTCCAAAGAATCGCGTTTTGAAAGTCAACAATAAAAAGCTGACTTTTTAAAGATTCGATACAGTGGTATCCCATTAAAAGTCGCGTATCTGTTTTGTGTTTCGTTGATCGAAATTATCGAGGAAATTATACGAACAGGAGAGAGATAAGCAAGCACAGGTGAAACGAAACTGCTGGTAAAAGGAATTCCTCACTTTCCGGATTTTATGGCTTCCGTTTAATGTACGGCCGATTCCAAGGCTTTAATTGGACACTCTTCGCGATCGCGATCAACGATTCTCGGCGGACCTTCGTGTTGTTTATGCCCGCGTTAGCACGCGCTTGGTTTATCGGAATTAACTTTGTTGGACCGAAATTCGATTGAATTTTTTTGCCCTCCTTCGGTTTCTGGAAACGTAATTTCCGTTGTCCATTTATGTATTAATTACCTGCGTATTTATGGCCTCAAGAATATTTGGAGATTGAGGGTATAAATTAAGCGTAATATCTCGCTCAATTCATTTAATCTCTGAACGAATTTCCTGAAAAGTTTCCACATAAACGGTGAACCATAAACTTGCCGACAATTTGAGGTCGGAAATGATCGAGTTCGTTCGAAATATACCTCATTAATAAAAATTTTAAACAACAATCTCAGTTTAGAGAATTGTTAATAGCTTGTCTATTTTTATCAATTTTACATAAGTGTCTCGAACTGTTTTATGTACAAACAGTTCAGCAATACTGAGTAAAAATGAGGAAATGTGAGAATAAAAATTTCTTTAATATATTCAAAATATCCCTTTTGTATGTAACTACGTTTACACACACTATTCTTTAAAAATATTTATCGCTGATCATAGTGTAGAGAAAAAAATTGTAATAGCTTGTATTAATCACTGAATCAGCTTCTTTAAAAAATAAATGATTTTCATAGATAATAAAATGATTAAAATAGATAATAAATGATTGACAAATGATAAGCTAATAAATGATTGATAATAAATGATTAAAATTCATAGCACTGGTTTGTAATATGATATTAGCATTATGCATGCATGTAACCGCAGCTCAGTGGAAAGTTTAATTAATGAAAATTCCCTATCTGAAATGAAGACCAACTATATACAATGAACTTTTAAGCATCTACGAAACCCATGCGATTCAGTATCATCGCGTAACAATTACTATCCCGCGGCGGACTCGCGAATAGATATGAATTTTGTGGAGGGGGACTTGGTTCGGATAATGAAAGTACACGCTCCGTTTGTCCGTATCATAATACTTATTATTCGCTAATGATACTTATCCAATGGCATTGCGTCTCTGTTCATAAAAATGCACGTGTGTATGACTGTGACGTATTTTCGATCGTCGTCGCCGTCGTGTCTACGTGTACATGTGTCTGTGTATACGTGTCCGTGTGTGAGATGCAATGATCGATCGATCGATCGATACAAATGGCTCGAACGCTCGGGGTTCCGGGCCTAGAATATACGCAAGTAAAAACGAATTTTAAAAAGAGAAGGACGGGAATTATATATCGATACGATCCTGTCTCGTTCGTTTCGATTCACTTTTGGCGATCGAACCGAAGAAGATGGGCGTTTCATTTCAAAAATCGAACGTATATGTATGTACAACGATTACAATGCGGTCCGGCTTCCGATACAACAGTTTTACAAAAACCTATTATTATAACCGGCGTATAACATTCAACAAACACAGCCCTCGAGTGAAAACTTAATTAATCGATCGTCTGAACGAGGATCGTCCGATCTCGACAAGACGAGAGACAGAGAGAGAGAGAGAGAAAGAGAGACACACACACAGAGAGAGAGAGAGAGAGAGAGAGAGAGAGAGAGAGGAGAGGAGAGGGAGGGAGAGAGAGACACAAATCCGACAAACGTGTTTTCCGTGCGATTCCCACAAACATACTTAAAATACGTTAACGTAGCCGTATCTACTAATACGATTTTCCCCCCGTTAGGGCGCTTAAAATGTACGTTCCGCGACGTGAGCGTGACACTACCGTTTGTGAAAAGGTAAACTGTGACAAACAAACGTACTTTCAACGATCTCCGCCGCAAGCATCTCTAGATGGAGCAGCAGCTAGCTCTAAAACTCCACTCGCACCTTTGCAGTTGAAATCAGCCTTTTGATTTGATTCGATCGAACTTACCGCGCTGAAGGTCCGATTTCGAGCCGGAAGCTCTTCTACATAGAGAAAGTGTTTAGGGTGACCGGCCAATGAACGAACATAATTCAATGAATATTGAAATTTACACAGTACAGTGATTTCTCTATATATGTCGCCAAGGCCAGGATGATAAACGTCGCGGAATCATCCCCACTACCGCGGGATATACCTAGTGAGGGGCACGAAGCCCGAGAAGCGTCGGACGCCGAGGAGTGTAAACATAACACGGCTCGGGTATGTCTCCTGGACGATACATGATGCTGGCAAAACCCGTGTTGTTGACATATATCGAGAATTCACTGATTCTTTTCTTCAAAGATCTCAAAGAATTCAAATATCTTTTTTCAACCCATTCGGCACTGCATTAATTTATTTAGTTTAATTAGTTTATTATAAGATCTTTTTTTCATAACCCATTCGGCAGTGCATTAATTTATTTAGTTTAATAAGTTTATTATACTAACTTATTAACGTATCATAACAAGTCTATTAATGCACAATTTAATTTATTTGGTTCACTATAGTAAGTTCGTTCATTTATAATGAACACTGATCATCAAATTGATTATAATACAAACTATGGCCATAAAATATTCTATTTTTCTTATAGAAGTTTCTTGTAGAAAATTCATATGGAAATATAGAAATTTTCCTTTTTGTTGAGATAACAGTCAGGAAATTAAATAACGATTTGTGAATAGTAATTTTAACTGGTACGCGGTTTAACTGTTCATTCACTGAATAGGTCACCCTGGTAGTATGAAACGATTTTTACTTATTCATATACTTACGAAGGTAAATTATTTTATCCGTGCAGCTTATAAAGATTGTTATTCCGTGAGACCTTATTATAGATAATTTAACAACAGTTTTGGCCACTGTTTTGATATTGAAAATTGGTTAGCACGTTTAGCCGAATCTAGTATTTAATACGAAGGAAGACATCAATTTATTTTTAAGTAGATTATGAATTTTAAGTTGAATGTGTTGTATTGATTCTGAACGAGATGTTCTAGTTCCTATTAACACGTTGGCTGCTACACAACTATCCTAACCATAGTGATTTCTCACAATCATATTTGATTTATGCAAATGTGCATAAAAAGTTGAATTTGACACTGAACGTACTGCGATCAAATGATCAATTTTTCATTTCGTAATTATTAAAATTATAAAGACGCTTCCATGAGAAATTAATAAATTCCATTATTCTAGCACAATTATGAAATTCGAACAAAATTAATACAAACTCAATCTTTACAATTTTATGAGGCAACATAGTCAATTTTAGTGATCGGTAAGTTCAGTGTCAATAAATTTAAGGCAAACAATTTTGTTAAATACATATGTTCGATATGTCAGTCAACGTTTTATGGAAATATTAGATTTGAGAAAGTTCAGAAGGATGTCAATTTGCCTTTGTGGCAAATTTAACCATAATATTGAGGAAGACTGAAGAAAATAGAATTTTCATGAAGAATACTTCCAAGTGCATGAAGGATGCTGGTCAGTCTTAATTGTCCTGGAGCACATTAGGACATGTCCTGATTGATCAAATTCTTTAGTCGCGTAAACAAGATTTATTCTTCTTACCCCATTCGGCACCTTGTTGAGAAGATTGTCTCATCGATGGATATAGAAAAATATGGCAAAATTAGAACCTAGAAGTGTCCCATCATTCCACCAGTTTATGTCAATTATAGTGGAACATAGTCGAATTGCACGAGTCATTTACGAAATTTATGTGGAAGACAGTTCTTAGAAAGATATTGGACAGTTTCTTTAATTAAAATTAAATTGGGGTTGAAGACTCACGATGTATCTCAAACACTCCAAAATTTGCAGATTTTATTCAAGATTTTATAGAGATAAAATTTAACATCATGAAAAGACTGAAAGAATTTATGCATGTGAATATATTATTTTCAGCTTATTCAAATTACTGAAGCAAGAAAGACATTTTTTCTCGTGTCTCCTGCAATTGATGCAGACAATTTGTATTTTGCATAAAGATCCACAGTTTATTTATTTTTAAATTGCAGGAAACCAACCATTTCTGACATACTTGTGTTTATATGAAATTGTACTAATTGAAATATCGAACCCAATATTTAAAAAAATTTCTTAACGTATTCCCTAATCGATTGAATTCCCCGTTCGAAACACACACTCCCAATTTCAATCCCCAACTTTGAGAGCTGTTATAAACTGACTTCACCGTGTACGATGACCGATAAAAAAAATCTACGTGTCCAACATTAGAAACTATTTGCCAGACAAGTTCCGACAACGTCGACGTGCGTAATTCGAACACACCCTGGCCAAAACCCAAGCACATGCATCAACAGAACCGAAGCTGTCTCGCTAACGGAATACCCTGTCGCACAAGTAACAAGCATCGGGAAGACAGCGATCCACATGAAAAAAAAAAACAAAATAGAAAAATCCCTCTATTTCCCTAAACGATTGCAACTGCAAAGGTCGCAAATCTCGATCCGCATCGCGATACACAACACCGAGACCGAACGAACGCCTCTTGATCTAGACGACGAGCAGCTACCGGCTCACATCGCGTCCAAAAAACCGTCGATTAATGACCCCGTGGGTTTCCGGGTACACCGAGACTTGCATGGAAAAAGACTGATTCATGAAAGAAGCGCGACACACGCGGTACAATGCGCATCGACTTTCTGGGACAACGATTATAACTATCGTATATGGTGTATACTCGCCTAAAATCGATTGATATCGGTAAATGACTTAATAAATTCCGTTAATATCACAACACAATTACATTCCCATCGCTCACTTGATCTCGTACGCGTCGAGGTTGCCCTTGCGTCTCCTGTAGACAGCCGGTTGTTGTTGCGGCTGTTGTAGTTGTAGCTGTTGTTGTTGTTGTTGTTGTTGTTGTTGTTGCTGCTGCTGCTGGTGCTCATTGGTACGATTATTCCCTTGGTCGATCGACCGTTTTACGTTCGCCCGGTACTCGTCCTCGTACGCGTTCAGATACAAGTTCTTTAGAAATATTTGACTATCCAGCTCGGAGAGTGGCAGGAATCGCTTCGAACGGCTCTGCTGCTGAGCCTCGAGCTCTTTGAAGGTGAACTGCCGTGTTTTCTCGTCGTCGTAGGCCTTCCTCGACCGCTTCAAACCTCTGCGAACCCTCCTGGGCCCGTCCTTCCTCTTCGAAAGAAAGTTCAAGCCCAACAGTCTCCTCTTCTGACGCGTTGGATCCACGTCCTCCGAAGCGTTTCGTATCCGCTTGCTTCGGTGCTTCGGTGCGCCCTCTTTGATGGGAATCTCATTGTCCATCGTCGAGGACTCGTTCGCAGGCACTGTCAAAGATCGATTCTCGTAGCTCTCGACCTCCCTGGGTGTCGGCAACGTGGTCGTGCTGGTCGTTGTCGACGTGCTCGACGGCGTCGGAGTGCTTGTCGACGACGAAGCAGCTATCGTTGTCGTTGTCGTTGTCGTCGTCGTCGTCTTCGTCGTCTTCGTCGTCGTTTCCGGATTTTCCTCGCTGCTGTTCAGCTTGGCCTCTATGATATGTTTGAAGAACGCGTACATCTCGCCGACCGTGAACGCGGTGCCGTTCCGCACCGTGAACTTGTCGATATTCATCTTCCTGATCAGCTCCTCCGTTGCGTTTCTGGCCTCCAACATCGACAACTTCTCGGTCACGTAGCTGTTCACGAACTCGTAGAAGCCCTTGTAGTAATTCTTCCTGTGCTTCTTCTTGTCTTTTGATTTCTTCGACTTGTCGCCGTGCGCCTGGCCCTTCTTGCGAGAGTCCTTGCGGCCCTTCTCGTTCCAGCGCGTCGACTTGTTGTAGAACCGCATGATCTTCTCGAACTTCCGTTTCAGCTTGATGAACTCGCGCTGGTTTCGCACTTCGAAGTCCGAACGGCCCTTCGAGTTGTTGCGTCGGGCCTCGGAGAGGTCCACGTGGAAGAAGTTTTTGCTCATGGCGTTCAGGAGGTCGTGCATGCTACCGTTCGCCGAATTGTTCGATTGTCTGGCGTCGATGCGTTGCAGCTTCCTGTAGGCGATCTCCAGGAAGTCGATCATCTTCTCCTCGCGCAGCTTGGTCCGGTTAGCGTGGTTCACGTGCTTCTTCCAGGTAGGGTCCGTGGAGTTGTCGCGGTGCTGCGTGGAGTTGTCGCGGTGCTGCGTGGAGTTCATCGGTTTGTCTGGCTTGTGCTTCCCGTGGTCCTTGCCCTTGTTGAGCTCGAGCCGCAGCAGCTTCTTGCCGATCTTGCGGAAGAACTCGATGAATTTTCTGGAGAAGATAAATCGGGTAGCTTGTTATTACGGTGAGTGATCGGTCGAGGGACTTGTCTGTGCGATTTCGTTGTAGTTCTGGGACGTGAAAGATTGTAACAAGTGCGATCGAGATAATTGAGTTCCTTAATACAGCGATTTCTCTATGCATGTCGCCAAAGCCTGGATGATGAACATCGCGTAATTATTCCCACTATGGCGGAGTATAACCCGTGAGAGGCCACGAAGCTCGAGAGACCTCGACGCCGAGGAGTGTAAACATAATAAGGCTCGGATATGCTCCCTGACGATACACGACGCTGGTAAAACCCGCGTTGTTGTTGACATATATCGAGAATTCGCTGTAGATCACGTTTGCAAATATACTGGAGAAAATTTGTGTTTATATTTTTAGTTGTTTTAGGGGAATTCACAGTTTGCCTCTTTGACAGCGAAGCCTGGATCCATTCTGTCCAGTTTTATTAATTTGTACAATAAATAATATTGCATATACAGTGGGTGTAGAAAGTATTCGTACACCAATAAATTTGACACAAAAGTTCGTAAAACTGTTGTTCA
>CM052130.1:1560016-1587375 GCA_028454255.1 Halictus ligatus | reverse complement strand
CGAGGATGTTCTCCGAACGGAGCATAATAAAAGATAACGTGGCCGGTAAAGAAAATAAGAAGCAGTTGTATCGCGAGGGCTGCTCGTTGCATTAAAGGCTGGCCGAGCATGCGGCGGCAGATAATCAGCTTAAAAACTCGAGCAAAATTCGCGCGAGGGGCCTGGGCGCGCCGGGCAACTTCGAATCTGCTTCTCCGATCGAGGAGCAGCGCGCGTACCCGCGGCGACTCCGGGCCCCGTGTGCTCTTAATCGACCGTAAATAATTGCATTTATCACACCTATCATTGCACGTCGGCAACGGGCCCCGGCCCTTCTGTAAAACCTCACCGCCGCCGTTGCTTTCACTCCCGAGCCGAAAATTGGCACGTTGCCAATCCCCGACTATCGATCCGCGCGTCGCGCCGCCGGATTTCGAATTTTGATTTATCGCGTTTGCATCACGTTCCCTCGGACGTTGCACGTCTCACCTGCCCCACAGTCCGCACGTAACGATCCACGCATCAGCCGCGATAATTATGGTGGACGTGGCGGACTCACTCTCTGTCCAGACCAAAATCGTAAACGTAACAGAAACGTTACGCTGATTGTATTTTGATTATCGATTACGCAATGGACGTTGTATTGAAATTCCTTGGGAGGCGAGATTTATGCACGATGCCTTCTGCGAGAACTTTTTTCGCGTTTCAAGTGTGTAGAGAGGGCAACGAGACAGCAAACGTGGAAGTATACGTGTTGGTTCGATTTTGTCTGTGCATGTGCTTACATTTGTCTGATTATTTTTAAAAATGTGCAAATCGTAGGGCAGGTTTGTCAACAGTCGCAGAAATCTTCATATTAGGTGTAGAAATGAATGAATTGCTTTCATAATTAAGCAATTGTAGCTTCAGAAGATGCGTTTTTACGATGTAGTCACGAGTACCAATTTATTAGAAAAATAATGTCCAAAAAATACAATAAATACTTATATTACATAAATTGTATTACATTAATTATATAAATACTTATATTATACTTATATTATAAATTATTATAATGACTAGACTGCGAATTTTTAAAAGGTTCGAAGAATACCAATAAACTATTTCTTACTTCGTAATAGACTGTGGATCTTTATGCAAAATAAAAAATGTTTGCGTTGATTACAAGGCGCATAAGCGAAATAGAAATTGCTTTCTCGTTTAAATATCTTATTAAACTGAAAATAATATATACTAATGTCTTTACATCTTTTTAATATGTCGGCTGCTTTAAATTGTACACTTTTCTTTCAAATGCATAAAATCCGCAGTCTACTTATTAAAATTATTAAATAAATAGAGACACTTGTAGGGAAAGGAACCCCAATTTCTGTGCCTATATTAATTATACTTATTTTTTAATCACAGTGCATATTAAAAAAGAGATATATAACACTAACTGATTTCAATAAAAAAAATTTAATATCTCTTTTTTAATATTCATTACGCTTTAAAAATATAGGTACAGTAATTGGGTCGCTTACCCTATTTAGCTACTGTTTCTTGCAACTGATGCTGAAAGTTTAGATTTTGCATAGAGATCCGCAGTCCTGTGATCAATAGAAGGATCGATCCAATGATCAAAATAAAAACTTTCTTCTATTCGTTTACTTCTTAAATAATTTTAGTAAGTTAAAAAGGCAGATAAAATATAAATAAAATATAAAAGATAGATAAAATACAGATGTTCTCGAGTTCATTTATTTGTCCTGCTGTTGAAATTCCAGCCATCGATTTTCGTTAAAAATGCATAAAATCCGCAGTCTGTCACCCACCATAATCAAAACTCTCAAACCCTCGTGAACACCAGTGTATATGGAAATGAGTGATCGCGCAAAAATCGGTAGACAGCGAACAATGTCCCTCTGCCTCATCCCGAAGATAAAGAGCCCAGTCACGGCTCGGGTTAAACGGTCCTTGGACGTAAGTTCAAGGAAAGAGGACGACAACGACAACGACGAGACAACGAAGAAGAAGACGACGACGACGACGACGACGACGTCGGCGGGGCGACGATGACGACGATGTCGTCGTGACAATGAAGAAGCAAAACGGCGCGCAGGAGCAAAACGAAAGCAACAGCTGTGAACGGAACTAATAAGTATGCAAAACACGAAAATGGAGAAAAAGAAGAGGAGCCGAGCGGATAGGTTGGGGGAACGGAAGGAACGGAGGAGGTCCTGGCAAATTCACGGGTCGCCGCGGTCCTCAACGTGCCGCGCCGGAGGTGTCCAGGTGCGGAGGTGACACTCTACAATAACTCTTTCGGCTTTATGCCGTGGGTGGGTTTATACTTTATGTGGCCCGCGGGACAATCACGGGGCCACGAAGGACGATTCGGGCTCTTATTTCGACTGCCTCTTACCTTTTCACGTTGTTTACGACAAGACGGCGCCGCTGCCTACGGCGCGCAAGGCTGCGGTTACGCTGAATTTCTCTGTTCTCTGACGGCCAACGTGCATGCGCGAAAGGATCTAACGAGCGATGGCTGTAACAGATGATAGTCAGCCAATAAGTTAGACCTCATCTCCCTCTCTCTCTAAATTTTGCTTAACCCTCCAACATTAAACACACGTGACTTTTGAACCAGTGAATTCCTAACATTAAAACTTGAAGTTTTGGCAATTTCTCATAAAAATCTACAGGATTTTATATAAAAAAAGTTAAAAATTTCTGGTTTGCCAAGGTGAAGTTTAACCCTCCAGTGCACAGATTGCGCTGTGAGATCCATTAATTATACTGTTTCAATCTTCTTTAAATTATCTTGGAAAATTCCTCACTGAATCCTTGTATTACTAGGAGTAGTTTCATGCGATACAGCAGAAAATGGACCTAACAGCCGAGTTGTAATTCGGTCCAGTTACTAGATACACCCTGTATAAAATGTCATCCCAATTGGTTATTGTTATTGTCCCCTGTTTTTGTCAATTGCAATTTTTATGATTTTTGCCAGTGACGATTATAAAAATCATTAAAATCGCAATTAAGAAGGTACAGTATAGTACGAGAACTGTGATGTTTACCTTTTTCGATCACTTCTAGCTCACAGAAGTCACAATCGATGTCTAACGCCGAGTCACACATGTGTCAATGCTTGGTTCTCACCCAAACACCTCGAAACCTGTCCAGCACGTCAGATGAAAGACTCTTCTTCCTCTCTGCCCCCCCCCCCCACCACCTTTTGCGAAATAAGCCCTGCTTCAAAGCCCTGATTTGTCACTGCCTTAGAAATACTGCGACCTCTCTCCCATCGGCTGTGATTTACAGGCACAATGGAACTCCATTTATCCGGCAACACGCCGGCGAATGCATGATTAACTGGCCTCTTGGAGGCAGAAGATTTTCCAAGTACTATCGAATAGCAGTCTTTTTAGGGTGAATTTAGCATCTAGTTTTGTCAGTCGGCACTAAACTCGCGATGTTTATGCCGCGCGGAGTCGCGAAAGTCTTCGTACCCTCTCAATTCATTAACCTTTCGCCGGGAGGGTTGGGGCCTTGGGAATCCACGAAGAAAATTGGTATTCTTTTGTTACTGCCGAGCTTTCTTGGAAGTTCGCAAGAGGTTGCATAAATTCTGCTTTTTATCTGCTGGTTTATGAAACGAGCATTTTGTTGCAAGACGCTGCATTTATTAAAATACGTGCCTACAAGCAAGACAGTTAAACGTACATTGGAAAGTTAATTTAGTTGGTATTGAAATATGCCCGATGGCTTTTGCAGCAAATAATGTAAGATTGATATGGGGTCCAGAAATCTATTAATTCGGATAATTTTAGATTTTGTTCACAGAAGTCACGATTTAATGTGAAAAGGGCTGTAAGCCAATACTTGCAAAATTTGTACACTACACTTATTTTCGACCATAAAAATTATTAACTCGTTGATTGCCATAACAATGCCCATAAAAGTCACACGAAACTATTTATTTAAGTCTTAACTGATACACTGGGGCTCTTCATATTACCCCAATAAAATATCTGTACACTAACTGTCGCTACTGTATCATACTATAATCAAGTTTCTGTAACATTTTAAAAATATTTATGAGTTGTGTACTCTGTACATATGACAAAAATATAAAATTTTAAGTAGACCCTAATCGAATACTCGGCAATCTGAGTAAACACTGTGTCACTTAAGGATTAATAATACAAGAATAGAAAACACAGAATTTATTATAATAATGATTTTAAACAAATTTACTTAGTAGACCGTAGTGAAAATTTATTTTCAAGTTCGGCAAAAAAGTTGTATCTATTGTAGATTGCGAATTTTTACCATTCCTGGCAAACGTGAGTAAGAGAAATACGAAACAGTGAAAATACCAGGCGATTTTATGAGTACAATGTTTATTCGGTAAATGTCAAACACACGGGTCTAGCCATGTCGGGTCATATATCGGCTAGGAGAGACTATTCTTTGATCCGCGCTGAACGTAGAAAAGGACAGGAGCCTCGGTTCAGTGGGGATAGTTCTGGGACTCTTATAGGCTAGGTATTTGGGCATATATAGAGTAAACTTATTGGTACAAATAATGCAGAATGCATTGGTATGTCTATGCAGTTCTCTTGCAATCGATGCACATTTTGAATATGCATAAAAGTCCACGGTCATATACGAGTAACGAGGTACGTATTAAAGACACAAAATGAATTCCTAAATGACTCTTATGTCTCGCAACAGACGAAAATTTGCGTTGCGCGTAAACGCGCACAAATTGAATTACTCGACAAGAGAAACCTGAACGGGAACCCGAAGAATCATCACCAAGCATGATTGAAGCGCCGCGATTAGCAATCTCGCATAGCACTTAATCGCCTTCTTTTTGTCTTTGCCAATCCCCCATTAGTCTATCCCGTTTCCCGTATCCCCTCGTCATCGTCAATGTCTTTTTATCGTCGCCGTTCTCCGCGCGTCTCCTCGGCGCTCCTTTTTGCTCCTTGGGGCTCTCGGCCACCATCCGTAGATTATGGGAAACACCGTGGCCCGGACGTTTATGGCTGTGGAACTCGCGACGCACGAGGCACTCAATCGCGGATTTGATACAACTTAATCGTAGCCGGTGAACACCCTCGCATTCCACGGACAAAGAGAAAGAGCGAGAGCGAGAGCGAGAGCGAGAGAGAGAGAGAGAGAGGGAGAGAGAGAGAGAGAGATAGCGGTACCAGTGCCGACGTATCATAAACACAATCGTCGTCCTTTCTGCCGTGGAATTTCGCGAGGACACGGGTCCCCGATCGTCTCTCTTCTCTCTCCTCTCTTTCCTTCTCCCCTTCTCTCTTTTCTCCGCTCATCGACGCGCCTTCATCCATTACGGACCCGAAGTATCGGTGCACGTGGCTGCGATTCACATAAATATCGAGTGCGATCAAGCGCCGAGGATTATTGCCGATGCTCTCCAGGTGAGAGCATGATGACGGGCCGGGCACGTAACAAGCGCCGGGGCTTTATACGATATTATGGAAATTATGGGATATTAAGCGGCGAGTTATTGTTCCGCCGCCCCGAGATGTGTCAATTAAGCCGCGGCTCATTGTTCGAATTGTTTCTGACCGCCCGTGAACTTTATGCGCACCCCGGTCCACCGGTACTTACAATTAGGAGTAATGATTATTGCAACGAGCACCGAGTATTTATGACACACTTTCGCGCAGCATGCGTTTGTTAATTAGAACGGCTACGGACGGATTTGCGCGAGTAGCGACGTTTTCTACTTTTGGATCACTCGTCATTCGATCACGTTCGTGCACGATCACAGTGATTTTTCACAGTGATTCATGATTTTTGTGATCGTTTCTGATTGGCGGAGAACATAACTGTGCTTTGCGCAAATCATAGAGACATAACCTGTGTGTTCTATATTAACGACATGAAGTAAGGGAATAATGAGGAATAATGATTAAATTAACGAATACGAATAGTAAGCGTAAGTTTAATTTAAAATTTCTTCATACTTAATTCTACACAACGTAAATTGTATCTCTGATACAAAATAATATAGATAGAATATAAAAATATAAAGTTTAGCATATATAATGAAAAAAGAAGAAATTAACAAAACTGTATGCCATGTAAAATACACTAAAAATATGTCATATAAAAACAAAACAATAGAATAATGTTTATATGTAAATAATGTCACAACAATAGTGAAAAATCTTAAGAGTACTTTAATTATGTCTTTTTTCCTAAATCTTCATTAGAGGCTCAGATGACGAAGTGATTAAACGAGACCTTTATTTACTTATTTTTTCAAAAATTCTTTGCACGTAATCTAGTAAACTAATCTTTCTAACTTGTCACAAAAGTTCAGATCATTTGATCCAATTTTAAAAAAGTTATTCTGTTTTAAAATAGAAATATTACAGAGAAAAATTATAAACTTTTATCAGGTCGAATGCCCTGTATATTTACGCTGTATGTATATTGTGAACTTGTGAATACTTCCTCTCGAGTTATTTCTTTCCCTATTCTAAGCTATCGCGCCCGCATAAACCCGCCCGTACATGAGATTCACGGTTTGGCCTAAACATTACAATTTATATTCAAATTTCCCTCCGTCAGTAACGCTATCATAACTACGTTCGCGTGGTCACGCACCAAACCTAAAAAATCACGATCACGGTGTGAATGAAGTTAAAATCACCACCGTGATCGTGATTCTGCGATCACTGTGATAAATCACGGTCAGTGATTTTAGACGTCCTCTCCAGTGGAAAAGGTGTATTGATAATTTGTATGTGAATGTTAAGAAAAAGATACGACTGAAGAATAAATAGTCGAACTTCTAAATAGTAACATTAAACCTTTGCGCTCCGGAATTTTGCAAACACCTGTTAAATGTAGCCTCAACGGCGACAAAGAAGTGCAAAGGGTTCACCCATTAGCTTACATAATTCATTTCTGATGTTTTCGACTAAAACGTGCCATTTAATTTTGCCTGACCCTCTGTGTACGCAATGGGGGAAACAAAAATAGTTTGTGTTGTTTTAGAATCAACTTAAAATTGTCCTTGAACTTAAATGAGTTGAGATTTAAGGTCAAGGACGATCTTGCGGCAACTTTCTTTCGCAGATATTCATCGATCCGAAGATATAGAATACGCGTACGGTAGCCAAGAGCAAACATTTCTTCATTTATACCTTAATAGTGGAATGTGCAAGCAAAAATGCAGAAACGCGACAAGAGAAGCTTTTAGATTAAAATGGAGGAAAGAAAAGTGTGTAAAATTGACACGGGGGGCGTCGGGGGCGAGGGGGGAACGGGGTTGAAGATGCCAGGCCCCTCAGCGGAGATAATTATTTGCTTTTCTGGTGGAAGGTAATTTCTCTTTTTCGCGTGGTCGCGTGACAGACGCCACGGAACGGTCGGCTCATTCCGTCACGAGTTTGCCAGGCGGAACGTTTTCGTGGAAGTCGGGCCCGATTGATAATTACATAGATTTCGGTAAGCGACCAAGAAGCGGAACCACGTCGAGCAAGATGGCCGTTCACTGATATCCGGAGAGCGTTACTCGAACGTTGGTCGGCGTTACTCTCATCTACATGGCAGCGCGATACAACAACATTGCGGTGGTCCCTCGCACTCCCGAGAAGCCCACGAAGAGGATGCCGGCGATGCAGATATGGTTTATATACCGGACCTCATTGTGGAACGCCTTTGCGCCCCTCTCGCACCGTGTAGATCCGGAGATACTCTCTCACGGAGCTGCTCCGCGCCTTACTAATGCTCCAGTTTATAAGGGTTATCTCTACGCGAGATCCCCGAGCCGAGGAGGCGGTAGGAAACTAAGAGAGATGGACTTCTTCCTCTGCAGAAGAAGAAGTGAGGCCTGGGAGAGAGTGTCTCGACGCTGAAGAAAGTTGTTCTGGAACGATCGAGCTTCTCGTTCCTAGACACGCTCCAGAACTGAGGGTGTAAGGCGACGTTTTCCGGAGGTCCTCACTAAAAATATTGATTTCGCCAGTTTTACGATTTTCAATATCCTCCTGCATCGTACAAATAGTTGCACCCAATTACAATTCTTCATTTCTACTGAAGCATTTGAAGCACTATTCAAACCTTATTTTATTTTGTATCAATCTGGCCGTGAACGAAAGATATATTTGCCTTTTTTTTTTAAATGCACTGGATTATCCAATCATCCTTGTCTAAACGCTTACATTTACGAAACGATAAGAAGAACTTAAAAATTCTACTATTTAGGACTTATCAGAATTATTAAAAGAGAAAGTGAATATACTGGGTGGTCCAGTAAGATTGCTTTTTTATAGGAAATGCCGAGATGCAGCAGCTAGTGTATAAAAATGTACAGGGTGAGGCACTAACTATTGCCACCTACAATAACTCCAAAAGTGTGATAGTACAAAGGAAAGTAGAAAAGCAGAGAAGTATTTGAAGCATTTGAAGCATTTGAAGCATTTGAAGCACTATTCAAACCTTATTTTATTTTGTATCAATCTGGCCGTGAATGAAAGATATATTTGCTTTTCTTTTTTAATGCACTGGATTATCCAATCATCCTTGTCTAAACGCTTACACTTACGAAACGATAAGAAGAACTTAAAAATTCTACTATTTAGGACTTATCAAAATTATTAAAAGAGAAAGTGAATATACTGGGTGGTCCAGTAAGATTGCTTTTTTATAGGAATTGCCGAGATGCAGCAGCTAGTGTGTAAAAATGTACAGGGTGAGGCACTAACTATTGCCACCTACAATAACTCCAAAAATATGATAGTACAAAGAAAAGTAGAAAAGCAGAGAAGTATTTGAAGCATTTGAAGCATTTGAAGCATTTGAAGCATTTGAAGCACTATTCAAACCTTATTTTATTTTGTATCAATCTGGCCGTGAATGAAAGATATATTTGCTTTTTTTTTTAAATGCACTGGATTATCCAATCATCCTTGTCTAAACGCTTACACTTACGAAACGATAAGAAGAACTTAAAAATTCTACTATTTAGGACTTATCAAAATTATTAAAAGAGAAAGTGAATATACTGGGTGGTCCAGTAAGATTGCTTTTTTATAGGAATTGCCAAGATGCAGCAGTTAGTGTATAAAAATGTACAGGGTGAGGCACTAACTATTGCCACCTGCAATAACTCCAAAAGTGTGATAGTACAAAGAAAAGTAGAAAAGCAGAGAAGTAGCAGAAAAGTTTTCGCAGCAAAAGATGCATGGGTGAACAGGGGCTGCAATATGGCGTTAATCATATCAGTCACTTTTGTTTTTTTAAATAGAATGCTACGTTTTGGTACCAGTTTTCCGATAGCGAATATTAAAACGAATCCAATGAGGTGCAACTTTAAGCTTCATACAGACCTGTCGCATGGATCTGCGCGCGCGTTTGTGCGCGCACTCGCGCGAACGGTTGATTTAATCAGTTGCCGGTTTTTTCATCGATTAATTACAAATTATTCTCATTTACCGATAATTATTGTTATGAATATATATTTTTTGTAATAATTTTTTAATTAAGTTTAATGCCAGTTTTGGCCCGATATCTCTTAATCTCTTAACTGTATCTCATTGCATTTATTTAAATCAATTGGAATATCTCACTGAATTGATAAGAAAGATTATAATTTAAACATTTGCTAGAGCCATATGTGCATGAAGATCTTCAATTTATCTATCTTACCCGAATATACTCATCATCGGTTATGCTGTATCCTAACTTGAAGTTGTGTGACAGAAAATCGGAAATTGATTTGATGCCACTTGCTTGGAGCGACAATATGGACGTAATGAAACCAGCGTAAGCGTTGTGCATTACTAAAAAATAATAAAACAGTCTTTCCCGTCGGGTTACGAGGTGTTCACGAAAAACCTGTGTTTTAGAAGTTTTTGCAGAATTAACTTAAACACTATACATAAAACATCTGATTCACTTTGTCCTACAAAGATGGAAAAAATGCCAAATATATCTGTAGGATCATATGCTTCTAGTCCTTGAATATAATATATAGTGGCTTGCAATAATATTCGAACAGTTTTAAAAGGATGATCACTTTTTTAAGACTGAACCATACGAATTGAAATTTTTGAGGCGTTAGATCAATTAGTTTATCGCAAGGAGAGAAAAAAAATGTTGAAAAAATTACTATTGGACAGAATCGAAGAGAAAATACTAAAAGTATCTTGTTATCTTTCTTACATTCTTTTAGTCTCTCTAAATATATCGAATAAGTTACATTGTACTGTGAATACCGAAGGATAGATATTGAAGCACAGGTACGCAACGGCAGATATTAAAGAATAGATACAAACCATATTCGTTCATAGCATCGCGTAACAAAACTTGCGATGCCAGAAGTCTCGTCCATAGTAGCAAGCAACAGAAATTACAACGCGAGATATCTCGTTCATAGTGTCGAGTAACGAGCGTTTTGACGCGAAATATCTCGTCCAAAGTTTCGTATACGCGACATAGTGGTAGCGAGATACCTCGTCGATGGTAACGAAAGTGTTAATGTCGATTCACCGATCCGTTCCCTGTTCAGTTCGGCCAAAAAAAATGTCGACTTTGCGTTCCGTTCGCTGTTCGGCGCAATGTTCGTCGAAATGTTCAGGTTTGTACGAAGCTTTAAGGTCTTTGAAGGTCAGCAAAGGTCATTTATGACTAAAAATTATTCTTTGCATTCGTATCAATGCAATGCAGCAATCTTCTTATCACGGATTGAGTAGTATTTCTTATCACTTCGGCACATATCGAGTCACATGCTATAACAATTTATTGTACAAATGTATTCAATTGTACCGCATGTAGGGTGAGAACCTTTAAGGACATCTTTCAGCGTATTTACTAAACTTGGCAATGACAAATAAACACTTCTGAACGATATCACAGGACATAAATATAAGAATGGTAAGATTAGTAGACATCATGAGAGACAAAAACCTGACAAATTGTTTAGTCAAATGACCTTTGCAGACCTTCAACGACGTTAATGTTGCTCCCCGTTGGATTTGTCTCAATAGTCGTTACCAGAAAACAGATACCAAAACATAGCATCCTATTTAAGGGGTTATATACAGTCAGGAGGCCAAAAAAGCGATTTTTTAAGAATTTTTCCTGAGAAGATCTTTACATTTATTAATGTAAAAATTTGTACACATATTATGGTAACTTTTGACTGTATTTTAACATTTTTTATTTGTAAAAATAATAATTTTCGAAGCTACTATAGCTGATCTCCAGGAGCTCCTCTCGCCTTGCGGTGACCACGATATCTCTGGACTGGATCGTCTAAAATGAAAAAACCAAACGGATTTCCTTAGAGTAATGTGTAATCTAGTAATTAATCGACGGTTTTTTCTCACCGATGAATATTTCTTTTTTTATAAACAATTTAAGGCCAAAATTTTGGTGAAAAATTGATTTGGGGGGGGGGGGGGAAGCCGCCATTTTGTAAAAAAATTTTATTTTGCTTATTCCTTCGATTAATCACAAGATTATACATTACTTTACGAAATCCGTTTGGTTTTGTCATTTTAGATGATCCGGTACAGAGATATCGTGGTCACCGGAAGGTGCCTTTTTTGAGAGGAGTTTGAGCAGTTTTCAAAATTATTATTTTTACAAATAAAATATGTGAAAATACAAAGAAATGTTAAAAACAAAAGTGACCTTCACATCTCTAAAGCAACTCCAGCTAGGAAAGGAAAATTAAACGCCACATTACAGCCCCTGTTGTCCCATACATCTTTTGTTTCGAAAACTTTTCTGCTACAGTATCATGCTTTCGGAGCTATTGTAGGTGGCAACAGTTAGTGCCTCACCCTGTATATGACTCCATTTAACAAAGCGAAGGTGAACCTAAAGCTCCGAAACTACTTCACCCATAAAAGAGAATTCACCGCCATCTTATAGTTCTCTTTAAACTTTGGCTACTAAAGTTTTTTTCACAATCTTATCAGACCACCCTGTACAACTCCCGCTTTTAAAAAGACTAGAGTCTAGTAGCAACTTCTCTCTTCTCTCCTCGAAGCTCTCGCAGATTAGGGACACGCAGTTTCCCCGCGGATACGCAATGTTGTACCAGCGGATGATGGATTGTTTAACAAATATTATCCTATTGGAGCACGCGGTTGAGGTAATAAATAATTAAAATATATATGCTTCGTCACGGCATAGCGGAATGATAAACGACGAAAGATCGCCGGCAACGATGGCAGAGTAATCCTCAAGAGATAGAGACACAGAGAGAGACAGAGAGAGAGAGAGAGAGAGAGAGAGAGAGAGAGAGAGAGCCTCGGAGAAAGGAACGAAGTAAAAAGGAGCTTGCACCGACGCGGCACGGTGAGGATGAAAATAGAGGAAAGGAAGTCGTGAGAGAGCGGGGCGTGCTCCTAGAAATTTCATGATATTCGTTTTGCGGTCACGGGAACGACGACGCCCGGATGGAAAGAGCAGAAGCTGGTTCGCGGTGTATGGGCAGAATATATACTCCGTTCGAAAAAACTATTTCGAGGGAAGCCGCTCGATCCTATGGGAAACTCGACGGGACGCCTAGGATCGTAACTTCTTCTGCGACATGGGATTCCAGCGAAGCTGCTCGGACGAGTTAATTCCTGTTGTCAGGATTTCGCTTGACGCGAAAAATCGCTGATCCCGCCTGGGCTGTATAGTAATCCCCCGATCGATTCAGAAACCGGATGCTTGCCGGTATTTACCGGTGCGAGCGCGAACACAAGTCTTTTAAGCAACCGGTTATCGAAGGAAACACTTTTAATAGGTTTTAGTTAAAATACGAACCGTGAGACTTTTTTCACATATGTTCCCACGTTAGAAATATCGATGAAAACAAATGAAAACAAGTTCTACTGCCAAGTCTTCTTCTCTCAGTAATTGTTCAATGGATCGAGTTGAAATTTTATGTGTTTTTACTACTAAGAGTAATTTGTATTTTAGCTAAAGGCGTTTTTGAAATTCGATCCATAGTCGGGTTGGTAGTATCATTTAGGTTGAAAGTAAGACTGCATGGTCAAAAATTGATAGGGTTGCTGTTTTTCCACGAATTTGTACGAATTTTTTTCAGTAAAAGAATTGAACCTTTTGTATTGGGATTTTGCACACATATTCACTGGTGTTTGAAGTACACCTGCAATTTTTTTGAAGACATAGTAATAAAAGCTACACGAGTTATATATCTTTTTATATAACTCATATGTTTTGAAAAATATTTCTGAACATTTGTAAATAATCTAAAAACATTATTTACATGTAACAGAAGTATAACAACTTCTTACTGCTCCAAACTTCTGATAATATATTTTTGTACGTGGTCAGTACAACTGTTATTACCTTCTAATGGTGTGCTTTTAACTATCAGTATTGACTTAAATAGTGATAATGTGGTTTTTGTTTTTATATAGGTGTGTCTCTCCCTCAATTTAGGGAGAGATGCACCATTAATGTACGTAAATGTACTAAGCGATCGTTTTTATAAAAAATGAAGCACCTTTTTCGTTAATTAATTAAAAAACGGATATTTAAACCTGGACGTGTTCTTTGTCACACTATTTGTTGAAATCTTACACTTTAATTAATTAAAATTAATCAATTTATATTTATTTCTCTGTAATTAGGTAATTAAAAAGAAGATGCTTCATTTTTGACAAAAACCGACTGGGTAGTGGATTCTAATAATTATTGTATTGGATATGTAGAAGATTATTACTCAACCACATCTCAAGTAGATATGATTTCTCTTGGTTAGAATGCTTCAAATGATTCCATGTAACATATACTATGCTACACTCTCCTGTGTGTAGTATGTGATAGAGAAAAAAAAAATAAAAATAGGGAGAAGAAGTATAAACGAAAGGAGTGTATCTATCCTCAATGAGGTGTGCATCTAACCCGAGGCCCTAGGGAGCGATGCACTTTGTCGAACATTTTTAAACAGCATATTAATATATTCATATAAAAGTATTACTCATTTTACATTATATTTTCTTAAAGAGATTGAAATAAACAATTGAACTATGCTCGCCTATTTTTTCAATTATTTTCAGTATTTTTATCGAAGAGAAAACAAAATGTGGTACGGTCTCTTCCGGGATTACCCTAATCGTAAAATAAATCATTGTGCAAGGGATTATAGAAAAATCGATGTTCTGAAAATGAGAAACCAGAATACGCCCTTAAAAAGCGCACAATTCCGGGCGGTCGAAAGTTTCGATAGATATCCGCGTTAAACAATATTCGTACAATTAAGTATGAAAGTTTCCGGCCTGTTAGGGGCCCTCGACCGCGTCCCATCCAGCGGCAGCAGCGGGTTGCTTTTTAAACCCGTCGTCGCGCCGGAGCTAGCGGAGCGGATAAAAGTTGGAGTATTTGGTTAGCGACGGTCGAAGTGAAATGGCGATCCAGTTCGTCGAATATGTCGCCGCGTGCTGGACCCGTGCCAAAAGCGGCTCGAGTAATACGGCGGGTCCCGCGAGCCGGTAACGAGCCGCGCCGACTAATTTGTTCGTTCGGCAAATTGAAATTACACGTTGCCCAGTGTGCCCGGTTCCCTTGCCGGTTCGCTCTCGACGAGCCGCTGAATTATCGGCCGAACCTCGAAAAAGTGGCTCTCCTCTCGAAGCCTCCACGCTCCATGACCCGGGATAATGCTCCTCTGTTCCTCGAGACTTTCACCCGACTTTCCGTGCCACCCTCGTACAACTGTCAGGCCTCGTAAGAGGTTATTAATTTCTCGCGGGGCCTACTAACGACCAAGTTATTATTCCACGTGAAATTTTGCATTAACTTTTATTGATGAGCCCGGCACTCCTTGCCGGGGCCACGGACCACGGGTTTAACCTTAATTTCAGCGACGGTGAAACGCGCGCCGCGTCATGATCCCTCTGCGCGCGATGATTGAGCGACGCGGATTTGATGGAGGCCCGCTGTCACGGCCGCGATTTTTTCGCCGGCTTGTTGCAATCTGTGAGCCGCTGATAGAAAACAGTTGTAAACGCCGCTTGAAACCGTTCCCGGTAATCACTGTTATTCACTCCTGCACACTGTTTTGGAAATTCGAACGATCACGAGACCAATAGATACAGTGAGTGTTAAAAGTATTCCCACA
Source organism: Halictus ligatus (assembly GCA_028454255.1). Classification (NCBI taxonomy): domain Eukaryota; kingdom Metazoa; phylum Arthropoda; class Insecta; order Hymenoptera; family Halictidae; genus Halictus; species Halictus ligatus. The sequence continues at coordinate 1,572,269 of CM052130.1, read as the reverse complement.
CCGCTTATAGTTTTAGAAAACAATATATTTCTTTATGTAATTGTACATTCTTTTATAAAACAAAAACACAATTACGATTATTATATATTTCAACTACAAAATGTGACATGAATAAACTAACGAAAAGTTAACGTTAATGAGATATATTAAAAACAGTCTGAAGTCTCTCGAAATTAGCACACAAAAAGTATTCGTATACGTAACAAATTTAGCAATGAACGTGTTATAATTTGCGACAATAAATGAAATTAATATTTCGTTGGATAGCCTTTCGACTGTATAATTGCGTCCAGTCTTCTTGGCATTGAATCCACTAAATTGGATGTGATTTCGTGTGTAACATAGCACCATTCCTCTTGAAAAGCAAGTTTTGATTGTTCTTTACTTGAAATATGCAGGGTTCAGATTTTTTTATCAAGCAGATCCCATAAATTTTCGATCGGATTAATGAGGAGGTGATTGCGGAGGTGTTTTCAAATATTGTGGTGTGTTATACAGCAACCAGTCTCTTATGTTGCGTGCTGTATGTTTGGGGTCATTGTCTTGAGAGAAGATAAAGTTGTATTTTAGACCCATTTTTTCTGCACTACTTACAATATAGGTTTTTAATATGTTTAGGTATATTTTGTGGTCCACGATTCCCTCGATAAAGTGCAATGACCCCATTCCAGCAGCACTCATACAACCCCAAAACATGACCGAACCTCCGCCGTGTTTTACTGTGGGACGTAGATTTTCTTTTTCTAGCTCTGTATTTTTCTTCCTCCAGACCATACGCTTGCCATCAGAGCCAAAAAAATTAAATTTACTTTCGTCAGTAAATATGACTCTTCGCCAAAACTCGATTGGTTTATTAATATTATCTTTCGCGAAATCAAGTCTCTTCTTTCTATTTGCGACATTTACGAAATACTTCTTGCGAGCAACTCGGCCGTGAAATTCATTATTTCGTAAACAATTACGAATAGTGCTGGCACATACACTTACTCCAGCGTTGTTTGCAAGCTCAGCAGCGATCTTAGGGGCACTAATTGTAGGATTTTTTTATTTCACGCACTATAAAACGTTCATCGCGTGAACTAAGTTTTCGAGGTCGACCAGATTTCGCTTTATTTTTATTGGTTTTTCGTTCACCATATCGATATATATCGATATAATATACCAGAATAGAGCAAAATATACCAGAATATACCAGAATATACCATAAAATACCAGAATACAGCAAAATATACCAGAATATACCATAATTTTTCAAGAATATACCATAATATACCAGAATATAACATAATATACCAGAATATAGCAATATGTACCAGAATATACCATTATATACCATGATATACCAGAATATACCAGAATATAGCATAATTTACCAGAATATTCCATAATATACCAGAATATAGCATAATATACCAGAATATACCATAATATACCAGAATATAGCATAATATACCATAATATACCAGAATATACCAGAATGTACCATAATATACCATAACATACCAAAATATAGCAAAATGTTCCATAATATACCATAATATACCAGAATATACCAGAATATAACAGAATATACCAAAATATAGCAGAATATACCATAATATACCATAATATATCAGAATATACGATATGGTGAATAACGATATATTGTATAGTGCAATGTGACCTCTTAATTGTTTTTGCTATTTCTCGCAATGATTTGCACTGATTATGCAGTTGTATAATAATTTTTCTTTCAGTCTCACTTGTTTCCTTACCTTTACGACCCATCTTACCGAATGTTATAAAAATTGACGTGTTTTGCAGAAGATTTCCACTAGACTATGCATCAAAGACCCTGTTTGATTATTTTTCGGGCCCCGCTAAACCATAATATAAACAATCAGACACCTTTCAACTGCATTCTAGTACCTGTACGAATACTTTTTGCGCGCCAATTTAGAAACACTTCTCATACTTTTTAATTTTTCTCGTTAACGTTAAACTTTTTCAAGTACATTTATATGACAGTATGTAGTTAAAATATATAACAATTACAATTATGTTTCGTTTGATAAACATGTGTGCAATTACATATAGAAATACATGGTTTTTTAAGCCTACAAGAGGTGTACGAATACTTTTTACACTCACTGTAATTCACACCCCCTGTGACTTTTGTTTTGCGCGTCGACACCGATCGGTGGATATACAGGGTGAGGCACCTGGAACACTTAGAATAACTTTTAAATAATGCGTTATACAAAAAAATTATTTCTGCAGATATTGGTCCTAACGACAGTGCCACAATAGTGGTATTAATAATCCAAGAGGGTGGGTATGCTGGAGCCATTCTCTCAAGGCGGGTACAAGTCGGAACGGTCCGCGGTCCCCAAACACGGCAACCGTAGAAGAAAAAGGCGAGAAGTACCGCTTGTTCGCAACCAGGTTCCGTAACATTGGCTAGCAATTCTTATTTCCTAATTTATACCGTGGTCCAACAGCAGCAGCAACAGCGGCACAATACGAAAGTTCCAACCGGGGGACATTAGCCGCTACAAGCCCGGCGAGCGTCTCCCCCGTCTACTTTATCTCCGAAACGAAGGTCACATCGCGGATTTCGTGGTCTCATAAAGACGAGAAGACGATCCCCCCCGGTTCGGTAGTGGTTACACGACGGTCACGAGTCGACTGCAACCGGTGCCCTTTTAATTACACCTCGGCCTAATTTATTGCGAAATCCGCACCGGTGGCAATGCGATCAGATAAAACCCACGGCCATAAACCACGGCGTCATATAAAACTCCTTTTATTCCTAACCGGCTAAGGATCGGAGCCTCTCCGACTCGTCTGGTCCTCTTCCATCCTCGGCACGTCCTCTATCCCCCCTGTTCCTCTCCTGTTCCTTTCCCATACGCGGATATAGAAGAACACTCGTCTTCCTCCTTTTTTCCACCGTCCTCCCCTCCGTCCCCTCCGCTCCTCGTTTATCTTACCTTTATGTTCGTTTTCTGCCCTCTCCCCACTTGCTCCGACTCCTTCATCTTCCTCTTCTTCTTCTTCTTCTTCTACCGCTTCGCCGGGGCCCCACCGGCCCCCGAAGGACCCCGTTCCGATCGCTCTCTCGGCCCCGTGGCATACCATCAGACCCGTCTTTCTCTTTCCACGAGACGTGCGTCCTGCCTGCGGCCGCCCACGCGCCGACCCGACGCCCTCCCATACCTGTCTCATGCGATTCCCCCACCGAGGGAGCCGAGCGACGCATGGGAGACGCACGAACACGCATGGGCACGCACGCTTCTACACCAGGCAGACTCGGATTCTCGCCTCGACGCACCGCGATTGCCTACGACACTGCGCCACTCTTTTTCCAGGACGGTGGAACGTTTCGCACACGTCAGATATACAGGGTGTTTCGTCATTTGCTTCAGCACTGGCTTCAGGGATGGTCCGGGGACGCGTAAACAATGAAGAGACTTCATATAAACATTTGTCCCGTTAGATCTCCTTTCATAGTTGTAGACACTTTTGTGCTTGAACGTGTGTCTTCATAGATGCTCGAAATGATCATCCTTGAGCTGAATTTAACCCTTTATGGTCCAAAGTGTTGCCTCCTTTTAATTTCAGTAACAAATTACAATTGTACAGTAATGCCTTGATATATGTGTGTGGAATATTCGCATATTCAGGGGAATACTCAGGGGAAAATTCATACAAAATTAAATTTTATTAGTAAAATATAGAAAGATTAAATATATAGGAAATTTCCTAATAAAATAAATTTTAATTTGAATCTCAGGGGGAAATTCATATAAAATTAAATTTTATTAGTAAAATATAGAAAATTTTATAATAAAATAAATTTTAATTTGAATTTCAGGGGAAAATTCATATAAAATTAAATTTTATTAGTAAAATATAGAAAGATTGAATATATAGAAAATTTTATATATACCCGAATATTCACATTTCTTTACGACACTTTCACCAGTATGTTCGTGACACTTTTCTGATTGAAACGATACCGAACATGACACCATTGCGATCATATTTACTTGTTTAGTTCACGGTAGAACTTCGATTATGCGAACTAGATCGATAGAGTGCTAGATTTATTCTTTATTAATTCGTACAGCGAATCATAGTGTAGACTTCGCATTGATCTGTGTACCCGAATACGTAATCGTATAATGGAGAATTCATTCGTCAATTCATGGGTTCGGATAATCGAGGTTCTACTAAATCGTCAATTGAATAAGTAAATACGATCCGAGCAATATCATGTTTGGACTCGATTTAATCACAAAAATGTCGGAAATGTGTTGGTAAAAGTTTCATTAAAAAACTATTAAAAACAACAAAGTTATTATCGAATTAGTATGGTACACTTCGCGATGATCGAGCTGTTAAGCTCCTCAAGAGTTATACTCCGCGGTAATGCGGACGAATTTTTCGCAAATATCGTGCACATCTCTTCTACATACATCGAAGCATTACTGTACTTTGCTTGGTTTGCATTGAACACTTAAACAATTCTTTTAACAATCGAATATTGTCACACAGAGGCATTGTTTTAGGGACCCTCGAAGAGTTTCCTTGTCTGTGAATCGGAATAGAAGTTTATACAAAATCCTGCGAATCTTTTCACGGGAAAATACAAGATCGCGGTTAGGGGATCGGGTGGATGCTCAGATTTTTCGGTTTGGCTGCAACATGGCGCGAAAATCGTGGCCCGGAATGGTCGAGAACGACTTCTATCTCCCCGAACAGCATCGGCAGTGGTCGTATACCCGGGTGGATTTAAATTTAAGCCGTTCGTCTCCTGGCGAACGACTTTCGAATCATTAGGATCTCCATAAACGGTGGATGGCCTAACGAAGCTTCCTTAAAATACGGGATGTACGAGTATTACGACCGACCGAAAGAGAACCGGAGCAGGAGAGAGAGAACGGGTGAGCAGAGAGAGAGAGAGAGAGAGAGAGAGTGAGAGAGAGAGAGAGACGCAGAGGGAAGAAAAGGGGAAAAAAGTAGTTCGGAGACGAGCAAACGATTCACCTAAAAGTACATCTGCCGCCTACCCGATAAGCGCACTTGTAAATCAAGACACGCTCGCGAGGCCGAGTAACTAAACCTCATAGAAGGGCGCACTGCCTATCGGGGGACCTGAATTATTAATACGAGTACACTTACTGGTCCAATCAAGTCCTCCCACCTGGCCACCTGGTCAATTCTTCGGCGATGTTCCCTTAACCGGTACCGCCATATTTAAAAGCGCTCTGCCCGCATGATCCTCGACACGATTAAGCTCTTCGGCGTCTCTTAAGGACCTGGACCCGGGTAAAAAAATTAAACGAATCGGAACGGACCGTCCCCGTACTGATCCTTAATCAGGGGAAAAGAAGGCTCCGTTTAATATTTGGGCGTTTGGCCACAGATCAGGGTATTTTGGTTTTGAACTTTCAACAAATCAATTCTCTCGCGTTTTCTTCAAAGATTATTCTGAGCGAGAAATTCACTAAGTTTTGGTGTACAGTAGAACCTCGGTCGTTGCACAAAACGGGGTTGTGCAACGGTACAGGTAACCAACCAAGGTGTTTCCCGACACTCCCTAAGTCACCACAATCCCCACCACGAGCTCCAAAAATTCTAATGTGGTAGGAATCGTTTTCGTGCAATAAACGAGGTTGCGACGAGCGAGGTTATACTGTACGTGTATGGACAAAATGTAAAAATTTTATTAGAATTTATTAGTCTAAGAAAGTTGGAAGAATTTCGATGAACTAGGATTATTAGACTGTGGATTTCATGCGTTAATAACAAATATAAATTGGTAAAATTAATTTCGTTATAGGCGTTCGAAGAATGCATATCACTTATACTTTGCTTGGACTGCGGATATTTATTGCAAAATAAAAATTTAATGCATTCTTAAATTATCATAATGTCTTCGTAGTTTCGTACCGCATCCATTCATTTTTTTTTTCTTGAATGCATAAAATCTACAGTGTATTTGCAAAAATATTAAAGTATAATAAAATTATGTTTTTCTTGAAGGATTGTTTCCAAGAAATATACCTGCATAAATAGCTATTTATAGGAAGATTGAAGAAGACTGCTATTTGAATTGCAAAAATAGTTGCCTGAAAATGTAATGAGAAAAGAAGAACCCCGAGAATAAATGATCTCTAAAGCTGACAACAGTATTCAGCCATAATTAGAGCAATTCCACCGGCACTCGAAGAAATCTTTCGCGAGTCCCGATCGACTGATGAATTCTTCTCGAAGTTACTTTCGAGGCTTGCTATCTTGTTCTTTCGCTCTAAAACACTCGCGAGAGTAATTGATGCGGTTCATCGAAGTAGGTCGGTCTCGAAGGTACGCGCGAAACCCGACTACCATAGTTGTGTCGTACGACAAACGAGCGATCCGTATTTGTCAGAGTAAATTAGCCGCCGATACCGAGATAAGGCATGGGACGGTGACCATATTTGGCGACGGCAAAATACCGCGACAGTGTTTTTTTCAATTCGGCTTGAAACACGGTTCAACGAGAGATACAAAGTGTTCTTTGCGTATAAATCCTGTGCGGTGGCAGTCGAATGGATGAAAAGGGTGAAAATGGCAATCGTCGAGGTAGGCTGCGCTATTGATTTATTTTTCCATTTCATCAAACAGCACGCTGCAACAGTGACGTTATTCGAAAAGTACCATTTTCTGAAAAAACGGGTAATACGTTTTATCAAATGGCACATTGTTACAATAGTGGCGTTATTCCAAATTTTCCATTTCACGAAAAACCGGATCGAACATTTCTTAAAATAGTACATATTGCTACAACAATGACGTTATTTAAAATTTACCATTTCATGAAAAGTGGTTCATTTTATAAAACGTTACATTGATACAACCGTGACGTTATTTAAAATTACCATTTCACGAAAAAAGGGGTTAAACATTTTATAAACTGGTACATTGCTACAACAGTGAACATTTTATAAATTGGTACATTGCTACAACAGTTATATAAACCATATATTGTTTAAAGCAATAAATAAATAATAATAATAATTGCTACAACAGTGACGTTATTTAAAATTTACAACTTTAGGAAAGAATGGTTGAACATTTTATGAAACGTTATATTGCTACAACAGTGACGTTATTTAAAATTTACCATTTCACGAAAAAAGGGGTTAAACATTTTATAAAACTTTTCATTTGCCACAACAATGACATTATTTAAAATTTACCATTTCAGGAAAAAAGGGTTGAACATTTTATAAAATTGCTGCAACAGTGACGGTAATAAAAAAATACCATTTCGGAGAAAACGATTTCAACATTCTGAATTGATGTATTTTTGTAGCATCATCACGTTAAAATACAAACATTGGTATAAGTACTCAAATGTGCTTACGTAGTGCATGAATGAAATTAGCAGTTCCAATAACATTTTGACAATGACAGAATTATTGAATTTCTTGAATATGAAATGTTTAATTTTCTACAATTTGAAGTTCTCTTTTCATCCAATCTATTATTTTAGACCGCACCTAAAATATCTTTCAATTATTCACTAGCAACTTTATTAATTTAAATTATGAGTTTAACGCAGGCATTAGCATTTTGAAAAATAGAGGTAATATATACACGTTTAAATGTGTAGTATTCTTGCGTCGTTTAGTCCTTTAAAATTCCATTGCTAAATATTGAAAGAAAAATGGAGATATTCCTTAAAATGCATGAACATAAAGCTAGAAGCTAACTGTGAGGAATGGGTGACAAATCATTTAATTAATAATCGTTGTAATCACCACGAATATAGTCACTGAAAGCTCTTTCCGAAGTTCTGACACTAAACACCGCCATCTCGGGCCAACTTAGCGCAATTTACAACGGTACGCAAACAAATCGTGCGCTCACTGCCAAAAATCCGTAACCAGACCCTGCCCACTGCCAGACCCGAGAATTATCATTCCATAAAAGTTCGGCGAAACTCGTGCATCAAGGAAAGATCACAAATCACTCGCAATAATTACAGAGTTCGCGGATTTTAACATATCTTTATAAATGAATATTACCCCCTTTCATGAATCACGGTGGCTTTCATACTTTTTGATCACCCGTATATTCCCTCGTTACGCGGTCGCCTAAAAGGAGCAGAAAAAAAGGCCGGCCCGGCGAACTTATAAACTTATAAACGAACAAAACGAAGGACGCCCTGGAAAGTCACAATGTCCGCGAAATACTAAAAATAAATGACCGGAGCCGCGGAGCGTCCTTAAATCATCTCGTAATTAACGCCGGCGCGTGTGTTTCATCATCAAGTCTGCCCGGGCCTCGCAAGAAGCGGGAGCAGCAATTAAATTCATTTGTCAATTATTTGACGAATGCTCGTCCACAGCTGTGCCTGGGCGGTCTTCCCGGGACCAACGGCCGCTTCAATTCACAATTAGCTCGCATACTTTCAGATCCAATCCCCTAATTGCCGCTTCCACAAGAAGCTCGGCCCGCGCTCCTGTGTGGGCCGCCCTGGTTAAAAAAAAAGCTCCGGTTATTTTATCGTACAATTATCCCGAAGCTGGAACCAGCGCGCAGGTGAATTCGGTGACAATATATGTACGCTGTCTCATCAGCCGATGCCCGTTTTTCACGTTACGCCGATGCACAGTCGTTTTTTCGCACTCGCCTTTTCGGGCTCCGAGCCGATCGACGCGGTGATACTTAATTAGCGAAATTTATGCTGTCCCTTCCGCGCGGTTTAATTGACGAACACTCCGAACCGGGGAAAAGGACCAGGCGATGGGAAAAAACGGCGGGCCGGTGATTGGATGCTAATTAAAGTAACGAACCGATCGATCACTCGTAAAATCGCGGCTACCGCGAACGTGAATCGGACTGACAACGTGATGGAATCTGTTCCGTTGACGGAGATTCGGGTCGAGTTTCTTCTTTTTGTTAATGCCCAGTGAAAAACAATTGTGGTTTGTAGATGGCAATTTCATGTGGCTTGTTTTTGTCCGTAAATGTGCACGAGGTTTTCAGATTGCAGTTCAGGATGCGTGTTGTGCAAGGGTGCCAGGCAATTTCGATATACAAATCTCGATTGAGTTATTGTTTAATGGCATCATTATTTTGATGGCTATCGCAGTCGGTTGCAGAATTGTTTAAACCTCTTTCAGGACAAATAATAGTGCGCAAGCATTTTCAAATATAAATCTTAATTTTACAAACAATTTTGTATCAAGGTATTTAAAATATAGTGGACTTCATTTTAAAAGCAATTTTCAATTTTTATATTGAAAGTTCAATGTCATCATCATTCTATATTGTTGGTTGCTGGTTGTTGCAGCCGGTTGCAAGATCATTTAAGCCTCTTTTAGATCAAATGATATTAAATAAATTTTTAAAAATAATCCATAATTTTATTTTTTCTTTGATTTTGCATCTCAATATTAAAAATGGTATCATAAATGCAGCTGGCTGTTTCGATATTTCGTAACTTCTACAGATATTGGACGATTCACTTGAAACTTTGTATACATAAACATGATACAATTTCACATGTATGAAATGATAAAAATATAATAGAATAAAATTATTTTGGATCGAAAAACATACTTCGATGCTGAGTTAAAATAGCTTCGAATGCAAAGAGTTAATATTATATTTTAGATAAAATTGATTATAAGAAATTAATTATAAAAAAATAATTATATTTTAGACTAATAATTTTAATAAAGATTTTACTAAAAATGCCTAAAGGCATAGACACGGGACAGTCACAGCACATGCACAGTCTACTATTTCCTAACATGAACACGTTGGCTGCCACGTCAGTCATATAAGCATGTCAGCAATTCTTTAATTAGAACTCAATTTTCATTGTAAAATATTCGTGGGAGCTAAATTTTATTAGCTCACTAATTTTGATTTCGATTCTATTAATTAAATTATCTTGGTTTTGTCGGATATTTTAGGGGTTCTAATGCCGCATTCAACGCATTCATTTATGTAATCTATCAGCTCACGAAAGCCGCAGAACAGCTATAGAAATAATTACAATAATCACTTTTAATTTCTCACCCTCGATTCTATTAATTAAATTACCTCGATTTAATTCTATTATCGGAATTAGAGATAATTCGATAGGCAACGTGTCAATTAAATTATCCAAACAAAAATCTTCACCAACTTTCACAAAAATTGACCACATTCTCTGTTATTATACATTATTAATTACACATGGAATGGTTCTAGCGGATTTTAAACGATTAATGTTGATGACCGTACACTAGGAAGTAAAGAGTTGAAGATTTAATGTTAATAAAAATCACGATTTTCACTGATCGTGAGTTTGATATGATCAAGCGAATTTTAAATGTAAAGAAACTTAAAATCACAAAAAGAACGTAATTCGATCAAAAGTTAGCATTGAAATTCCTCTTTGATTATTATTAGTTGCAGCACATCTTCTTCTCACAACTTGTTAAACAACTCCACTTATTACGAAATGACTTCATAATATAAGATATTGTCTCAAGGTTACAGCTATAAGACTGGCTCTAGTCCAATATAAAGAATATCGAATATTATTTTTCGTGATAGTGTAATATTGAATTACGGCTTTAATAGAAGGTGGAAATATGAAAATCTTTTAGAACTACAAAAATCCATTCTTAATTGGCAATAAAATACTCGTTTAGTAACAGGACGTGGCCATTAACACTCGAGACGAGAAGACAGCTGACACTGCTTCAAGAGAGTTGAACTTGACTATTATTTATTTAACAAATCAGTTAATAAAAATTAATAATTTAATTAATAAAACATAAGTAATTATACTCATGAATTTGTATTAAAAATAAAAAATTTGTTTGCGTCAACTTACTTTCCGATTGGCGAAAATTTGCCAAGAATTTTAGGAATTTGTAATTACTACACTTTCCGCGATACTTTCGTTTTGAAACTCTACAATTGACTGTGGCACTACCCATGCTTACTGTAAACACAAGCAGAAGACCAGGAAAGTCAAGTACAAACCATATTTTTAAAAAAGCAGCAACGTGTACTACGAATTCGTGGGGATAGTTAATCAAAAAATAGGTGCAATTAATTCGAAAATTTTCGGATCACAAAATAACTAAGAATTGATGTCCTTGACAAGCTTACTTATACGTTCCTTATAAGAGATCAGAAGGTTTTGAGTTTCGTTTGTTTTGTAAATATTTTAGTTAGTGTTTCTCGTCTACTAAGAATATGCATCAGCCCGTCTCGATTTTGTCTCAAGTTCAGATACCATAGTTGTTACTTCGCTAGTTCTATCCATTGAAATTTTTAGTATTTGATAATACGCTGTTAGATAACGATAGTAGGTTCTATTTCTTATATAGACTTATGATAAAAATGTTATAACTTTTTTGGTATGACTAGGTAAAATTAAAGATTGCACAGTAGCGTAGTAGGTAAACATTATAGTTATGATTAAGTGAAAATTTATCTATAGCGGCTTGCAGCTGCAAACGTGAGACTATTTTTGTTTCAGAAAAACATTTGGTTCCTATTTTTTATTCATATTAAGTTATTATTTAGTAATATATCATTATCGTATGATTTAAAATTATTATATTTGGGAATAAACAATTATTTATTCATATATAAGTTGCTCAAATTTATATTCTTAAGTTATTAGTGGCAAAATACGAGAACGTAAATAAGAACATTAATTAAAACGATTTTGGTTTAAGAAATATTCGAAAATACAATCTTTATAATTAATTGCGCCTATAATCCTAAAACGGACCTCTATGCGGCGCGGCGTGTAGATTTTCGGGGATTAGCACGGTCCGATAAAAGCGCGCGAACGATTTCACCGCGCATATGGCCGAACCGTTCGATGCTCGGCACGCACAATGTAACGATGCAAATTGCGGGCGGTCTCCGGTCGGAAACAAAAGTGTTTGCTCGCGCGATTTGCGGTCTGTGGGGGGAGAGGGAGAAAGAGAGAGAGAGAGAAAGAGGACCGGAGTCAAGCCAGATATCCCGAAGGCGGCGGATTTCAATTACGAGTCTTCAGCGGCTGACAGACGTATACAGGGGCAGAGGCGGTAGCTCATTCGAAATTCGGTAGCTCGGTCCGAGCGCCTCACGGTAATGAAACATTCGCAGCGCACCGCAAATTGCCCCTCGCCGTGCCACGGCAAGAAACCAAATGTTTTCGACCGCCTACTTGTATCTACCTTTCCTTCTTCACGTCTTTTCCTCCTCCTTCTTTTTT
>CM052130.1:1509042-1555462 GCA_028454255.1 Halictus ligatus | reverse complement strand
CGTCTAACAATAACAGTATACATAATATATCACAAATTTCATAAAGATGGTTAGTGTCCACATACTTTTGGGCGGGGGTGTATCTGCGATGTCCGCAGGAATTAGGGGATGGCGACCAACGTTTCACTGGGTGAAACGGGTATATCTCGGTTTTCTTTATCCGTATTTCTTTTCTCGCATATGGTTGAGTTTGGGTCGGTGGTTCTGACTTATTCCGGTAGTATTGGTACACAAAGTTATCATTACTAAGAGGGGGAGGTTTTCTTAGCCATGCAGTGATTTCTTTGTATATGTCACCAAAGCTGATGATAAACGTCGTGGAATTATCCCCACTACCGCGGGGTATACCCCATGAGGGGCCACGGACGCCGAGGAGTGTAAACATGACACAATTCGGTTATGTCTGCTGGACGATATATGTCGCTGGTAAGATCCGTGTTGTTGACAAATATCAAAAATTCGCTGTATTTAAATTAAGACGTCTGGGTTAATACTTTTTTTATAGAGAACGAGAAACTACGTTGATTGGTACATAACAACTATACGATTCCATTAAAAAAATTAAAGTTGACTTTTATATCTCCTAAATGCCTCGGCTTATAAAGAAATCATGTGCATCAATTCATGCCCCCCTTCATACCATGTAACATTTGTAGAAATGACCTCACATCTTCGAAAGATATATGAGCTATGCTTATTCACTCACGGTCCATAAGTACAGTGCCAACGCTTAACTTATGGTTGGGGTGAGGGGTCAGGGGGTCATAATTTCAAAGAATTTTGCAATTTATCAGGAAATAATAAGTATATAAAATATATTTAAAATACAAATATTTGTTCTATATGTTCTATTAAGGTGTTACAATGAAATATGAAGCAATAATTGTATTATGTAATAACTATTTTAGGAATCGATATTTGATTCTGAAGATTAACAACTTTCGTATATTATACAGATTACATAATGTTTTCCACATATAAATCGATCACATTTACAACATTCTAACGTAGTACTGTTATTTTTACATAATTTACATCTACCTCACTTGTGATTAGTTATTATTGGGCTGCGGATTTTTATACATTTATATCAAAATTGAGTAGATGAAATTCATAATTGTCGAAAAATTAAAGAAATTGAAGATCAATACATGATTTCTCCTCTATTAAGATCATTAAGGGAAGAAATAACATTTAATTTAGTTTCTATTTCTTACGATCGAAAATGTGTAATGGCGCATGGGGTAGCGGCGTAGTATCGGATGCGGTCTGCGTGTCAGCGATTTTTAAATTATGTTAAAACTTATTTTGTGACGTCAAAAATTCAACGATCTTTGCCTCATTGAATTCTCGGCTTTCCTATGCACATACTATACCTATGCTGGGTCTATAAGTATACACGGTCCAAGATTACAATCAGGACTGGTAAGAAAATATAATTCTTCCCGACTTACATGAGGAACCCACCCGCTCCTCTAATGAAAGGACTCCGAAGCCTGGATGAAATCAGTAAAGTTCTATTAGGCTCGTGACGTACCCGCATACCGTCCAATTCCGCTGCACCCCACTGGTCGTTCATAATTGCCGGGCGTGAACGTGTCGCACGATGCACCGTCAGCCTCGGCCAACAATTTTAATGAAATTCAAGCCGTCGCTATTTTTAAGGGGTACAGCCGCGTCGCAGCTGCCTCTTCTTAACGAAGGGACATTGTAAAATGCCGGACAGAGCGCGCGGGCTTCGTGGGCGGAGAACTCCGCAAAAGCCGCATCGGTCTCCGTGAAATCGACGATTCGTCGCGGCGACGTATTTCTATGCGGGGCACTGGTCGCGCGACTGCCCGGACATGAGGATATGCCTTAAGTAGCCAGGAAATAATTGACCACCAAGTCGAACGGCTCCTTCGTCGATGGGGTCGCTGGGAATCCGACGAAACTTTTTCTGGGGCCGGCTGCCCGCCGATTGGACTCGCTCGACCCGCGGCCTTTGACTGCAACCGAGTGCACTTTTGTTGCATCCGCGTCCCACGAATCGCATCACGGTAGCGCGTACACTCGGCCGAGCTGACTGGATTGCATCGCGAGAAATTTTATGGCTCTCTCTCTCTCTCTCTCTCTCTCTCTCTCTCTCTCTCTTGCCACCTTCTCTTCCGACCGTTTCTTTTCGGAACGTCGAACCTCCATACGCCGGAGAAAAACTGCGACAGAACTGCAATGCGAAATTTACAGTCGGTCACGAAAATATTCGGACACCACTATAGTTTTGACTATTATACTCCGTACTTCAGAAATGTACACAGTGAGAACAAAAAGAGGTTTCACGTATGTTACTATGCAGTGTGTAGTTTATAAAAACGTAAGAAATATTTGTTTACGGTACGCGATTACTTAACTAATAAAAGAAAAACGGAAAGTACGCTCATTTTCATGTCACGGAAATATTCGGACAGTATCAAAACTAAGTTTATATCACGCTATATAAATCTTGTTTTTATTAATTAGTATTTTGTCGGATATCCCATATGTTTTATGACGTGCCGTAATCGCGTTGGCATGTTACAAATTATTTTTTTTAAATAATCGTGCCCAATACGTAGCCATTCTTCTTGCAGACGTCTTTTTAGCTCTTCTTTTGTGTTTATGGTAGTTGACCGAATTCGGCGATCTAATTCATCCCATAAATTTTCAATGGGATTCAAGTCTGGCGATTGCGGTGGTGGATGGAGGATATTCTTGCAAGTGTATAATAAGAATTCTTGCACAATTCGCGATTTGTGCTTTGGGTCATTATCTTGATAAAACTTTATTCCATTTTGAAGTCCCATATTATCAGCACTTTTCTTTAAATTATTCTGCAAAATCTGTAGATATTTATTTTTATCAAGGATATCGTCGATGAAAATTAATTCGCCTACTCCATGGGCTGAAATACAGCCTCACACCATCACAGATCCACCACTGTGTTTCACAGTCGGCTGCAAATGTCTCGGATTCAGTTCTTCTTTCGACTTCCGCCATACCCTAATTCTTCCGTCGCTTCCATAAATATTATATTTGGACTCGTCTGCGAAAATTACGTCCTCCCACCACTCACTGTCCTTTGCAATGTAGTCCTTTGCAAATTTCAGTCTCTTCATCCTGTTTGACGCGTTAATATACGGTTTCTTTCGAGCTATTCTTCCATTATAGCCCTCTGATCTTAACACTCTTCTTATGTTCTCCGGATGCACTGATATTCCACGGTGTTCATTTAATTCAGCTGCTAACTTTGGAGCACTTATCCGAGGATCACATTTGATTCTCCTAATTATGGAACGTATATCGCGAATATCGAGGATCGGTTTGCGTCCGCTTTGACGGATAGATTCATTTCTATCTTCGTTCTTGTACCGTCGAACAATATCCCATACCGTGCTCTTACTAATATTTAATAAATTAGCAATTTTGCGAATCGACTTCCCTTTTTCATGATGAAAAATTACTAATTGTCGCATATCAAACGATGTATTCTTATTTTTCCGACCCATTTTGCACAAAGTTTGAACAAGACTGACAAATATTCGATCTATAACATACTTTGTACATAGTATGAATGATAAGTTTACAAACATTGATTCAGTCAGTTCCTGGAACCTGGAAACTTGAGAAGTATAGCAAATGTCCGAATATTTCCGTGACATGAAAATGAGCGTACTTTCCGTTTTTCTTTTATTAGTTAAGTAATCGCGTACCGTAAACAAATATTTCTTACGTTTTTATAAACTACACATTGCATAGTAACATACGTGAAACCTCTTTTTGTTCTCACTGTTTACATTTCTGAAGCACGGAATATAATAGTCAAAACTATAGTGGTGTCCGAATATTTTCGTGACCGACTGTATTTGCTCTCTTGGTTGCTCTCGCAAAACGTTTAAATTTGATTTTCCATCTGCGCGGGGCTGCGGAAGGTTTTGAATGTGAATGATTTACTTTTGTTGATGTTTGTTCCGAGTTATTGGAGAGTTAAAATGGAACCATTGATTTGGAAACTTGTTACATATGCGTTTAATTAACCCTTGTCGATCTCTCGAATTCCTCGAATTTCGTACATTTTTCAGTGGTTCTAACGAAGTAGTATGTTCTCTTCGTCAATTATTATTTGTGAAGCGTGGGAATAAAATCATTTTAACCCTCCATTTATAATAATAATGAAGTAATGTCGAGTTACATTTGCGATGGAGACTTCGAGAACAATCTACCAAATATGTATGTTATTAAGTTAATTTAACTGAAATCAAATTTGATTTTGCTGTTGTTGGTGTGTTGTCCATGGAGAATACATATATGTGCAACATATAAAGTATGAATGTAGAAATTATTAATTTTCTTTCTTTTCTAGGGAATTATGAACGTCGAAGTAATTTTAATCGGTGCAACTGTAAAGTACATCATAGTCCAAAGGGTTAATAGAATTTTCAATCATTATGCTGCATCAGAAGCAAGCTTAAAAATCTGCTTTAATATAATAACATAAATTATTAAATTACGATAGAAGGAGGGGACTTATTGGTTTATAGACAATCCTCAGACATGAACCATACAGTTTTAAAAATTATAACTTAATTACTGGTAGATAATTAGCTGATCTGGTCTCACCCCATTACGGTATTTCATATTTAAAGGGATTTACCTTCATTCTCTTTAATTTTCAGCTTATTGAGGTCAAAATAAACAACAATATTCTTTTACCAAGCAGAAGAATTTTTAAAATCAATGTAAAATAAACGTGCTATCAATTTCTGTTAATATGCACACCCTCCTGTACTGCATAAAGATTCACTCTCAAGTAAGACCCCTCAAAATTCGCACTTATACCCCTAAAGATACTTCCTCCAGTATGGAGACGATACTGTAGACCTATTGAACAAAGGAATAAAAATGAGAAGAAAGTAAAAAAAGAATTAAAGAAGAACGATTAATTTATAACCTACGATGAGACGACCAATTACAATTAAAATTTTTCAAGCGGCGATTACAATCGGTCTCGGAGTGCACAAAGGTAAACCCGCCCCCCGTTATAAACGCAGTCCTCACGGTTAATAAAGATCCGTGACTCGTCAGAGTTTATAAATCTCCCGCTCGAGGCATTAGACACCGTCCAATTTCATTCTCAGATATCCGTAAAAACGATGTATCGACCGTCTGATTTAACAGCTTTTATGACATCTTGTGCGGTGAATTATTCGCAGCACGCCCTCCCGATTTCATGGCGGCCCCATGAATATTCCCACAGCATTTTCTCCAGGATATACTCGACGACTTGGACACTGTGGTAAACGGAGTCTCGAGCGCCCTTGTCACACAGCCCCCATAATAAAACACCCCTTACGAGCAAGACGACGAGCGGACAATAACGTCATTGTGCGAGAAGGCCGTTGAAAAGCGGCGGCTTCAATTAACTTTTCGCGCACTTTTCGCAGCCGGAACGAGCCCGAGAAACTCCGCCCATCGAATTCCGCTCGATTGTTGTTAAAACCTGCTCGAAAGTCGTGACGGCGGAGCGGGTGGATAATGCCACGTTCCAGGTATCGGCGACCGCCGGCTGGAATTTGTTTAACAAACTTGGTAGCCGGATTTCCGAAAACTGGGAAAACACTAAAGTCGCTTGGTGCGGAAAAGAACGACTTCAATGAAATTTTCATTTGATTTATCAAAATTTTATATGTAATTGATACAAATCTACAAGAAAAATATATAAATGTAAAGAAAAATTGTAAAGAAACTTTTTTAATAAATATTAAATTTTCAATACAGGCCGACATAAAAATGTTGTAAGAAACAACTTTTAGTAGTTTTCTTTGCAACTCCGACCATTGCAATTTTTTCGAAATATCTTTTCCACATCATGTAGTAACCTAACTTCTTTAACGAAAAAGTGTTTTAATATTTTGGAGACTTTTTAATTTGCAGAAGTGAGTTAACTTAAAGAAACCAAAGGAATACGCAAGTGGACGATTAAAATTTTACATACATTCTTATTAATAACATAACGATGGACATGTTATTTGACATTTGGTAAAAGTACAAGAGGATTTTATTCACATTTTTCCGTAACATCATTTCCAGAATATTATTTTTGATTTTTCATAGCAGCCTGAATAATACATATTTTTTAATTTTTACGATTTTTATGGAACATTTTCTGCCAGGGTGGATTCAATTTATCGTGTTTTTAAAAAATGACAATTCTCATGTTTTCCATATCAAGTTTTTCATTTTTTCCGATGACAAAAATTACGTCGAGTCGTTTAGTTCTGAATATAATAACGTAGTCCACTTTATCTCTTATTCCTAAAAGCAACGATGTCCAGTACACGACTTCATTTTTAAATAAAATTACATGTATTTCTACGGCTATTGAACAAATTACTCTGCTGAAAATTAATTACAGAAAAATTTTAGAGCTCGGGAAATTTAATAAGAAATTCATTTAAACAAACTTTTTATATAGTACTGTCAGTTTCGTGTGTTTATGACGGGCACAAGCCCCTAATGACTTCTTTTTTAATTTATTTGAACTCTGACAGTCTACTTAATACAGCAACTAAATGTGTATTTGCTTTTCACATTCCTAAGATATAAGATATACAGGGTGTTCGGTAACTGCTGGTACGAACGAGCAGGGGGTGATTCTACATGAAAAAATAGGTCGAAAATATAGAACAAAATTTTGTCATGTGAGGCTTTGTTTTCGAGAAAATCAACTTTGAATTTTCACCGGGTACGCGTGCACTTAATCATATCTCGTTATAACGGATCTCACTGTAGATTATTGTCTCGATGGATCATTATCGATGGATATTTTGAAATAGGATGTTGAAAATGTCGCCTATTCTGTCGAATACATAATTCTGCTCGTATAATTAAATTTCTATCAACGCTTTCTAACGTATTCTGTTGCTTTAATGTATGAAAGGTAATAATAATCTTTTCTTTTAAATAGATAGGTAAAATAAACATTTTCGTGACACTGGAAGTGTTTATCAACATAAACTTTAACCGAGACAATGATCTACAGTGAGATCCGTTATAAAGAGACATGATCAAGTGCCCACGTACCCAGCGAAAATTCAAAGTCGTTTTTCTCGAAAACAAAGCCTCACATGAAAAAATTTTATTCTATATTTTCGACTTATTTTTTTACGTAGAATCACCCCCTTTTCGCTTGTAGCACCAGTTACCGAATGCACTGTATATTTTTATATAGATACTATTCATTCATAAAAGTTGCATCAACGTCTACGTCATTAGCGACCACATTATACGATCTAATTACAGTATTTTAAGTCTATATACATGTGGGCGACAATTATATTTTATGATAAAATTCTACAGGTTTAAGAAATGCAGGAACAATCGCAATATTCTTTTGGCTATTCAGAATTTAGACTGAGATCAGACTTCCTTTGTTGAAACTAAAATACAGTTATGGAGAATTTATTCGAGAAAACTTATTGCTTTGGTCATATAGGGTAAGGGACCCAGTTGCTGTGGGGGTACCAATTACTGTGCCTATATTACTTATTTTTATAGCATAATGAATATTAAAGAAGAGATATTAAATTCTGTTTCATTAAAATCAGTTAACATATATGTTCGTTATGCTTTAAAAATATGTATAATTAATATAGGCGCAGTGATCGGTCCCTTACCCTATTGTGATAAAAATTTCTAAAAATCTGACTAGATGCATTCTTATCGTTTTCATAAAGTAACATAGTCATTTATAGTACGCTGTAATCTAGTGTTAAGCAACTTGCATTTTTGCAATGCCGATGAAACTAAATTCAACTCTTTCGTAATATGGCGGGGCACGGGGGTCACGTTAATCGTCGGAACGAAATCGACCGTGGTTTCCCATAATCTCCGGCGGCGATAAAGCCGGTGCGTGATCGGGAAAATAATTGAAACGTTAAGGGACCCGGTGAAATATGAAAGTAATATTTCACGATTATCGAATCGATTCAATTACAAGAGGCACGAATGGTTTTCGAGAGGGGCGGGAGGGGGGAGGGCTGTGAAGTGCACGACGCCTACCAACGAACGATCCGCCGACAAAGATTCGACAAAGGTAGCTGTTCAGGACCACTCCTTTCACGGAAAACCTCTTTCAAGTCACCGCCTTTTACTGCCTGTCGAGCCCGCTCGCTGCTTTTTGCGATAGCTAAACCTCTTCCGCGGCACTGCCGAGGCAAATCCACTCGAACTATCGACGGGCAAATGCTCGCAGTTTGCTCGGCAACTGATGCAAACAACGAGACACGCGTAAACAACAACCTCCGTTTGCCGAAGACGCGAAGAAGCGCTGTTCTGCTCGGCTAACAATGATCTTCGACGGTGAATCGATCGATGGTGTTTGGCTGCTCGAGCAGAACCGGATTTTCCGAGTGGGGAAAAGGATTATTGGCAAAAGGACGTAGATCATTCAGTATTCTAAGAATTTTCAGTCGACAGGGTCAAGGATATCATTCCTTAATGCAGGATGAGCGAATCTCTGGCGAAAATTTTAATAAATCCGAAACGAATGAATGCAGAGTACTGTATATTGTGTGCGCAGGTATTGAGTTTGGAGGTAAACATACAGTGACTCCCATAAATATTCGGACACTAGGTATAACTAACTTTATGATTTAATAATTCGTTTGTTGATAAAGCAATCGCCCTGGAAATTGTTTCTAGCAATAAAACATTTATTAAGGATGATAAATATATAAAATTTATATGAAAAATATACATTCGTTTCATAATAAAAATTATTAAACGAAATAATGGACCATTTGTGGCTCACAAAAATATTCGGACACGTATTATATTTCTCTGGCAATCGCCTTCTGGGGACGTGATATTCCAAGAACGAGAAAACGTTTGTTTACAAACAGAATCTCGTGGCCCATTAGATGTCCATGCCACCTCACTACTGTCAGTAGTAAACGTGAATTCGTTCAAAATGGGTCGTAAAGGAAAGAATATGAGTTTCGATGTGCGACAGCTTGTAATTTTTCATCGAGAAAAAGGAAAAACCTATCGCGAAATTAGTGCAATGCTTCGTATAAGTAAGAGTACTGCTGCAGATATCTGTCGACGATTTTATATTGAGAATCGCATTGATTCTATTCCGCAAACTGGAAGACCAAGTCTCTTAGGTAAGAGGGAAACAAGCGAAATTATTCGGAAAGTGAAAAAAAATCCGCGCTTAAGTGCTCCAAAACTAGTTAGTGAGCTATTAGGAGAAAGCTCCAAAAATGTTTCAGCCGAAACAGTTCGGAGAGTGCTGAGGCAAGCTGGTTACAATGGAAGAGTAGCTAGAAAGAAACCATTTATCAACGAAAAGAATAGGAATAAACGAAAAACCTTTGCAAGAGAGCTAATTTCTAAGCATGAGACATGGTGGAAGGATGTCATATTTGCTGATGAAAGCAAATTCAATCTGTACAATTCCGCCGGAAGAACTATAGTGTGGCGGAAAGCGAATAAAGAGTTTAATTTTGAAAATACAAGAGGTACAGTGAAACGCAGCGGAGGCAGTGTAATGGTATGGGGTTGTATTTCGTCATATGGAGTCGGTAACCTAGTGTTTATTGACGGTATCATGACCAAAAATCATTATTTAAATATACTCAAAAATAAGTTAATTCAAAGTGCTGAAAAAATGGGGCTTAATAATAATTTTAAGTTTTACCAAGACAACGACCCCAAGCATAAATCACGTATTGTGCAAGAATTTTGATTATACCGCTGCCCCAAAATTCTTCATTCGCCGCCCCAATCATCGGACCTGAATCCTATTGAGAATTTATGGGATGAATTGGATAGAAAAATTCGAAAAAAACCAATTACACCGATAGCTGAATTAAAACAAAGACTTGCAATTGAGTAGTCGAATATAACTGTTGAATATTTTTAAAAATTACAAACAATATGCCAAACAGGTTAAGACATGTTTTTAAACAAAATGGTTATGCCACGAAGTATTAAACAAATTTTGTAACGCTAAATTAGATTATCTAAATTGAAAAATTAATATTGTCCGAATATTTTTGTGAGTCAAAAATGGTACATTATTTCTTTTACTAATTTTTATTATGGAATTTATGTATATTTTTCAAATAAATTATTTATGTTTATCAACATTAATAGATATTTTATTGCTAGAAGCAATTCCCAGGACGATTGCTTCATTAACGAAGGAATTATCAAGTCGTAAAGTTAGTTATAGCTAGTGTCCGAATATTTTTGGGAGTCACTGTATACTGCTGGTGAATAGTAATAGTTTTTGATAATGAAAAAACTTTACCGTTATTTTCTGAGAGAACCATTCAGGTTTTACCATTTGTTGTTTTCACATGTTCTATTCTTGCGACGAGTAGAATACGAGCACAATAAAAAAAAATCGTTGGCCTATTAACCTTGAAATTCAAAGTCAAGAATAATTTTGCGGTACTTTTCTTACATCAATTTCCACCAATCCGAGGGTGTAGAATCTCACTGATAGTCGCTACATATATTTCTTTACAGCCTGTATAAACGCTTTTTCCACGAAACACGGTTTCTAATCAAACATCGCGCAAACAGCGTTAAAAAATTTTAAATAATTCCTGCATGTGTGTAGATCCTTTTTCCACGGATCGCAACTGCACGTAACTCCATTAGCCTCCACGTTCGGCGTCATCAAGCATCATCACATCCCCCGAGAGAGCTGGAAATCTCCCCACTTTAGCTCCGGACAGCAATCTCGGACGAAAGATTGGTCTGTTAATCGTTCCCGTATTTTCCTAAGCGTCGTTCAGCCCGTTTCCTGTTACAATTAGACCTGAAACGACGTGATTACAACCGACACGCACGTGTTCCATCTATATTACGCGTCTCGGGGGAGGTAAAACGAGAAAATGGAGACGGAAGTCGGCGATGTGTCGCGACACAGGCGCGAACCTCGTCGACGAAATAATAACGAGAAACTTGACCCACGCCGCGACGAGTAAAACGTAATTGGCGTTCTTCTGTTTTCAATAAATAAGATCCCAGAGGGTTCGACGTGATTTCACGGGAGCGAGACGAAACGTCGGGCGTCCGTTTCGGAAAAAAGATGCCGGCGCGGCGGAACGTTGACACGCACCAGAAGCGCCCGGAATATTGTCGTGCCGAGGCTCTCGGTGCATCTGTTTCACATAAAAGGAGCAAACCGCGTCGGGAATCGGTTTAGGAAGGCTTCTGTCGTCCAAAGGGTGAACGAGCGTTAATGATATTTACGAAAACCAGCCGAGATTCCTGTTTAGTCTGCCTCTTTGTCGGTGGATGGCGTGGGGGCGTTTCATTGCACGAAAAAAGGGGCGCATCTTTGATCCTGCCTTCGAGCAAACACGATTCCTTCGAGCCGAGTTTAGACTACGATGAATACTGATTTTCATTGCGATAGGATTGTTCAATTGTTTTTTACTTGGCTAAATAACGTTTTTACAGGGTGTCGATATATTATTTTCATCTTCAAGACCCTTTTTAAGAAAAAATTAAAAAAGAAAACTTGATGGAAATTTTTTTTAAAGAAGAGATTTATTTTCAAATTTTAATTTCAAGATTCATTTTGCATAAAAATCCACGATCTACCGATGACAGAGTAATTTATACGTTTCTGTAGAAAGAAAGATTTGCTTTTGATTGAATCAGATCTGATGTAGTATTATTTGATATATTAGAAGAAATATTTTTACTTAAAGACCATTTATCCGTGACCAATGCATGAGTGTTTAGCTGCAAAAAGGGCGCTCGATCATACTACACATGAATAACTTAATGGTTTTATTACATCATTTATTAACCTCTTGCAGGTTTTCCGTATAATATTTATTTCATCAATTAAATTCAATGAGGTTTGAACGACCACTTGATGAATTATTATTCGACTGGAATATCCACTACGACTGCTACAGTTGATATTAAATTATCCGCAACGCGGAACACGATTTCAAAGAAAAATTTGCTCTGATAATTCCAGCGCAAAGTTTGAATTCGCAGTCCGAATATAAAAATAAGTATTGGGGTAATTGAAATACATTGGGTGGAACATTCAATTTATCTCTTTGCCGGCGAACACTGCGGAGCAGTTTAATTGTGCACGCAAGCGACGCATCTTCGTTTCCGTGCTGCAGGATAAATACGGTTCCCCGGAGCGAAGTTTATAATTCGATGAATGCACGGTGAATTTTTATTACCATGGAAATTTGCTTTTCTTAGCTCGAACGATGTGTTCCTTTTGTAAAGTGGTTGCCAGAAGAGAAGCATGTGTATTGAAATAATTCAATAGGTAGGATTGGATACTTTGAATGATTAATGTTTGCAAACAATATTGTAAATTTGTTAAGTAAATCGACGATATTTGTGCAACTTCGGATTTTTTTATTTATGACAGGAATAATTAAACGGAGACTCGATTCCTTAATGAATGCTTGGGCCAGGTGAAAGGAACGATAAAATCTGTATTAAGCTGCGTCCAAGATTTCGTATTACTGTGCTTTATTCAATTGCATCTATCGTGATGGCGTAAAATCTGCAATCTGCTAATACTAATTGGGCCTGCACAATGTAAATTCTCATATTTTATAACATCGCCGTTGTAATTAAATGAGAAATTTGTCTCTTAACACCTTATTATTAGTTTACGTATTTAATCAGTGTGAAAATAACATCTCAGGCAGTTAAGCTTAATATTTAATCTTCCTAGTTGCAATAAAACAACAAAATTTAATAAATAACCTTTCAAAAATTTAAACAAATTACCTGTCTGCCACCCTGAACTAATTAAAAAATTAATTCAGGTAACTATGACCAATAAAACTTAAGTGTAGAATATATTTTGTGTTTGTCATAGCATAATAATTTCCAGAAATAAATTAATTTAAAAACTTTACTTCAGACAATTTAAAAAATTACTCTTCTGTATATAATTCACCTCTATATAATTTGAAAGTGTAATAAGAAAAAATAAATTTGATAATTTGTCTCGACAAAAAAATGAATTTTTGGTAAATTACAGAAATTAAAAAAAAACTACCCCTCTGCTACCACTGTTATTTGAAAAACGTTCAGATCTTCCCAACATAGTTATGTATACTTAATAATTTTCTGCTTTACGTTCGCAGAGACTTCTAAATAAAAAACACACACACACACAGTGAAACAAAGAAAATTTAAAAATCGTTTAAGCGGGGACAATGAAACCGTTCTCACCCCTTCCGTAGACCAGCTGCTGAACCGATTACGATCCATAAATATAATCGGCCGAAGTCTCCTAGTCCAGCTGGTCAAGAAATGGTTTAATGGGTAGCATGCGTGCGTCACGAATAGTGTCCCGAGTTTTCGAATTGCGGATTAGAAAATGGCGAATCGATCGGCACACGGACACGCGATCGGGCCGTTCGTGTTCGAGCCCCTAGACCTGAAGTGGCTCGCATGATTGGGACCGGGGCTAGCTCGATAATGATAGAGCGGCTGAACCCGTTGATTCGCAGAAGATTAAGAATCACACCGCCGCGGAGAGAAAAGCTGGCAGGTTCTCTGCTCGACGATTCGTTAATTCACGACTGCGCCCCGTGGAACGCGGTGGAACTGCCGATGAAAAAATCTTTCGCCTCGCCGAGCAAGATGCACCGATGCATGATGCGCCATTATGAATTCCTGCTGCACCCGGAGAGTTATTATTACTACCGATAATTTCTGCGATCGTTGTCTTATTTCCCTGAAATTCTGCCGGCGCTGTCGGAGAATATTAAGCGTCGAAATTTAGTAAAATTATTGATCCGTTGTTATGAGTAGAAATTGTTTATTCTACGCAAAAGAGAAAACAAGATTTATATTTATTGTATGTCTAGTTTAATCCTTAAATATTAGTTACAAAAGAATAGAATTTTATTTCGTAGTAAAAGAAAGGCATTTAATGCTCCCCTTCAAAAGACTACAGCTTCTACAATTTTAAATATTTTCACTCGATAAAATTCTGTCGTATACTCCAAATAATAGAGAATGTGCAGGGTGTCTCGCCTAACTCGACCATCTAAAATATCTCGCCTGTTTTTCATGATAGAAGAAAATTTCAGTGGAAAACATTAGTTGCTTCAGAGGAGCAAATAATATGATGGCAAAAGAATTTGTTCGAGGTTATATTTTTTGAGATTTCAAAGTCATCGAAGTTTTTCATATAATATATGATTGCCGAAGTCAAGACGAATCCAACGACCTATAACATTATGACCTTCGCGTGACCTTGAGTACGAAACATTCATATGTTATCACCAACGATTCCACATTCCACACCATACATTTACACTCTATGGACGCTGAACTTGTCGAAGCCATTTCGGGGTTTCGGTGCACCAATAATGCATATTATGTGTACTTAGTTCTCCATGGTTAGAAAAAGTAAAAATGTTCATATCTGTGTATTTGCTGCAATATCCATGTACAAAAAGCAACACGATAGGAAATTCCGAAAAAGAAATATAGTATCAGTATTGACTGTAGCCAATACAAAAGTTTCGGCATCTTCTCCAGTAGCACGCTTTGATCGTTTTCTTTTCATTGATTTCATACCTCCTGTTTTACAAAACAATTGAACTATGCGGTCAAAACTTTTTCGAGAAGGATGGTTTCTCTCAGGGTGTCTTCCTGCATACAGTTGAGATGATTGTACCGAATCATTATTAGCCTCACCCTAAACTAAAATAATTACTATCTTTTCTGCGTCACTGTACACCATCGTTTCAGAGAAGTAACGTT
This sequence comes from Halictus ligatus, assembly GCA_028454255.1. Lineage (NCBI taxonomy): Eukaryota > Metazoa > Arthropoda > Insecta > Hymenoptera > Halictidae > Halictus > Halictus ligatus. Next base: position 1,540,657 of record CM052130.1, on the reverse strand, counting down.
ATCTTTCACGATCGAATAAATCCCAATGAATTTCTTAAACTTTCTGATTAGAGTCGCCGGAACAACGAGAATTTGTATCAGCATTTACAATTTATTGTAAGCCTATTTACAGTTATTAGCCAAGGTTCAAGAACATTTCTTGAAACCCTAGGGGATCATGTCATCGTTATTTCACTATTTACATCAAGTGCCTTACTTTTATGAATTTTTCATAGTCAATATCACGCGAAGGACATAATGTTACAGGTCGTTGGATTCGTCATGACCTCGGCTATCATATAGCGATAATAAAAATATATCATTCCATTTAAAAACACATTGAAGACCTTGAAATCTCAAAAAATATGACCTTAAACAAATTTTTTTGCCCATCATAATATAAAAAGCAAGCGAGATATTATAGATGGTCAAATTAGGTGAGGCACTCAGTGCATGCAGAACCTCGATACAAAACAGTCGCTTGAATTTTGCGTACAAAAATTTCCAACCAAAGCCGTCGGTCTAGACTAAAAGACTTAGAATAGTTTTCGAAGTTTTTCACTATAATGTTCGAAATAGAGTAATCAGGATTTTTACGGATGTTCCGGTGATTAAGATTGCAATTTGTCTTCCGAGACATCCGACGCGGCAGCGGGGTCGATGGAGTGGAAATGTCGGACTCGGTCCAGTACCTAGCTTTTAATTAAACGTTTAATTGAGCGCAGCCAATGTTTGGATTTCTTGCATAATCAGTATAATAACTGACAACTGTCATCGTAATGAAGGGTTAGCCTCACCTGTCACGGCAAGAAGTTACGGTTCATCTTGTCTAATTACAGCCCTCCCCGCAATGCTGGTGAAATCCTCGTCGACAATGAGAAAGACGATGAAGTTAATAACAGACCGGGCTAATTAATCGTGCAAAAACTTTTATTACCGGAACTTTCGCGATATTTATCCTTGTAGGGAAAAAGTTCTAATATTTATAAAGGAGGTCGTAGTCTGTACTAAAGTTCTAAATGGTTTGATGAACGCTTAAGGGAGAAATTACTTCCCCCCGTAAAAAAATGGGCAGAAATTGAAAAGTTTCGATTATGGAATAAAAAGCTTTCCAGGCGAGTTTCATTAAGCTGCTCGTTTAGTTAAGTACTATTAAGCTAATATTACGATTTTATCTACATTTATATTCGGTCAATATTTCATTTTCCAAACTTATTAAACATTTAATTGACTGTTTCTGACAAAGAGGTTGATCTTTTGATACTTTCTAGCTATTCTTATGTTTAAGCTATTAATCAATTTTTATTTTTGTTTGTTGGGGTAATTAGAGGTTTATGAAAGAAACATTAAATTTAAAATACTCTTCACTGGTAACAGTTGGATTAATATATTTATCTCAAAAGAAAAAGATACAATTAATAATTTAGAATTTAAATACAAAATTTACAATAGTGTATGTGAAAAATCTATATATTGGTCTGCATTATAACATGATAAGGTTTCTGAAAACACAATAATTAGCACCTAACCCAAACATTGCAATCTTTAATTGATTTGTATATTTCAAGCAATATTGAAAAATAGCTACACTAGCAAAAATTTTTATACACTCTTCCAAAGTCTATCATACTACGTATCTACTATTCCATTTAAAAACTATTTTAACGTAAACTCGGAGGATGGCTCTGGATAATAATTCACACCCGATCGTAATATTCTTCTTCTATTTCCTATTTATATTACTATAATATATAATATATTTTATTAATGATCCCCTCAGGGTTACAATTTCTTACAACACATTTCGCAAAAACACAAAAGAAAAACCTAGACTCGCAAGCGAGAGAGAGAGATGCCGCCGTCCCCAACTTAACCCTATTTATATTATTATATTTCTTATTTTTATAAAGTAATAACTTTGTCTTACAATATCAAAAAAAAAAAAAAAACAGAGCACCGCTGTTATACAATCTCAGTGCCCAAAAGAAAAAACAACGGGCAAACCTAGGGGTAAAAAATCGTCAGTATCCCCCTCCAGAATCATCGAAAGGATGTATCGATCGGTCGCGGTTCTATAGACTGTTCGTTAGCGGAATTTATCTTGTGGAATCAGCGGGCGAGAGGGTCGCGAACCCTCTCCGAGCCTCCGTTATCCAATTTCGCGGATTTCCTGCCGGCAAGGTAGACACGAATCGAGTGGAGGTTCGAGGTGTATCTTTGGAAAAGGGTTCGTGACACCGTCTCATTATATCTGTTTCCCATCCTGCGCCCATCCTGAGCGAGATAGAGATAGAGAGAGAGAGAGAGAGAGAGAGAGAGAGAGAAAGCTCGCTTTAGGGGCCACCGGCGCGGCGCGGCGTGGCAGGGCCCAATAAATCGAGAAAACGAGAACACGAGAGGAACGCGTGCCGTGCCACGCTTCGCTACAGAATGGTAAAAAATCGCTCTAATAATAGTAAAAACTGGAGTGTGGCCTGAAAACGCGGCCGTGTCTCGTGGTGGGCCACGTTTTTGTATTTCCGGGAAACGAACTTTATGATATTCCCGGAGTCGGCAACCTGGCCTCCGAGGATGACAACGGTCTCCGCAGCCTGTCAAAAAAGAGAGCCAGAGGAGGCGGAAAAATCCTCCGGGTCTCGGAGGCGACACCAATATAACATTACGAGCGCGTTTCATTTAAAAATGACTCGGCCTGGCTACACCGAGAGCAGTGTTTTATTTGGGTGACCGTAATAACGCGGAAAACTGTACCGAAAAAGGTCTCAAAATAATCGCTCGGCCCTGAGAGACGTGAAAAGACTTTAAGGGCAGACCGTTCGGAAAAATTGTAGGACGACCTACAAAAATGTTATGGGGCCTTGTCCAGGGATCTCTCGTAAATGTTCTGCAAAAATTGTAAAAATCTGTTCCAGAAACTAGCCGTTTTTACCATAAAACCGTGACTGACCCCACTTCCCCCCAGCCTTAAAGAAACGGTCGGAATGAACGAACCGTCGGTCTGAATTACATTTTTCTGTATTTGTATCGGGTCCATGTCATTATGGGTTTACAGAGAGAGACCCAGCTTCGAGCAGGTCGAAGACGGTCCCAGGATAAGGGCCTTGGTTTACGCAGGTTCCCGTGCCGCGGCCCCAGGTAGAGACCGCGACGACGGAATTATCATTTCGGATCGTTCGGATTTATAGTGACAGTCTTTTCCATGGCTGTAAAGTTTTATGCATGTGTAGTTGGTCACGGTCTATTTGAAGGATGTAGAGAAACATAAATTCTGCCGGCTGAAGTTCATTTCAATGGAGGGGGATTCGTTTGATTGGTTCTGGAGCTTAAGTCAGGTGCACTGTTGAAATTTTATCTATAAATTGTGGACGTGATGTGTTTGGAGTTTTTATGGATTTTCGGAAATTAGTATTGAATAGAAATGATTATACTTTGTTCAGCTATTTTAATGAGATTCGTTTAAAATCAATTTTTACTACAATCTGGAAACATTGAGTCTATCACGGTTGAATGTCTGGTTTTATATTATACAACTACTGAAATTGTAAAAATTGTACTTAATTGCAATAATATTCGGACACTCTGAAAGATACGATAACTTTTTTAATGGTGGACCATACGAATTGAATGTTTTTAAGAATTAATTTTAATTGGTTTACTACATGACGCGAAAAAGAAATTTAAAAAAAATCATAATTCATCGGAATTACAGAGGAAATACTCAAAGTTATTTTTACCATTTTTTTCTGTGGGCCTATATCGAAAACTTAAACATACGTTGTGTACATCTAGTTCAATTATGCAGTGAGTGTAAAAAGTATTCGTACACCTCTTGTAGGCTTAAAAAACCATGTATTTCTCTATGTAATTGCACACATGTTTTCAAAAAGAAACATAATTGTAATTTTTATATATTTTAACTACATACTGTTATATAAATATACTTGAAAAAGTTTAACGTTAACGAGAAAAATTAAAAAGTATGAGAAGTGTCTCTAAATTGGCGCGCAAAAAGTATTCGTACAGGTACTAGAATGCACTTGAAAGGCGTCCGATTGTTTATATTATGGTTTAGCGGGACCCGACAAATAATCAGGCAGAGTCTTTGATGCACAGTCTAGTGGCAACCTTCTGCAAAACTAGTGAATTTTTGTAACATTCGGTAAAATGGGTCGTAAAGGTAAGGAAACAAGTGAGACTGAAAGAAAAATTATTATACAACTGCATAATCAGTGCAAATCATTGCGAGAAATAGCAAAAACAATTAAGAGGCCACATAGCACTATACAAGGAATTATAAATCGATGTGGTGAACGAAAAACCAATAACAATAAAGCGAAATCTGGTCGATCTCGAAAACTTAGTTCACGCGATGAACGTTTTATAGTGCGTGAAATAAAAAAATCCTACAATTAGTGCCCCTAAGATCGCTGCTGAGCTTGCAAACAACGCTGGAGTAAGTGTATGTGCCAGCACTATTCGTAATTGTTTACGAAATAATGAATTTCACGGCCGAGTTGCTCGCAAGAAGTATTTCGTAAATGTCGCAAATAGAAAGAAGAGACTTGATTTCGCGAAAGATAATATTAATAAGACTATCGAGTTTTGGCGAAGAGTCATATTTACTGACGAAAGTAAATTTAATTTTTTTGGCTCTGATGGCAAGTGTACGGTTTGGAGGAAGAAAAATACAGAGCTAGAAAAAGAAAATCTATGTCCCACAGTAAAACATGTCGGAGGTTCGGTCATGGTTTGGGGTTGTATGAGTGCTGCTGGAGTGGGGTCATTACACTTCATTGAAAGAATCATGGACCACAAAATATACCTATATATATTAAAAACCCATATTGTAAGTAGTGCAGAAAATGGGTCTAAAAGACAACTTTATCTTCACTCAAGACAATGACCCCAAACATACAGCACGCAACACAAGAGAGTGGTTGCTTTGTAACACACCACAATATTTGAAAACACCTCCGCAATCACCAGTTATTAATCCGATCGAAAATTTATGGGATCTGCTTGATAAAGAAATCCGAACCCGGCATATTTCAAGTAAAGAACAATTAAAACTTGCTCTTCAAGAGGAATGGTACAATATTACACACGAAATCACATCCAATTTAGTGGATTCAATGCCACAAAGACTGGCGGCAATTACACAGTCGAAAGGCTATCCAACGGAATATTAATTTAATTTATTTTCGCAAATTATAACACGTTTATTGCTAAATTTGTTACGTGTACGAATACTTTTTGTGTGCTAATTTCGAGAGACTTCAGCCTGTTTTTAATATATCTCGTTAACGTTAACTTTTCGTTAGTTTATTCATGTCACATTTTGTAGTTGAAACATATAATAATCGTAATTGTGTTTTTGTTTTATAAAAGAATGTACAATTACATAAAGAAATATATGGTTTTCTAAAACTATAAGCGGTGTACGAATACTTTTTACACTCACTGAATATATACTGAAAATTTCATCAAGATTGGTCGACGTTTTGATTTTTCAAAAACATCGTTCTCAAATCAGCAAATCAATTGCTCTCACTTCCAAAAAATCCAAGCCGAATATTCAAAAAGTGCACGAATATTATTACGAGTGACTGTGTGTAGTTAAACAAAAATACAAAATTGTCTAAACACATCTACGTAAACAAAAATAAAAAATTAGTCTAAAGATTCATAGTCAAACGAGAACAAAAAACTGCCCAAACACATGTATGTGAACAAGAATAAAAAAATAGTCTAACGATACATAGTCAAATAAGAGTAAAAAATTGTCGAAACACATGTACGCGAACAAGAATAAAAAAATAGTCTAAACATACGTACTCAAATGAGAATAAAAAATTGTCCAAACATAGGTATGTAAACAAGAATAAGAAGCAGTCACAAGATACATAAATAAGAGTAAAAAGTTGCCTGAACACATGTATTTACGTAAACAAGGATAAGAAGATTGTCCGAGCGTAATAAAAATGAAAAGGTTGTCGGGACACGTGTAGGTAAATAAATACAATGGCTAAAAAATTTTACGTGTGTGTTTCCAAGTTTCGTTGGTCATAGATTCAAGCAAAGTGTCGAACATCTGGTAGGACATCGCTACTCCGGAAACCTGGGGCAAAAGGGTCTAGTTATGGCTGTTGTTGATGCGATCGCATTTCCGAGTCGACACCGAGTCGAATTGTCCCGGAAGGAGGTAAACAATGCGTCGCGTTTAAACGGAGCGGCGTTCGCCCTTCTGGGCCCTGTTGGGTAATGTTGCCGAGCAACAGGCATTTCAGGAAAATCGGAAAAATCAACCCTTACCCGGGAGCGTTATTTACAACTAGAGCAAACCTTCTGTCTATAGCCTTTCCGGAGGGTCCCATAAACTCTCGTGCCGTCTCCCATAATTCACGAAAAGGGTGAAATTTTTAACTCTAACCTACAATTACGTCGTAAAGACGAATTTCCGCGACACAATGGAGCGGCGTGCTCCAGTTGCATAAAATAATAAACTGTCGACGAGGGAGGGCCAAGGTTGAAAATCCTTTTCCCTGTTTACCAGACCGTTCTCGAAAGTTGCCCCTTCCCTTTAACTGGGTAGCCTCGGCCCGAAACGACGGCCGGAACCGATTGAACTTTTATTCTAAACGGAGGGTGGCCCTGTACCTGCTCTAGTTTCACGCCACTTCAACTTTCCACGACGCGACGCGCCGGGGAAAACGGGCTACCGTTGAGTTTTATGGAATGGAACGAGTTACCCCCGACAGTTTCATTTTCCCCGAATCGAGGGAATTTTTGTTGCGGCCCGGCTCCGCTCTGGATACGTTCAAAACTATCTCAGTCAACCTTTCGGTGCCGCTTTTGTTTTTGAACTCTTTATTCAAAGTTTTTCAAGCGATGGGCGGGCCATTAATACAAGCTTAGCTGCGTTACGAAACTGTTGGACGTTTCCAGTGAAATAATTTATCATGGAATTAAATGGTAAAATGGGCTTGAACGAAAACACGCCGAGGAACAATCTCTCTTGGAAATTGTAATTAATTGTTGATTATACGCTCGGAAAATGTAGAAACATTTTCACATTGGGGTTAATGATCTCTTATCATGGTTGTACAAAGTTTATTAAGGCTTCAAATATTAATAATATGGTTTTGTATTATTCTACCATTGTGAGTTTAGTAACTGAGAACCTTTCAGTGCAACTGCATATACTCGATGATTTTTTGCAAATTTCTTACGGAATGGTTCAATTATAATCTAGTAATGGACCTAGAAAAATAATTTTTTTTTTTAATAGGAAAAACATTTAATTAATAGTTTTAAACTTCCATGCTGATGCAGCTCCTTAAATTCCACGAGAATTCCGGTTGCTTGCCGAATTATTTCAAAACTTCCCGCCAATTCCTCGCATCGGTAGCTCGATCGGGTTACCCAGAATCGGATCAATAAATCGCGTCGTTGCGAAAAAAAAAATGGCGGCGCAAGCGGTCGAGAGAATTGCGAGGATCCGGAAAGCTGCCGGGATACGGCTCCAAGAAAGAGAAGAGAAGAGAGAGAGAGAGAGAGAGAGAGAGAGCACCGCATTGGTAGCAAGTCGGCCGTTCCCGCTGACGACGACACTTTCCCGGAACTCTTCGACGACAGCCCCGAAAATAATTATCCCTGGACCCTCGTAGCTGGACAACGAGCACCTCGTCTAAACTGTAACGCTGTCGCGGCGACGGAACAAGAAAACAGGGCTGGCGAATCGTAAATTAGGGAATACAACCTCCGTTCGGGACGCGACAAAGACCGCAGATTTAAACTGTAACAGCAAAGCGAAACAGATCTCACGCCCGCGTTACGGTTCGTCGTAATAAATTATTTTTCGCCTTCGTAACATCCACTTTGGCGAAGCTGCCGCCGCGATCTCGTGCCGTCACGAAGCGAGCGAGGACCCCAGGTGGGGATGGATAGGCCCAGGATGGTTGTAAAAATGGAGGCCCGTTTTCCGTAACTGTACCGAAAAAGGGGTTAAAGCACTAAACCAATTTCCACGGAAATTTACAACTGGAGCATCGGATACCGGTAACAAGAGCACCGTTTGCATAAGTCTAAAAATTGCCTGGACCCAAGGACAACCCGGGATTTTCTTCTCTTTCTATGAACCATTTTTCAGAGACACACACACTCTCTCTCTCTCTCTTTCTCTCTCCCCCTCCCTCTCTTGAGTTCAGCTCCGAATGAAATTCGAGATGAATTATCAATCAGTTTTGTTGGACCCACTTACATAAAATTCTAAAAGACCCTCCCCCCGTATGTTCCCGATGTAATACTCCACTTTCAATTGAACATCTGATCCTGCAATGCCCTCTTTTCTCCTTCCAAAGAAGACGCTTGGCTATCCCCAACAATTTAAGTGATTGTTTCAATGTTAAGTCGAATATAATCCAAGTCTTAAAATTCCTAAAATCTACAAAAATTTTCCACACATTGTAATATTATGTAAATATAACAATTATAAAATTTGTTCTCCTCAGCATACTTATAAGTGACTTATATGTTAAGTATAAAGACATAATAATGTATTATTGTAATTATTGATGCGACCTGTATAAATAAATAAGTTAAAAAAAAAAGTTTTGTTGGAAAATAATCACATCTGTGGTAACAATTAAATCTCAAATATTTAGGAAATTAGACATGTAACACTATCTATTGTTATTGATATCAATACATCTTAATTGTATGTACGTCGCACTGTGGTCCAGATCGAGGAGTTAGTTGTTCATTTGATAAAAAAGCAACTTGCCCATACCAATGTTTATCGAATATATGTTGCTTCTTGAATGTTCGTGACCTTCGAAAACGGTGAAATGAACGAGATTGATTAAAAATTTTGATTGGAACAAGCATTTAAAAATCAACACTTTATGAATCCTATTTTTCACCGAAAAAATGACCTCATTTCTTATTGATATCCTGGAAAATCTATTTAATATTATGTATCCATTTTTGTTTCAAATGAATAGTATTTGTCTATATTGGGATCATATCTTGTGTACTAAGATTTAATATTTAGAATTTATTGAAATAACAATGCTTAGTAAACTAAAGAGGATCTTTAAAGCTTTCTATCATTGGTAAAGGATACCTTTTGAGTTCCATAGAGTTCCGCATTGTATCAAATTGCAATATTTTCAGTACACTTTTCTCTATAAAATCATACACAATTCTAATTCCATTAGGTCCCGGTACAACAGTTATTTTTTAAAGCGTCTCTATGACCGGAAATCCGCGGAACGTTAAGAAGTTCTTAAGGTTGTCATATAATTCTTTTAAGATAAGATGGCCAAATAAGCGCAATTTAAGATTAAGAAAAAACACATTATCTCCAGAATTAAAGATTATTTTGTTGTTTCAAAACCTGGTAACTGCTAAGGTCAACACCTGAAAGTCGAGGGTAAAAAACACTTTCCACGAATATCTTGGAAACTACTGCAGATAGTAAAATAGTATATCTCTTTATAAGAAATGCAAATGTAAAGATAGATTTTAAATATCACCATTTGTTTCAATAATTCACATGTTATCGTAATCTTCCGGGCATTTCTGGTACTCTGACAAGAAAATGTTTCAAACACATTAATCAGCAATTACTCTTCTATAAAGTTCAATATAAAAAATAAAAAAAAATGTTTTTTTAATAACAAGTTAGTCACCTTGATTTATAATAATGTTATAATAATATCCAGTGACCTCCTTTGCTATGGCTTTACGTCTTGACACAATGCTAAAATCTTTATGAGCAGCTAATTCCTCGATCTGGTCTACAATGCGTCGTCCTGTAACAGACACCGTAGGACATGTTCTGATATACATATACAGTCACTCGTAATAATATTCGAAATAATAATCGCAGTAATACTGAAATTTTTAGAATCGACACAGATCTGTAAAATATGTTTTTAGAATTTTCTGCATGGGCCACATAAAAATGTAGGAAAGCAATTCCGACCGATTGCAATTTTCTCAAAATTTCTTTTTCACGTCACGTAGTAAACTAATTGTTCCAAGCAAATGAAATTATGTATTGACCCTGGAAATCTATTATTATTAACAAACCTATTTCCCTTTTCAGTCACTTCAGTGATCGGCCTCATTTTCTGCACAGTCCTCCCTCATAATAAATATTCGTCCGTTCACAAAATATGGAACCCATCATTTTTCAACGCTTGCCCACCTCTTTACATTTTTCATCGACGATCAATTTTTACTTGGGTACGAAGTATATTGTAAGAAGGCCCTAATGTGTTCTCCGTTCTCTTTTTTCCCTAGCCGGTCTATTATACCGGGCGTCGAGGTTCGTGATCGACGCGAAAAATCCGGTTCGGCCGAGAATCGATTAATCTACGTCGCGTGCTCGTGGGATAGTTAACACGGCCGGACTATTGGTCGCCTAATTCGATGTTAATTTCGTCGGTGACGTGACGAACGGCCTTGCGGAAGCGTTTTAACGCCATTTCTGCGTTGTAACTTTCGAGCGTGTGCGCGGCCGCCGGCTACCACGGTGGTCTCTCCTTCTCCGAGGATCGTGAAATTCCGCACGCCGCAATGGAAAAAGCCGGTGCGCGAAACTTGTCCGCTTTTTTTTTACGATTCAAATTACGATACTTTTACGTTCGCAGCTAACTGAAATTTAATGCGCCGTCAAATCGTTTCCCTTATTATTCCCGCGTCTCCGTTTCAACTTTCTCGTGCGTTTCGTACGATTTCTGAGCGTTTCTCTCTCTCTCTCGCGCGCGTTTTCTCTTTGTCTCTCTCTCTGGTCGGGCTCACCGCTTTTGCAAAGTGCTCCGAGCCGTAGTAGCCGCGTGTAATTTCTGCGATGGGCGTTTCCGTCATGTCCCGGCTGACGTGTAAACCGAGTAAATAATACGCCGGCGATAGTGGCCCCGCGTATTTCGCGTGCCCGCGGTTCCCGTGTTCCCGACACCTTCCGAGTCTTATATACTACCCGACAAAACTAAAGTTAAGCCAAATTACAGTGACTCCCAAAAATATTCGGACACTAACTATAACTAACTTTACGACTTGATAATTCCTTCGTTAATGAAGCAATCGTCCTGGGAATTGCTTCTAGCAATAAAAGATCTATTAATGTTGATAAACATAAATAATTTATTTGAAAAATATACATAAATTCCATAATAAAAATTAGTAAAAGAAATAATGTACCATTTTTGACTCATAAAAATATTCGGACAATATTAATTTTTCAATTTAGATAATGTAATTTAGCGTTACAAAATTTGTTTAATACTTCGTGGCATAACCATTTTGTTTAAAAACATGTCTTAACCTGTTTGGCATATTGTTTGTAATTTTTAAAAATATTCAACAGTTATATTCGACTACTCAATTGCAAGTCTTTGTTTTAATTCAGCTATCGGTGTAATTGGTTTTTTTCGAATTTTTCTATCCAATTCATCCCATAAATTCTCAATAGGATTCAGGTCCGATGATTGGGGTGGCGAATGAACAATTTTGGGGCAGCGGTATAATCAAAATTCTTGCACAATACGTGATTTATGCTTGGGGTCGTTGTCTTGGTAAAACTTAAAATTATTATTAAGCCCCATTTTTTCAGCACTTTGAATTAAATTATTTTTGAGTATATTTAAATAATGATTTTTGTCCATGATACCGTCAATAAACACTAGGTTACCGACTCCATATGACGAAATACAACCCCAGACCATTACACTGCCTCCGCTGCGTTTCACTGTACCTCTTGTATTTTCAAAATTAAACTCTTTATTCGCTTTCCGCCACACTATAGTTCTTCCGGCGGAATTGTACAGATTGAATTTGCTTTCATCAGCAAATATGACATCCTTCCACTATGTCTCATCCTTAGAAATTAGCTCTCTTGCAAAGGTTTTTCGTTTATTCCTATTCTTTTCGTTGATAAATGGTTTCTTTCTAGCTACTCTTCCATTGTAACCAGCTTGCCTCAGCACTCTCCGAACTGTTTCGGCTGAAACATTTTTGGAGCTTTCTTCTAATAGCTCACTAACTAGTTTTGCAGCACTTAAGCGCGGATTTTTTTTCACTTTCCGAATAATTTCGCTTGTTTCCCTCTTACGTAAGAGACTTGGTCTTCCAGTTTGAGGAATAGAATCAATGCGATTCTCAATATAAAATCGTCGACAGATATCTGCAGCAGTACTCTTACTTATACGAAGCATTGCACTAATTTCGCGATAGGTTTTTCCTTTTCCTCGATGAAAAATTACAAGCTGTCGCACATCGAAACTCATATTCTTTCCTTTACGACCCATTTTGAACGAATTCACGTTTACTACTGACAGTAGTGAGGTGGCATGGACATCTAATGGGCCACGAGATTCTGTTTGTAAACAAACGTTTTCTCGTTCTTGGAATATCACGGCCCCAGAAGGCGATTGCCAGAGAAATATAATACGTGTCCGAATATTTTTGTGAGCCACAAATGGTCCATTATTTCGTTTAATAATTTTTATTATGAAACGTATGTATATTTTTCATATAAATTTTATATGTTTATCATCCTTAATAAATGTTTTATTGCTAGAAACAATTTCCAGGGCGATTGCTTTATCAACAAACGAATTATTAAATCATAAAGTTAGTTATACCTAGTGTCCGAATATTTATGGGAGTCACTGTATAGCCGAAACATTGCCGATCTTCAACTCCTGGAACTCCTGTGCGCGATATATAACCGTGACAAAAATCGCAAATCAACTTTTTAGAGATCAACACTTCCCTCCGAAATTGAATGTGGAACAAATTTTTCATAGCCTGTGAAATCGTTTGAATTTGTAAAACGTCAATGAGGGAAAAATCATTTTTTCTTTTTTTGGAGGAAGAATTTCAATAGTTCACTCCGTTTCGAAATTTTGAAACGACACTTTGAAAGAAACTTTGAGAAGACACGGTTCCGCAGTTTTGTGCGAAAGCCGAGAAATTGAAGAATTTTCATGCATTTTTTTCAAAGTGATGGAATGTTCTACGTAATAATTTTTTTTTTATAGTTCATCGACCTGCTCTTTCATGATACAGAACAATTTTCTATACAGTTTTAATCTGAATGTCCATAATTGCATAAAATCTGCAATCTAAATATAGTTGTTCCTATGAAATTCTACTGACTGTAGTAATAGTTAGAATAGCGGATTCGATGCATGTTTATGACAAAAATAAGTGGCTGCATCTGCAAACAAAATAAAGACTAAAGACCTGCTTTTCTCTGTGAATTGCATTCGACAAAGACAATTTTTGTTTTGCATGAAGATAAAAGTTCACCAATTAATATAACTTTCTAGCTTCCTCGAAAATTATTATTTCAAGGAACATCTCGAAGCTTCTTTTTGGCGCAGCGCAATCAATCCCGCCACTATCAATCACATGAAAACATTGCTTAAACTAACCTAACTGCTTCCAACAAACTCCCATTCAACCCGGCAGTTCATTAAAAGAAAAACTGATTCGACCTAAGCAGAGGAATCCCGAAAGTTAGATACAGCAGCGAAGTACCGTTGGTCAGCAGTGGAATCCTGTTAACTTTACGGTTAAAAGGTCAATTTTTTTCCAAACTTTTTTTTCCCAGCCAGAAGTTGGAAAACCGTAAGCTCTAGCGGTGCAGCCGAGTTCCCAAATCCGCAGTCGACTATTCCCCACGAGGTGAAAAATGATAAAGTCAACGGGTTGGTGCATAGCAAAAAAAAAAATGGAAGAGCGCAAAAGGAGTAAAAACATTTTGGACGCCGGTGAAAGTGGTCGTCGAAATGTTTTACGACCGCGAAATTCGTCTTAAGCCGGCCCGCCTGGCCCACGACCTAACTGTAACCCTTTCGCCCGTTTATGGAATTCCAGTAAAACACTAAAGTTAACTGCAAAACGGCGAAGTCAAGGCGTTCCCCGTGGGGTCCGGGACTGCGTTTTTTCTAGCCAGAGTTTGTTACTCAACCCGTTCTGTACCTCCCCCCCCGGGAAACCCTTTACCCGCGTAAGGCATTAGGGTTAGGCACCTCAATAAAGCAATATTTTGACTTGCGTCGGCGTAACCCTTCCGCCCAGAAGAATTTTGTAAGGGTTAAAAACGTCTCGTTGCCATAAAAGCGGCTGACTTTATATTTTTACCGGGCTTACCCCTTTATCCCCGGGCGGACGAAACGGGAGAGGAGGGAACGTCCGGGATAGAGAGACGAGAGAACGAAAGGAAAAAAAAAACGCAAATACCGTATTCCCTGAAGGAAACGACTGTCCGCAGCCGGTAAACACATAAATCTTTATTTTCCGACTCGACGGATCTTACAACAAGGGTAGCAGAAGCAACGACAAAAAAAACAACTACCGTATTTTAACCTAAAAGTCTAAATTTTCGTGGCGTGGCTAACAACCACCGCAGAGGGCTGCGTCGGTGAACGGGAGCGAGGATTGGCTTCACTTGGACGGTACAATCGATTAGTTTGGCTCTCTTTTAGGACTCTTCGTGCCGTGGAAGGTGTACATTTTTAGTTACGGTTGCAGGCCTTGTAAAGCCTTTTGTCCCGTTTACGTTCTATAAGGTGTGCCGAATTTTTGTTGTAGCACTTTACTTGAACACCGCGTAATATCTTGAAGATTTAGTCTAGGAAAAACGATAACAGTCATGTGACTTTGTTATTCCTGTGGTTTTGTTTTTTGTTTCATTTGAAAGCTTAAGTGGAACTCCCCATTGGGAGTTATAAAGCTAAATTCTTGTGGTTTGGACAGAATTTTAATATTTCCTAGAGCTCTGAAAATTGTAGTTTCTATTCACTGCCACAAACAATATGAGCTGTTAAGCGTCCGGTTTTCGTAGATTCAGTATAGTATAGTCTGTATTAGTATAATACACAGAGCAAAAAATGTGACAAGTTAGTCACAGACTTAAGACCCGTCGGATCAATACCAAGACGAATCTTATGTCTGTGTCTGAAGGCTGTGAATAGAAATTATTAACTAAAAAGCCACGTGACTATCCCGGGCCCTTAAAAGGTGAACCTTCTGTAAAATTAAATTTTTTAACATTTTTTCTTTTTTGTTTAAATCGATAGGAAATTTCTTCAGGAATATGATTAAAAGAATTGGAAGAGATGTTCTTGTACATTGTTTTCAAATGAAAGTAAACAGTAGTATTGGGCGGAGCGGCTAACGTAATCGGGCTCTTGTCGGAAAGACTCGTGCTTCTCGAAAAGAAGAAAAAACGGCTGAAGTACAAGTTTTTGAGAAATAGGAAGATCTGTTCTATGGCCCTGAAATCGCAAATTAGCAAAAAACAAACGATATACAAACACTTAACGTGTTTTTCACGTTACTCAAACTTTAAACGCATTTTTCTTAAAATGCAAAATTTCGCACGCCGTGCAACGTAGCTCGAAAACTGATTACTCGATCTTTATGAAACTTATATATTCTATAAATAATTGGCCATAATACGACGTGCTTCGATTTTTTCATTTTTTATTTCAAACATTGTTATTAACAGAAAATTCGTTTTTTTTTCAAAACTTCGCCATTTTTGCAATTTTGCAAATTTTAACAAAATACGAATGTCATGTTGTGTATAGTTGTATAAAGTAACTATTCCATTTCGATTTTTTTGTTTCAGGTCATTTTTGTGTACTGTACGCTGCACGGCGCATTTTCAGGGTACCATTTTCAAGCCGCCGTTGCACCATTGATATTAACAATTAAAATTTATAAGAAATATTTTTGTTTACATTATAACGTTAATAAATGATACCTCAAATTTTAAATCAACCTACGCATTATATTTTTCAAAAAGAATTCTTGAAAAACAGGCCATTTTAAGAACTACTGGACCAGTCAAAATGACTGGTTCCTAATTTCTTCTTTTACAATTACTGAAATTGTAAAAACGTTTTCATCGGAAATTTTTTAATGAACCTCTTCGTTGAAGCACATATTACAATAAAAGTTGTATGAAGTCTGAATGGGCACAGTCATGTCACTGTTACAAAGCAATATGTGTCAGTCGCATTTATTGTTCGGTAGTTCTAGTGTTAATCCGAAGCCTTGGAATTAAATTAGTCGAGACAAGTAGTGCACCTCTACTATCCGAACTCGTTCATGCAAACAACATTGTCGTCCGACAGGTTGACGCAAACTTTGCTGTATCTGGTAGCCAAAATCGTTCCGTCACTTGCCACCTGATACCGCCACAGCTCCTACATTTACACTAACGAGCAAAACTGAGTCTACACTATTTGAAGCAACATAACTTTTTAAAAATTAGATCAAATGACTTGAATGTTATTGAGAAGTTAGAAGGATTATGCTGAAAATTTCACCCATATTGGTTAATTAGTTTATGAGTTATAAACGATTAAAAGTGGAAAAATTGCCATTTTTCACGTTTTTCGACTTAAAATCGCACTTTTAATCGTTTATAACTCGTAAACGAATTAACCAATATCGATGCAATTTTCAGCATGGATATAATCTATTGTTTTGTTCTTGGTTTTCAAGCCAACATCAAACCTCGGAAACCCCCGAAACCGTATATTCGAAACGAAGCGTGGCGGTTTATAGCGAGTCGAGACCAGGTCGGCAAGATCAAGGAGAAGCCTGAGCTAATCATACGTTGATCCGGAAGTCTGTCCGGCCCGGTTAAAGGGTTACCGGGTCCGGATGATTAAGAACCTTACACAATCTCGCTAAACGGGCCGGAGCTGTCTCCCGTAAATCAATGGCGGCCAGACTCGAGGAGAAAATAAGGAGGAATCGGCTTGGCGTCGGCGTGCGCGCGGTTATCTTTGTGGAAACGTTTCGTAATGACAAATCGATCGCTTTGTAAAGGAGCCCGTACGCTCGAGCCCATCGGGGTTTACGACCCCGACGAACGCGTCCGTGTCGTCGATTTTTAATCGTAAATTTCGGGACCGGCCACACACGCTTGTCGACCACACGCGTCGGCGGTTCGTCCCGGCTCGTGAGAAATTACATTTTTATATGCGTAATCATCGAGGCAGCGGACGAGACAGAGAGAACAGGTAGAAGAAAGTAAAAATTCAAACCGAGGGCGAGAGAGAAAGAGAGAAGAAGAGTGGAAAAAAGGAGGAGTCGTCGAAGAGGCTTCCGTTCCGCTGGCCGGACACGAAAGCGGACGCGCGCACGCGCGCGAACCAAGGCGATTCCTTTTGTTTTGCGATAACGAACAAAACAGGCGCACGTGCGCGCTCGTTAGCACGGATAACAAGATACAGCTTTGCAATCAGTAGCTTCTTAGTCTCCCCCGGACCGCCCCTATGCTCTTTGAGCACCGCGGACCGAGTAATTATGAGGCCGCGAGTATCGCCAGAGAAAATGCCAGTCGCCGCCGTCGCCGAACCCCCGTGCCTAACGAGCGTGTTTGACCTGCGGAATCGAGGCGCGCCGCGGTGGTTTATGGTTCTTTTTAAGAGTCTTTCGCCTCTTCCGGATTTTATGGAATATTCAAGTGGACGGCGGCTGGAATATTCGCGATAGTACGATCGCGCTTCTTTTCTCTCTTCTTTTATTTCGCTCTCTCTCCTCGCTGCGCGCACCAGCTGCTGAAAAGGGGATTTTTAATTTTGTCCTGCCTCTTCGGAGGATTCAGCTTCGGTTAGGATAGGGGAAAACTCGCCTCGATGTTCTTTTAATCTGATTCGGAATTTTTAGGGCGTGCTTAACCTGTGCGGGTACGTGGTGTTGCCGTTTCGAGAAGTGGATGTAGCAAACACGACAAATATTTAGCCAAATAAGAATAACAGCTTCAGGAATTTTTTATATGGGTTCTAAAGAATTATACGGGTGTTTTGTAGCATTGTTCTGTTTTATTGCGTTGGAAATTCAATATTTTGTTATTTCTGTTTTTGAGAGCTGTGCATTTTATAATTAAAACTTGTACATACTGATAAATAATAGGATAAAAACTCTATTTATTGGGTGAACATACATTGAGAATTGCCAACGAATGCTAACAAAATTACCCGGTGTGTTCCAAAACCAAAAATACAATTTCGTATAATTCCATTGGAGCGACAACAGGGCCATCCAGCGTAGCAGCAATTACTAATTGCGTGAATCTATAGTTTTCGCGATTTCAGCGACACCCTCGAAAATTCACTCCCTGTCAGTCCGTTGTGCTAATAGATCATTAGATCGGCTGCATTTCAATTTCCTTCCAACAAATTCCAGAACTAAAAAGATTCGGTTGCTTCAAAATTATATTTACGACTCGATATGAGAGTTCAGCAAAAATATGTCCCGATGGACATGCGGCTTCATGCTTGACCTGGAAAGCACTCGAAACAAAAATTGGTAGTTATATCGCCTCCTGTGCCATTCTCGCTCCCCGAGCCCATGAATAGGGGACACAAATAGCCGCCTTTCTCTCCGCGCAACCACTGCGGCCGATTATCGTCTGTTACATCTCCCCGAAGTGATAAAACTGCGAATCGTGTAGACCCCGTTACGCTAAACTTTCCATCGATCTTTCTCATCGAACCGATACGCCCACCAGAACCTATACCGGATCCAGAAGAGCCTTCAATTTCCATTTCAATTTCTAACGAACTGGAAGAGAACAAAGTGATATGTACGCGTGGAAGGCGTGAACCTCCACTTTCACGGTGCCCAATGCTCCTCGCTGGTCCCCGACGGTTCCCGATGGTGCCCGACAATGCCTATCGTCCCGAAGGCTACGGAAATGAAGAATCCACGAAGATTCTCACGTCTGGTTGACCTTCGACCCGTCGAACCGTCGCGTGGGCCGTCAGTCGTTAAAGTTAATACGAGCTCGCGACAGTGTATAGGCGTTCGTGTACCTTCCTCTCTCTTTTTCACGGCTGTCCATGGCTCTCATCCCGAAACCCCCTTGTCCATCAAGTTCACCGTCTCCTGTTATCCGCCGAAGCACGCTCGTCTCCTCCTCGCTCGCACAATTCATTCTTTTTTCTTACCGAAATCCATCGCCTCCCTTTCCACTTTTCCCGAAGGAGAGTTGCCGCTTCTCTGATTCCGTATGCATCGAAGCCACGTGCTCCATCTTCTCGCGACGTACTCTCGTAAAATTAACATTCGCCTGACAAATGCGCAACCAGACAGCTGTGCCGAAAAGCTAGCAAAGATATCCATCATTGTGTCCCCGTTGTTAGTCGATTTTCGGCGGAACGACACAGCTTGAAAATTTTTTTTTTCTTGTTCATTTATTTGTTTAATGTCGCTTCAACGTCAAAGGTCATTAGCAACACGGTACATTTTCGTACAATATATTATACACATTTGTATCCTTGATATACTTAGCAAGACCGGAGATATACTCCTTAGAACTTAACGGAATAGGTAAGGATCTAGGCAACTTACCATTTTTCCTGTCATTCTCATATTTTTTGCATTCTATTATTAGATGATTTATGCTAACTGGTACTTTACATACATCGCAGATCGTGTTTTCTTTCTTATTTAACGAAAATGAATGCGTTATTTCTGAGACCGCTTGAAATGTTACGCCGAGTGAGGAAGAGTACCTGCAGAAATAAATCCTGGTAAAAGTGTAAGGAAAATCGATTAATATTTAAGCAATCTATGAATAAATATATTATCATCAGACTGCGGATTTTATGCATTTACGACGAAAATGGGTAAGCACAATTTAAAGCAGTAGGCATATTACGAATATTTAAGGGCCCGGGATGGTCACGTGACTTTTTAATTAATAATTTCCATTCACAGCCTTCAGACACAGACTTAAGATCCGTCTTGGTCTTGGATCCGCAGGGTCGTAAGTTTGTGACTAAACTTGTTACAGTTTTTGCTCTGTATTATCGATATTATGAATTCTGACGCCAGAAACGTGCTTCAAGTTTTTCGCTTTATTTCGCAGAGAATCAGGACAAAATATAGCTCAATTTGTAGTTGGAGATATTTTCTAGTGCGCGCTGCTTTAGATTTCACCCAGAAAACTGATCCAATGGCATAAAAATGCTTGGATTCCACGTCATGCACATCGTCAAATTTTGGCCTACTTCTAACGCTTATATTACCAAATATCTGCATAATCTCGACTGCTCCTGATCAGCGCGCACTAGATTGAACCTTTCTCTTTCGAATGAGCCCTTTACAAAATATTCTTATATAAGGACGAAAACTTGAGGCAGTTGAACAATTTTTTGACAGTAATGTAGTCACTCTAAAATGTTGATTTCACCTCTATGTCTTGCAATCTATGCAAATATTTTTTATTTTTTATAAAGATCTGCAGTCTGATTGTCATCGAATTCTGATTTGAAAACGCTATGAACTTTCGATCCAACCCGACACAATATAAAAGACGGTTAATATTTGACTGACAACAATAGAACTGTTCCATTCCTTTCAAATTCCAGCGGATATTGCTAATATTTGCATATTGCGAAATGTAAATTGAAATCCGGCCCGTAAACACGGCCTCGCGGAAGTGTCAATTTCCTTCCTGCAGCTAACTGTACGGACCGAAAGTACCATTTCTCTGAAAATGTCCAATCGCCCTGTGATTTATGGCGAAATACATCTCCTGTGGGACGGCGATCGACAAAGATTTAGCGTCCTTTCCCTCCGAAGCTCGATCGACAATCATCGTGTCTCTCCTCTGAGAGGCGAAGGAGAGAACCATGACGCGATGACTATGGCGCGAAAGTGGCAGATATCCGCCGCGTGCCGCGCTGTCCTACTCCGCGAAGAGAATTGTTTCTGCGTCGTGACTCGACGCGGACCCCGTTGTCACGGCTGTCGTTTTGAGGAAGGAGAATATTAAATTAGCGCCAGCTGCATCGGCGACGATGTGCATGTCTCTCTGCCCGTCTGTTTTCTAAACAGCTGTGCAGCGGTGCATGCGGAGATGCACCGTTTCAACGGGTATGCGGTACGCTGGACCGACTTCGTGGCCCTTTTGCCGCCGGAGAAAATGAAATTCAGAAAATTGACCGCCCTTTGACAACGCGAAGTGCAACGAACTTTGGACAGCTTCACTAAATTACGGTCTTCGAGGCGCACGAATGGCAGTCCATTTGCTTTTTCCACCCCCGCCCCCTCCAAAAAAAAATTCTGAGTTGTCTTTGTAAGGGCTTGTGAAGGTTTAAATTAATTTTGCAACTTGTTACCAGTCTGTGGACGTTCGTGGAAAGCAAAAATTGTTTAAGCCGATTGCAAGGCACTGAAGTTACATAAAAATGAATTTCTTTTGTTAATGCTTTTACCGTTATTCATCGTAATGTTTATACTGATGTTAAATTGTCAATGTGTCACTTTTCGAGGGATCCTATTGAAAGAATTTAATACAATTATTTTTGGCCACCAATTTCTCCAGAAAGTAGAAAGTGTAATAAACCAGTTAATAGCATGATTGTCCCGGTTTCAAAGGGTCCGTAAATTTTCTATATTAATACAGATCGTTCCTTCAAAGTTTCCTCGGCCCGTTAACTTTCGTGGGACACCCATCTGCCATCTAGTCCCGAAATCCACCAGTTCCCAGCCAGCCGGTCCAACAGACTAATTAACGAGGGTCTCGAGATTGATACTCGTTTCTTTCACCCCCCCCTTCCGTGGTTACACGGACAAACGAGAGCGATCCGAAGAACATAATTAAATGCCGTGCCTCCTACGACATTCGTGCGCGCGCTCGCGCGCGCGAGAATCCGACCGCAGACCGAGCCGCGCAAACGTCTAGCGGAGCAATTAAAAGCAAACGACTCGTGTTTATTTTCAGCCTGGTCTAATTAGAAGGGCGCCCGAGAATGAACGGAACGACTCATTGCCGTGTATACCGGAACAGGCTGACTCACATGTCGGCATTTCGATTTACGAGCTCTTTCGCGCGGTTTCTTTTCTCCCGTCTTGGGACTGACGTCATCGGGCGGTGGCGTCATCGTCGTCATCGAGACCAGCTCGGTTCCCACACTCGCTGACCTTACTAACCCTACGTCGAATGGAGCCCTACGGAGAACCGGAGCCCCGGCGAGGATGACCCGCGACAACGGGTCGTTCACGCGGACGGGAACCAGTTTTATCTCTTGACACCGTCTGACCGGAGAGTTTTAGCAAATTTCGTTCGGTTTCCTCAGCTTGCCCCTTCTTTTCCGCGATTCTACAATTGGCCGGATGAGCTTGCGACGGTTGCTCACTGGCTCGACACTGAAATCGCTGGGTGCACTTGTGTCAGCTGCCTTTCAAGAGAACGCTTGGACACGTCCGCCATCTTTGATAAGGGTAGTTTTCTCAGTTTCCTCTTCTTTCTTCTCGATTCTACGTCGCCTGTATTAGGTTGACAACTTTCTTGACACTGCAAATGTTGGTTGCACCGATTGGGTAATTTTATTAGGCTGCCAGGAGCGACTGGACGTGCTTGATGTCCTCGTTAATGGGACCGGCAGGCATTTGGCCTTGACTGTCACGCTATGTTACGCTGTGCCTTTCTTCTAGACATTTTACGTCTTAAATATGTAAGTAATGAATCAAAAATGCATACCACCGTGTTTGTACATGTCTGTATGTCCAGAGCCTTTTTCTTTACACGAACACTAAATCTCTCAAAATTAAGAGAATCTCTCTGCGATATATGTATATTAACTTGCAAGGTTCAAAATCTTGACTCTTCAATATTGCAATGAGCAGTTTAAAAGTGGTCGCTTGTGTTTCCTAAAAGTCCAATCTACGTCTGTCCAGAGCCCAAATTGCGAATTGCTACCACATCGTGGAGTAATTTGTAATATTCGGCAGAAAACTCGCTTTCTGAAGTAAGTATGACGTCACAAGATGGCTGCCGCAGAGAGATTCTCTTAATTTCGACGTTCAGACGTAGCAAAGACATGTACAAGCACGGCGATATGCATTTTTAATTGATAACTTACTTATTTAAGACGTGAAATGTCTAGAAAAAAGGGCACAGCGTAACATAGCGTGACAGTCAAGGTCAAATTCCTGCTGGCTCCTTTAAGTTAGGGGTAGCGTTTTGATTTCGCTGTTTCTTTGTGCCCACTACACCGATGACTTCCCAGCGGTCGACAACAGTCTCGACTCTAAAGTTACTGTTTACACTTATTCGTTTAGGGGTTCTAGGAAAACGGGGGATGTCTTGCTCCCCAGAAGGGTGTCTTCCTCTTCAGAGATCGCAATGCCTGGAATTCCTCCGATAGAGATGAGTAGAGATCGCGCAATCGGTCGGCTTCTGCCAGAGGTACCGACGATATTTCTGGTATTTCTTTTTAATTGAAGTTCCAGCATTCTTCCCTGGCGGGACACCGAGACGGGGATGCTGCCGAGACGCGAAGGCATCCGTCCGAAGAACTTAGTCCGCCCCGCTGAGATTGATAATACGAGGACAATCGAGATAAGAGTTCGGGAATGCCTTTGTCAGCCACGGCGTCCAAGCACCCGGTTTAATAATGGCTTATTGTATTCCGCCGGAACTCGCGGGTTGCGGATTTTTATTTATGGATTTCGTTCGTCCTGGGTTGTTTATGATTCGCCTCTCGCTACGGAGACTGCCGGCGTTATTAAAAGTGGTTGGATAATGTTTCTTTGGGGGTTCTTTTGTGTGACTCTTTGGTTTGCATTGAATTTTACCTTGAACGTGGAGGGCTGTATTTTGTTAACCCTCAAGTGGCTGGCTTTCGATTCAATTGCTGCTTGAGATTCGTTTATCGGGAGCGTGCGAACAATGTTGCGTTTGGCGAGATATTATTTTCTGGATGTTGTTGAGCAGAACACAGCTTCTGGCAATGTAGTAATATTTCATTCCGAGTAATAACTATTAGGACCTTGAATAAGTTCTCGCTGTTTCTTTAAAGATGGCAGGAGCAGTACCCCGTTCGTCAATTTCGAATGGTAACACACATGCAAGGAAGTAGTGTATCTAAACTTAAATTTCAGTGTATGGTAGTTCACTTTAGTCTAAACAAAGTAATTTTTTCTTAGTTCTGAAAATGTCCTCTTTTGTGCCAAATAAAGTGTATTTGCGGGGAATTTTATTGCACTACTTTATTCAAAAGAAATCTGCAGCTGAAGCACATAGAATTCTTGTTGAGACTTATGGTGACAATGCTTTGTCGGATACGACATGCAGAGACTGGTTTCGACGCTTCAAAAATAATGATTTTAAACTTGAGGATAAAGAACGTTCTGGCGGACCGAAAAAATTTGAAGACGAAAAGTTGGAGGAATTACTCGATCAAGACCGATGTCAGACGCTAGCAGAACTTGGAGAAACATTACAAGTAGATGAGTCAACGGTTTCAAAACGTTTAAAAGTTTTAGAAATGATCCAGAAGCAAGGACATTGGGTACCGTATGAATTGAAGCCGAGAGACGTCGAACGGCGTTTTCTCACGTGTGAACTACTGCTTCAACGGCAGAAAAGAAAAGGTTTTTTGCACCGCATCGTGACTGCTGATGAAATGTGGATACACTACGATAATCCAAAGCGTAGAAAATCATGGGGTAAGCCCGGCCATGCATCAACATCGTCTGCAAAACCAAATATCCATGGTTCGAAGCTTCTTCTCTGTATTTGGTGGGATCAGGAGGGTGTAATTTATTATGAGCTGCTCCAACCGAATGAGACTATCACGGGTGAGCGCTATCGACTTCAATTGATGCGTTTAAGTCGAGCCTTAAAAGAAAAACGGCCGCTATACGAGCAGAGACACGACAAAGTGATTTTGCTACATGACAACGCTCGGCCTCATGTTGCAAAACCAGTGAAAACCTACCTGGAAACGCTTCAATGGGAAGTTCTACCCCACCCGCTGTATTCACCTGACATAGCCCCTTCTGATTTTCACCTATTCCGTTCGATGGCACATGGCCTAGCTGACCAGCGCTTTCATTCTTATGAAGAAGCTAAAAAATGGATCGATTCTTGGATAGCCTCAAAAGACATTTCGTTTTTCCGACGCGGAATTCATACACTGGCAGAAAGATGGGAGGAAGTGGTCGCTAGTGATGGGCAATACTTTGAATGACATGTTTTTGCTCCTTATAATTTAAATAAAGCTTTTATTTTGTAACAGAAACAGCGAGAACTTATTCAAGGTCCTAATAGTTAAAAAAAAAAAATAAAAATAGTCTACATAGACTGTAAGAAGCATTCTTGTTTTAATAATTTTTTAGATATGTGTACATTCTTTTAATTTTTCCGTTACTTTAAATTGCACTTAACTATAGCCGTCCACAGGTCACATCGATTAACCACTTTCCGTACATTTTACAGCTAAAACGATTGATCCTTTGATGTTTGCCTCTCAAATTAAATATTTTTAAGCACCTGACAGGTACAATTAACAACTGCAATTTCAAGGCAGTCATAAATCATCGAAAACTGATCTAGATAATATAGAATGGCGAAAAGAGAAAGGAGTGGAAGAGGAAACTTCACATTTTGCTGAAGCTCTCCAGTCGTACGGTGTCGAGAGATAAGACTCGAAAACCCTCTGTCGTCCTCTGTTGCAAAACGCCGCGCCGGCGGTCCTCTGGTTATAAATATCAATTATACACTTGGTAATTCCTCGTATTAGCATAATTCGCGGGCGGGAAAAAGGGAATTTATGCCGACCACCCAGTAGCGAGTGGACGCCCTTCCTCGTGGGCCACGTCGCGCGACTCGAGAGGGCGGCGATCGTTAAAAACGCTTAAACGGGAAGATTACACGATTTAAGGATGCAAATTACGGTGTCACCACGCGTACAGGCCCCCCGATGTATGACCCGTCACCCAGGCCCAACCCTCTTGCAGCAATCTGCATAATCGTTTCGTTAGCCTGTCGTTGATCGTAGGTGGTGCACGGAACGCGATGGAACAGGTGACGAAGGGATCGATTTCTTGCGGTTGACGTTAAGGGCGCGATAATTGCCATACTTGCACTGGCACTTCCGTATCTTTAATTGTTATCTTGTTTGGTTGTCGACTGACGAGGGAACACGGTTATGCATGGTTCTCGCGAAAATTGTGAGAGAAATGGTTATTAGGAAAATGGTTGGTAGCGATTTTTTGTTTAGAGGAAGTTGGTTAGAAAATTACTACTGCTGGTAGTAACCGGTAGTACTGCTGGTTACAGTTATTTTGGAATCTTTTTTGGGTTCCAAGGACATCTGGACTTCTCTGTTACCCTTGTTAGACCTTTTCTATTTCATCAGTTTTTATTAACTCGATTTCTTGGCTGTCTGTTCGGTGCACATTTTGCAACTGATTTTAAACTAACTTCCCGATGAGCCAGAAACTTGAAACTTTAATCATAGCTCAGAACTGAATGGCAACACACAAAAGACTAAAAAGCAGAAAACAATTATTTAAATAAAAAAAATTTTTTAATATACCACGTTTTTAAGACTGACTAAAAAGTATAAAATAATTTTTCCTAGCCCTGTACAGATAGTCCTGAAAATTTGTGATTGTGAATTTTTAAGAACTATGAAAATACTTGTAAGATTTAAAACGAAAAACGTGGGGCGCAAGATAATAGTAAAGAGTGTAGAGAGTAGCTGCCGTTGAAAAAACTCACACAACAGTTCATATCATTTGCAGTGCAATAAAATTGTTAGTGACTTAGGTGAACTATTTATGCATCGATTATGTATTGCATGCGCCCAACGTTTTTCGTTCTAAATCTTACAAGTATTTTCATAGCTGTTCAAAATTCGCAATTACAAATTTTCAGGACTATATTTATGGGGTTAGGAATTTGTATGGGGCTAGGAAAAATTATTTTATACTTTTTAGTCCACCCTTAAAAACGTGGTATATTAAAAATTTTGTTTATTTCAATAATTATTTTTAATTGTTACCTTGCTTGGTTGTGGACTGATCAGAAAAAAGATAATAATATATTTTGGCACACACCTAAATTTGTAAACCATAAACAAACGTTTACAATAACAAAATTGATGATATTTTTGGAATAAGAAATCGTTTAACCCTCCATATGCTATGTCAGAGTCATTCGTGATCCGTCGCCGTGGAGATAAGCTCGATATATACAATTTTAATCCGACATAAGAAGACGCTTTTTGTTTCGAAATAAGAAAATGCTCTTTCTTCATCCGAAATACGACGAAAGCAGGTCCCGCATGGGCATGGGTCAGAAATGACTCCGGCATAGGGCTAGAACTCGCAGCAGTCTGAGGGTTAATCAACAGCCCTCAAAGTTAGGGGTCGAAGGCACTATTTTCGAGATAACCAGATGTGCAGAAAAATCAGAATTTTTTCAATTATGTGTTATAAGAAGATTTTAGTACAAATCACTTGTTTAGATAATATTCAACTGCTTTCCTCCCCTTCAATGCGAACATGGTTATAAACATTATCTTTCACATAAGCTTCGTAAAAATTGCATTTCATTTATTGACGAGTATTCTTACAGTTGCGAATATCGTAATTCTGAACATCAGAGTAATTGTTATTGGCTTATCAAAATTACGAGATTGAATATATGTATGGCAATATATTTTTATGGCAATATATAGGTTCCAATAAAAATTCAATCAATTCACATGAGTTTTCATAATGATTTGAACATATGAAATCTAGAACCGGTATTACTCCTGCAAAGATTTTTGATGGGTGTTATTTCCTTATTTCATAAAGCGTCATTCTAGAATGGAACTCTTCTTGTGTGCATGTTTTACCTATATGCTATGTTTTCAAAAAAATTTGACCTTTATGGGTTTGTAGCAAGTTTTACGCTCATTTGATTGGTAACAATTTAAAAATGTAGCAACTGTTAGCATAATATTTGTTATTCTAATCCTCAGGAAGAGTCATTTTCCATATTCGGATCATGGTGAATATATTATATTTTATTTGCTTAGTGTACAAGAACATATTAAATTTGTTCACAATTATCGAAATACAGAAATGTTTCCTTTTAGCAAATAGCTTGTTTAACTCTTAAGTAGACACGTCAAAATTTATGTTGATAATTAATAAATGTATATTGATTTATAATATTCACATTTATTATCCATATTATAATACACAGCAAAGCAATATTGATTTCAACTTTCCAATTTGGTAAATGATTTGAAAGACTAGGGTAAGGGACCCAATCACTTTATACTTTATTAAAGAGAGTTATATTAATTATATATATTAAATTATACTTATACAATTATACTTATTAAAGAGAGACATACATAAAATATATATTAACTGATTTTAATGAAAATCCCTTGTGTAATATTTATTATGCTTTAAAGATATGTATAATTAATATTGACATAGTGATTGGGTCCCTTACCCTACTGTTCAATAATTAAATTGTATATGTATAATGAATGCTGTGGTGTGTATTAAACATATCATAGTTGCAAATATCCTCTGCGAATGTAAAACATTTAAAATATCCAAAGTTACTCAATACCAAAAATTAAAAAATGTATGAAAAATTAAAAAAAAGACGTAGGAGCGTCATTACTGTCTCTTGCAAATGAATCAAACAATTTCTATCTTGCAGAAAAATTTGCAGTCTAATGTTCACTAATAATCGAAACGTTTTCACGACGTGCATATAAACATATGGGAAAAGAAATCTATCAAAAATTGGAGCAGCCGATGCAAACATAATCTCGATTAAGTGTCCGTGTTCTTTTTTCTTTTTTCGCGGAAGAAGGAGAATCCGCGAAATGGTCAATGTAATTTACGAGGTTTACATGCTATAGTCATAAAATTTGAACATTTTGTTATTACACGCCATATGCTCCGGTATTGCCTTTCGGTGATTGTACAATAGAATCAACAGCTTTTTTTTTTGGTTCGTTGCACCGGTCGAGTCTGAACGTCGAAATCAATTTACGATAATCATTTTTTCGACAGAGCTGCCTGTTCAGATTAATTTATGGTAATATCGTGTTCTCGATCGATTTTCTTCTGTACCATCTCGCGTCGTTATTAAAATCGATTTCTGTTTACCACGTTGAACGCGTATCGGTGAGCCGACGAAGATCAGGGTAATGATATTTTACAGTTATTTCGATGTTGAACGATTGTGTTTCGCCATTCATAAACTGCCGGGTCGATGAAGTTAATATCGACCTAAAGTATTCCTAATTGAAAACCGTCTCTAATAAAGCACATCTCACGAGCATATTTTCAGTGAAAGTTGTCGAGATCTCATCAATTCTGCAGCTTTAAATACATTTTGTAATCACTGATATTTCGTTAAATCTCCAGAGTCTGCATTTTAAAGCCTGAAACTTCTTAACTGGACGAATTATTCTCGTGCGGTAAACGATACTTTCCTCTCTTCACGAGGCAATCCTCGTTTTGGAGATCTCTCCTGTAATGTGTTTGTTTTAAAATGCATTTCTCACTAATGCATTCAAAATTTTTTAAACAATTTTTCGCAACTTACGAGTCGAGACACATTTAATCCCGAAATTAACTAGATTGTAGTATTTTTCGTTAATTAATACTGTGATGGAAACTTTGAAAATGATACTTCAATATGACACATAATACTACATAAATCGCTTTCAATTAAAAAAAAATACAGATCGGAAATTCGAAATTTAATAATGAAAATAATATAATGGAATTTAATTTGATTGTTTAATTTATTTTTAAATTCTGGATGCCTTAATTTTAGTTTTCCATAAAACAAAAGACCTTGTGACATGTTCATAACATTGCATAGAATGTGATAGAAGTGATTTCAACTATGTACAATACATTTCAACTAAAGTACCCCC
This sequence comes from Halictus ligatus, assembly GCA_028454255.1. Classification (NCBI taxonomy): domain Eukaryota; kingdom Metazoa; phylum Arthropoda; class Insecta; order Hymenoptera; family Halictidae; genus Halictus; species Halictus ligatus. The sequence goes on along the minus strand of CM052130.1, from coordinate 1,510,937 downwards.
TTCATCATTCAGCCTATTGAGAAAACAAATTGAAAATTTTTATTTGGCTACAGTTTGTTAGAATTAAGGTAGCAAATTTTTATTTTGCATACAGATTCACGGTCTGCTCATGATCCGAATAAAATTGTTTGTATATGGCAGATTTTCGTATCAACGACACAAGATAATTGTAAAAATGAAATTGATTAACTTCTTTTAAACACTTGCATATAGTAATCCTGACCTACATACTTCAAACTACTTTAGTACTTTTATAGGGTGTTAAAAAAAATTCCCACGACAACATTTGACAGTTCAAGAAAACAGGACAGCATTTCATGGTAAAAATAAATCAACAGAGTAAAAGTATAATTCTCAGAATTAAGATAATTATACAATCTGAGAAAACAAGACATCATTTCATGGTAAGAATGAATCAACAGAGTAAAAGTACAGTTCTCACCTCACAAGTGAGATCTCACTTCACTTCCCCATAATCATACAATCTGAACAAACAAGACACCACATCAGGATAAAAATAAATCAACAGATCAGAAATATTGTGTTTACTCTATATACATATGTCCCAAATGCCTAGCCGATAAAAGTCCCAGAACTATCCCCACTGCCGCGGGGTATGCCCCGCTGCCCTTTTCTACGTTCGGCGTGGATCAAAGAATAATATCTCCTGGCCGATATGTTGCCCCTGGCTAGACCCATGCTTTGGACATACACTCATACACGAAAGTATTCGAACGCTTATAATTCTAATATTCAACCAATGAAATATGTATGTTAAATTGAAGCATTTGATGTAATATGACACATATAGCAAGGGATGGGTCTTAAGACTACATGAGTAGGATTAGACAGTAATTCAACAATTTATACCGCTTTTACACTACATTTATTGTAAACACGTACCAGAAGCGGCTCACAAAAGTATTCGAACGGAACATTTAATAATCATTTAAATTGAATTATTTAAAGTTTTAATAGGAAGTTGGACCACCTTTGGCTTTTATAACGGCCCTAAGTCGGTTTTCCATTGAGTGGACTAACTTAGAAGTAACATTTGAATCAATTGATTGCCATATTTCAGTAATATTTCGTTTTAACGCTTCTTTCGAAGTAATAACTGTATTTCTCAGTCTTCTTTCTACTTCATCCCATAAATGCTCAATGGGGTTTAAATCTGGACTTTGCGGTGGATGTGGTAAAACGTGTGGAACGTTATACAATATCCATTCTTTAACTATTTTGGCGGTGTGCTTCGGATCATTGTCCGATTGAAACCAGTAATTACATGGTAAATTTAATTTTGATACACTATCTTTTAAATTTTCTTGCAAAATTTTTAAGTACTTCGTTTTTTCCATTATTCCATCGATAAACACAAGATTTCCCACTCCACTGCGTGCCATGCAGCTCCAAACTAATACAGATCCACCGTTATGTTTAATAATCGGCCGTAGATTTCGTGGTTCTAATTCTGTATTCTGTTTTCTCCAGACATTTTTACGTCCATCACTACCAAAAACGTTAAATTTACTCTCATCAGAGAATAACACAGTGTCCCAGAACGAATTATTTTTATAAATAAATTTTTCGACGAATTGTAAACGTATAACTTTATTTTTCTTGCTAATAAATGGTTTTCTCCTTGGAACTCGTGCATGTAAACCGTTATTTCATAATAATTAATTTGCATATACGGCCAGAAATTCCCAGAATTTATGTCCACCACACGGGTCTTCCCGGGGACATAGATCGTCCAGGAGATTCTTTGATCCACGCCGAACCTAACATAATACTTAACATAATACGTAACGTAATACATAATACAGTAAACATGTAAATAGTGTGAGACTAAGAGACGCAACAATGGGGATAGTTCTGGGCGTGGCTTAACGCCC
>CM052130.1:1475110-1502851 GCA_028454255.1 Halictus ligatus | reverse complement strand
ACACACTGCATAGTAACATACGTGAAACCTCTTTTTGTTCTCACTGTGTACATTTCTGAAGTACGGAGTATAATAGTCAAAACTATAGTGGTGTCCGAATATTTTCGTGACCGACTGCATCTTCGTGTGACGGTTCTATTATGGTACAGTCACAATTTCCAGACGAATCGGAATGGCTTGTTTCTGAATTTTTCTCAGAAAATTATTAACCCTCTGTCGTTTATTTTCACGGCTAATTTTTTTATTTTTCTGAGTATTAAAAAGTCTTAAAATATGCTTGAATGTGTATATTACATATTGGAAAGAAAGAGATCCAAGAGTGGTATTTTGCTCTGGACATAAACGACCCAGATTCCAGTCGGAGGGTTAAAATCATAAAATGTTAAAATGTTTTTATGAGATATTGTGTAATGAACTTCTTTATTAGAGCATATAGTAGGTTCAAGCAACGACAGCTTTAGGTAGCATGTAAACCGTGGACTTTTATGTAAAATTGTCTGCATTAATTGCGTTTATCTATTTTTCTAATTTTAATTAAGGGTAAAATAATACAGTATTCTAAAATTCTTTAAATATTTTCACGGCTTTGCATTTTATGTATATTCGTCATAAATGCATAAAATCCATTATATTATTAACCGACAACATTATTAACATTATTAACTTACAAGAAATGTTTCTACAAGTAAGGTAAACGAAAGATTGGAAACATTGAAGTCATTGGAGGGTTGACAAAGAACGATTGACTCTGAGGAACGATACGTCGAAGGCACACTCCCCAGTTCGCAGGCAGAGAAAAATTCTCAGGTAAAAATTTTATAGGGTGCACGCGTCTCCGAACGCGCGAATCATTAAACGTGCCGCCTCGAAGGGCGAGAGTCGTGCCGGATGCAACTTTCTTTTCCTACCTGGCCACGGCGACGCTCGTTGCCGGTCGTTATTCAAGTAGTAAAATTAATTCTGTAAACAGTTTATTGTTCGCCGTTCGCTTTATAGCAGGACGTGCGAATTACTTTTACTGCAGGGGAACACTCGACCGTGTCGCTCAAACAACAACCAGGGAGCCCGTGTCGCGCGACCGACCGCGTTTATTATTGCACACAATTGCCATTCTCTCTTTCTCTCCCCACCTCTCTCTCGCTCCTTTCCCATTTTCACCGTTACGATATCTTGGCAGATTTGCAAGTGGGTATTCATTTTATTTTTCACGCTACACTTAAGTACAGTCGCAGCGGAAAGTATGTTGACACCTTTCCAAGCGGAGTAACTTTTTTAAAATTGGTCCAAATGACTTGAATCTTTTTTAGATGTTAGATCGACTAGTTTGTTAAAGAATGACTAAAGAAATATTTTCTTAGATTGCAATTGGTTGGAATGATACAAAAATGAAAAAATTATGTTTTTTCAACTTTTTCATCTGATCTTATGACGATAATTTAAAACTTACATGCCTATTGAAAATTTCATCGAAATCGGTCAACGTTGCAATGACGTTTCAAGATTAGAGTTTAAGGGTGAAAGTCGCAGATTTTCGATCTTGCCAGGGAATTTCGCCCTTATGTGATCATCTTGAACTGTCATCGAACGGAGAAATTTATTCAACAATTTTCTATTGTCAAATATAAATCTTCTAACTGGGAATGACGAGTTAATTCGTCACACAAAGAGGGGAACGTTTTATTTTTCTATTATTCTGTCTTAATAAATAAAGCAATGTACTGAAAACATCCGAGCGTATACAATATGATGTGGTGTAATATTTTCTCAGAAACAAATTTCAGAGAATTTCAGAGATTCCTTCTGCGAATCGTTGCGCAACAGCGAACGCGTCATAAACTATGCACTCCAGGGATTATTTCGCCGGGTTAAATGTCTTCGACCGACTCCCAACAGGCAAAGATCACTTAAACACCTGAGGAATTCGAGAAACAGGCCGGCGATATTTCAGTTTTGATCCGAGACACTCCGTGTCCATTGTGATCCGTAACATATTACTCTTGTTGCGTGGCATTTCGATATTTCACCTTTGCACGGCACGCCGGAGGATCGACAAAGGATAAAGGATTTGACGGCCGTGCGCGCGCGTATCGTTCAATTAGCAGAGATCGTCCCGGAGATCATTTATTTTCCGCGACGGTGGACTGGCTTTTTCACCTGATGGTGTTCCTAGGCACACCACCGATCCGTCGAAATGTCACGTTCGGACAGCCGATTGCGTCCTCATCCAGCTGTGGAACTATTACGCGAAATGAAAAGAAAAACAAAAAAAAAAAAGGAAAAGGAAGAACCGGTGAGAGGATTGCGAAATTCCCGTGCTGGGAATAATCGACGTCCTTTCAGTGGATGTATCTCCGCTTGCAATTTGCGCCCACGCGGTGTAATCGACGCCACTTGTGCATCTCGACACAGGCCGGGAGATACTATCGAACTCGGTTTGAATTCCGCGATCATTTGTTCCAACCACTTTGTCCAGGATTTTCTTTACTTGCTCCGATAAGGGTTACAAGTCCCTTTTTTCCAATTATTACGAGTCCCGTATTAAACTAACCTGAGTGGTTGGACAACGACTAAAATATTACTGAAGTAATTTGAACGCGATCAATTAAGGTGATTCCGGAAGAGTTGGACTGCATTTTGTTTTCTGTTTATCAGAATTTTTATGAAAATAATTAAAAGTATAGGTAGGCATAGTTCAATTGTTTATTTAAATCTCTTTAAACATCTATAAGGTTAAACGAGTAAAACTTGTATTCTAATATATTAATGTGCTGTTTAAAAAAGTTCGAAAAAGTGCATCTCGTTCGTTTATACCATCTTTTCCCTAGTTGTATTCTTTTTTTTTTCTCTACCACATATTACACACAGGAGAATACATAGTACATGTTTCACGGAGCTATTTGAGGCATTCGAAACAAGAAATCCAATCTACTTGAGATGTTGGTGAATAATAATCTTCGAAAAGTTCAATACAATAATTATTGGAATCTACTAGCCAGTCGTTTTTGCCAAAAATGAAGCATCTCTGTTTTAATTACATAATTACAGAGCGATAAATATAAATTGATTAATTTTAATTAATTAAAAGTGTAAAATGTTAACAAACAGTGTGGCAAAGAACAAGTCTCAGTTTCAATTGATCGTTTTTTAATTAATTAAAAAAAGGATGCTTCATTTTTTTATCAAAACGACTGCCTAGTACACTTACTGTTGGAATTCATTTAAATGTGTGTTTTTCATAAATGTAGAACAAAATTAATCTATTGTTTCTTTAGAAGGAAGGATCGATTGAAGGAAGAATTTCTTTCGAAGGAAGGATCATATTTTATAATAGATTGTGGTTTTATTATATACTCATATTCCAATACTTACATACAGTGATTCCAACTAATATTCGTACGCTCTTAAAAATCGCATAATTTTGTCAATATTTGACTATATTACTTGAATTTTTTTGAGATGTTAGAACAATTGGATCGCTACATAAGGTGAAAAAAATTTTTTACAAAAATTGCAATTGGTCGAAATTGCAGAGAAAATACTGACAGTTGTGTTTTGCAACTTTTTTATGTGGACTTACATTGAAAATTTAGAAAGCACAATTTGTAGATCTGTTTGGATTATACATATTCTGAGAATTTCATCAAAATCGGACAACGCTGCAGTGAGCTGCAGATGTTCTAAAATGATCACATAAGGGCGAAATTCCCTGAGAAGACCAAAATTCTGCGACTTTCGCCCTTAAGTTTGCATCGTTAAATGTTTCTAGCTCAGTGGAATGTTGACCGATTTAGATGACATATTCAGAGTATGTATAATTGATACAGATGTACAAACGTACTTTTTAAATTTTTAATATAAGCCCGCATAAAAAAGTTGCAAAATATACCTTTTAGTACTTTCTCTATAATTTCGACCAATTGCAAGTTTAACCAAACATTTTACTCGCGTTATGTAGTGATCCAATTGTTCTATCTTCTGAAAAAAATTCAAATATTATAGTCCAAAATTGACAATTTTATGCCATTTTTAAGAGCGTACGAATATTAGTTGGTGTCACTGTACATTAATGGTGCGTCTGTACCTAAATTGAGGTAAAGAAGCACCTATACAGAAACAAGAACCAGTACAAAAATTTGATCAAAACATGAACAATCGTAAAAGAGAAATCATTGTCACTATTTAAGTCGATACTGATAGTTGGAACCATACCATAAGAAGGCAAGAACATTTGCGCTGACCATTTACAAAGATAGTTCATCGGAAGTTTGGAGCACTAAGAAGTTTTCATACTTCTGTTACACGTAAATAATATAATACACGTGTTCTTCGTTTTGTATTCTCGTTCAGTATTGCCACAATAAAAACTGGTGCGTCTCATCGCATGGTGTGCGTCTCCCGGAATTAGCCTACTTTGTCCAGGATTTTCTTTACTTGCTCTTATGAGGGTGCAAGTCCGTTATTTTAATCAATTAAATAGCCCCCGAATTAAACTAATCGTACAAAGTTGAGTTGATAGACAGCGATTAAAATATTATTGAAATAAATTGATCACGATCATTTGTTCCATCCACTTCGTCCAGGATTTTCTCTTGCTCCGGTAAGAGGCACACGTTCCAGTAATACCTACCCATAAACGAATAGTTCGGTCTAATAATGACTTCACGCTATCGATTGACATTGGGAAAAAAAACTTACTCTTTTTTCAAGCTGTAAATATCGACGAAGATTCTATTAAAAACTGGTCTCTCTAGAAGGAGAGGGGAGAGAGATATTGTGTACGTCACAATGCGTGTTTCGAAGTGTGTCTAGAAAGTGTGGGCTCCTTTCCATGACGTATGGGGAATCCTTCTGTAGCTCGGATTTCCATACGTAATCATGGTCACACTCTGACCAACGGGTTCGTCCCATGGGAACAGAGCTATGCAGAGACGTCGCGACGAGCACCCACGTAAGTCCGTTAATAAAAAATATGGTTCGATGATTAATTGAATGGCATACACCTGAACCGTCTAAATTGAGAAATATTCTGAAACATGGACGAATACACCGTAGCCACGGACTATTGAAAGAAATCTACGATCCCAGGATTCCCATGAGAAATATCTGCTTAAAGCCGTCGTAAATCTCGCGTTCTGTTTCCTGTGGAATTCACGTTGAACTTACACAAGCTGCAATAAGGAAGATGTACGAAATATCTATGAACACGTTCATTAAATCTTCTTACGGTTCTTAATTTTCGAGAATAAAAAATATCAGCTGCAAATGAATGCATTAAACGGTGACAGAATATTTTTGCGAGGTATGTTTAGGTTTTGGAATGATTTTGCTTATGTTTAATTCTTGCACCAAACAATCGACAAATTTGCTAAACAATGAACATGTAAATCAAGAATCAAGAACCATTGCACAGTGTTCCAGATCGAATAATTAGGACGAAAAAAGTCCGAAATTGAATGTAAGAAAATATAAGTATTGGTGAATATTCTATGTGCTATACATTCCCCTGAGACATAAAGTGACCTCTGGTATTAGCATTATCAACAATGATACAAATGACGTAGGCAAATGCCGCGTCACGTTATTATTTTACGCTTCTCGAACGTTTGCTGCGAAGTATTAGGTAAGTATCAGAACGTGTGTTGCGATTATCTGGCCGCTATGAAAGTTTTTTTATATTCATAATAACATTAATTCAGTATTTGAAAGTGAGTACTGCAGATTTATTTCATTTTGGTGGTTTAGATTATTGTTTATATTTCGGGACATCTTGACATTCAAAGCATTCGTTTCTTGCAAACTATTTCACGTGTGTAGAGTGCGAAGCCCAAGTTACCAAATGTTACTAACTCAAACTATTTTTAGGCGATATTAACTTAACGATAATAATTTTTTTGGTACATCGTGCGTGAAACTGCTATACTTCGATGGGACTTGGTACTTCACGTGCAAACATTAGGACTAATACAGTCCACTACGACAAAACTTGGCAAATATTTGTAACTTCTTTACAAAATAAAATAAAAAATACAGAAAATCAAAATTTGTCTCAAAATATAAAATAGTTCTAAGACGCTACTGTATTAAATGCCGAAGGACATTCAAATTGCGCCCGTGAGTTTAATTTTCTTAACAATTCCTTTATATTAACAAACGAGTGGTAAGTTAATGTTACTTTATCTTCAAAAAATTACATGTAATTCAAATATTTCTTTCAAAAATTTTTCAAAAGATTCAATTCCTATTTACAACGACACCGCATAAGTTGACATCAGTAGCAGCATGTGATGCGTAGAACTTTTTCCAGCTAGATCGGACATTTGGACATTTGTGAACGTCGGCGAGTTCAAGATCCGGGGATTCTGCGTGCTCACCCTGAAGTTCCTGCAAACTGTCTTCGCAACCCTAGTCGCAGCGTGCTCAGCAAGTCGCTGGCACATGAGGCGGCTATCAAATCAAGGCTACGACGTCCAGTTTCTTTTATTATGCTTGACGACGGTGCTGGTAACGTTGATCACGTTGGACAGGCATCGCAAGCGGTTATCCGATTGTGAAAGAATCCGGACCGCGATCTCGTGGGAGATCCCGGGGTGATGCGACCCTCGTGAGCGGGCCCGTCGTCGTCGTCGTTGCATGTAGCGCGCAGCAGTGCGCGTGCCAAAAAAGAGAGCAACCCGATCTGAAGCAAATGAAGTGCAAATTGAGCAGGCTGCACCGGCGAGAGGGGAAAAATCCGGCCCGACCAAGACCGGACCACGGTGAGCAAACTCGTTCGGACGTGAGGCGCAACGGGATACTCCTGCGGCGGCATGCTCGGGATATTCTCGTGGTTCCTCTTCTGCTTGGACAACATCCTCCGAAAATCGCCGACACACAGGACAAGTCCCTCCTCCTCCTCCTCCTCTTCTTGTTCGCATGATCCGTGATCTTCGAAAAGCGACTTTGGCGGAACCGGGTCGACAACGAACGCTTTGGAACAGCCTCCGGCTAATAAGAGGGCTGCCGAAAGAGGGATTCACTGTTGTGAGAGCTGCACCGATGATTTAGCATGTAATGAGGACGTTTCAAGCTGTAACACTGTTACACCAGTGTGCAGTTATCCTCTGTGGTCGAAATTGTTGGTATTGCTTCTCACGTTTGCGTCGATACTGTGCGGTTTCGATCGATCAGTGAAACATGAGTGTCATGCCGGGATAAAAAATAAAGTTATTCTAAACTTTTCTACGATAAAAATCATTGATAAAAAGTTGATTATTATTGAAATTTAAGGTAATCTACACAAAATATAAAGAAAATATCGATTTTTATACTTTTTGGTTACAAACAACAGTTATTAGAGTCCGAAGAAATGGATCCTCCTCGATAACTGTTATTGATGAAGAGAAACTGTTTCGATTGCTCAAAGCAGTTATCGATGGTTGAACTTCTTTTCACTTGTTCGTAATAATTATTGATGAAAAAATTTATTTCAGTTGCTTATTTAATTACTCAGTCGTCCACTCTTTTTCGGATGGAGCAAGCCTGTGAAATTCATTGTAAAGGTTTCGTACAAGACGAATCAACAGACCATAAGAATAGCACAAAAACTGAAAAAATTTTTTTTAATTTTTTCAACTAGGAAGATCAGAAATATAGAGTCCCTTATTTATCAAAACAAGCGCGCATAATTCACGCTGTGCCCGCAACTCAGGTTAGCGTTGGACGAACCTTTTCTGCTCTAAAATTAACGTTAGATTATTTGCGGTGTAATTTGTCAAGAAAAAATTTTGAAAAATTCATTAAATTTTGATTATAGCACTTAATTTTATGAATAAAAATTTTACCAAATTACTGATTGTCTATCATTTGAAAGTTGTACTATTTAATAATAACTATTACAAATTTCCTTCATCAATAACTGCTAGAGCGATCGAAATGAACTTCTCTCATTGATATGAGCGATCGAAATAAATTTATCTCATTGGCAACTGTTATAAGTAAGCGAAATGAATTTCTCTCAAGGATAACATTTACTAACAAGAGAAAAAAATTCGGTTACTTATAATCCTTATTTGCAAGCAATACGATTGTAATCGATGAGATACTTGTTATTCCATGACTTTTTTTCATTTTGGTTATAACAGTTGTGGTCCCTGGCTTCAAGCGTTTCATGTGTGTATTTTGTTCAGTTATTTTATTCGTGAGCGGCGAAGATAAATCACATTTATTATTATCACTAACCCTTTGCACTCCGGAATTTTGGAAACACCTGGTAAATGTCGAGTCACAAAGGGTTAACATTGATTATTGGACTACGGATTTTCTGTTCATTTATAAGGAAAGTGACATAAGTAAAAAAAAGAAGGAAATTTCACAGGCATTAGAAAGTTACCTAAACGAATTCTTTTATTGTATATAACCAACTTAGAAATGTAGAATAATTTGTTGTTATTTAGATACTGTGTTGATTGTCATGTGCATTAGACATAAAGTACGTAAAGTTTTTACGTGTCACTTTTCTTATGCATAAACGTTTTATTCAATCCTACATTAATACCAAGGCGCAAAGAAGCTGTATATTTACTTCTTCTTTTAATAATATTAGAATTTTTAAAGTAGTACAGCAGAATTTTTAAATTCTTTAAACATTTCCATTGTTTCGTATTTCATCTACTCATTTTTGTCATAAAATATCCTGGAAAACAATGATTATATTTCAAATGAAATGTAAATGACCGAGCTTTAATCGAATTTAAAATGTGTCTAAATTCATTATTGTACTCTGTTTTTAAACTTCGAATCATTTTTTGGATCCACTGCATATCTTGTAATTTGTATAATTCACGTTTATTTTTCCAAGGATCCCCAGTCTACCTATAATATTCAAATCTGCAATGTATAATGTTTTCAGGTCAAGAGTCAAATTTCCACAAAACGCATTGTTCTGTGAAGTTCGTTACACAAACTATCATACACAGCAATTTCCCCACTAATTCCGCCAGAGATTACGCTCCTCAATTTCGTCGGAGCACAAAATACCGACGACAATCAACCTTTAATCGAAACGACAATTAAATTGTACTATTCCGCCTGTTTAAATTGTACTATTTCGCCCTCTAAAGTCCCATTCACGCTCCGGAACGAGGATAATATTTTAATACGCTTTCGTTCGCGTCTCCATTAAAATAAAGCAAACGAGAAAAAAAGGAAAAAAAGAGAGCGCACCACTGCACACGCGCGAAAATTTCGCCGTCCGTGTAACCTCGTCGTGAAAGTGTGTTCACGTTGAAATTCCGGGGCCGCATTTTTCGCTCGAATGGGACTGTAAAAATGAAGTGGCTTTCGCGGATTTTACAGTCGATATTGCGGAAAAAATGTATATCTTGCTGTGCCGCAACATTTCACGGAAAAACTCTACGCGGAGACAATGACGGTTTAATGATGCGGATACCGGGGCACTGTTTCACTTGGATAAAAGAGCGCCTAAAAACCCGAAAAACCTTGCTGTTCCAGAGCTTGTTCATCGAGACTCCTTTGTAGAACACTTTCATTGTCATCGTTCGAATTGTTCGAGGAAATTAGTAAATCCACAAACCCATTGAGCATTGATAATGGCGGTGAACGATTTAATCGGACAGCACGGACAGTGTTCAATCGTCGGAAAATGCTTTCTTCTCGAGCAACTTTCGAAGAGTGCTTTCGGAAGCAAACTCGCGCGTTTCCATTGTATTCTTTCTATGAGATATAAGAAAATCTATCAACCGACGGAAATAGAATCAACTCTCTCGGTGAAGAACGATGGTTGCGTTTTCTGTGCCGTTTTTGAAGGACCGAACAGCAATTAATGGTTACTTCTTTAGTTTGGAAGCACCATTTTACATGTTCCTGGTATTCACACATTTTTATGCGTAAATGCGAGGTAACATTTAAAATCAACAAATGTTAATGACATTTTCACAGTATTTTCGTCTTAAAAAATTTTTTAGATGGCCACACTTTCTACAATCTAATGACTCACTTATTTATGACTCGTCTATTTTCACCGCCAGGAATTTTTTACTTGACCATATCAATTTTTTGCAATTTTGAAAATATTTACATTGACAACAATCAATGACACTTAGATTTTTACGATAAGGAGTTCTATAGTTGATACTTTAAATTTTGTTCTTCATAGTAGTTAACGTAAGAGTAAATATGCTTGTCTGTTTAGGGGTACATAACGAGAAAATTTTAGACTGGTTTGAGAAACGGTGCAATCATCCCCAAGCGTAGTGCAGATTTTTTTAACAACCTCTGTTGACATCTTCATTGTTATTAAAAATCATTCTATCACGCGATATAAAATTTTCTATAATGTTCACATAACGATAGTGTTTTATTTCATATTATATCGTTTACACCAATACCATTTATCATTTCTAATAAACACTCCAACAATCCCTTTAATAATTATATTTACCATTTTGATTGAGTATATCCAGCTAGGAGTAATATCGAGGAGTTATAAAATAATAAAACGAGTTACAATAGTTTCCCACAATTTTCCACTAAATCACTACAATCGCCATTTATTAGCTGCCAGGCAGCAGGCCCTAACCCTTCCAAGCAGTCCACGAGAGTAATAAAATCCCCAAAGGAATCCAGAACAAAGGTAACAATGATCATCGCCGATCCGAATCCAAAAATCTGTAAATCTGACCTGGATTCCGCTGCACCCTCTGTCCAAAACAATGTCCGATGATCATTGTGTTTTAGTGGTGCAAACGGTTCCCAAACACCTGAAACTTTATTTCCCATCTAGGGGCTAATATCCGTGGACACGTGCCGTCGCGTGCCGGCGACCTTTTGCTTCTAGAAGGGGTTGGACATACCCTGAGGTAACCCGTTGAAAAATACAGCACGCCACAAAAAGGGTGTATTCGAGCGGGTTAAGCAGAAAGGATCGCTGATCACCAATAAAAGGGTTCCGTCAACGGCGGCAATTGCGTCCTGAGCAATCCTTTTTAACCCTGCCACCGCGACTTAAGCTGCGATTGTTGATGAAAGGGTGAGAACAGATATCGCAAACCCTTTAGAACTCCGTGGCTGCGTCGGGCGATTCCAAGACGCGCTTGCTAGGGGCCTAAAGAGGCGAGAGTCCCTGAAAAAAACGCATCCATCGATCGTTTTACGATCGCGAGCCGGTGCTAAGGGTGAAGCACGAGCGGGAGGACAAGGAAACGGAAAAAAAGGCGCAGTTAAAAAATTCTCTCGGTCCTCGAAAGGTTTACGGCGTCTTCGCGATTTTTAAGCTCCACGGATTTTCCCTTTCACCACGCCTCCAACCCCTTTTACAATCCTTACGAATTTGACCCTTCCCAGGACTCGCACTTTTTTTTTATGGGTTTATTACCCGACGTCGGACCCCAGCAACCCCTTGAGAAGGTGGCAGAGGAAAAAATATGGTTAGGAAAAATTTTGCGGTTCCCGGGTATATTGCCAGGTTACCCCTACCGTGGAGACAGCCGCCGGCCTTACCCTTCGGTAAGTCCCCTTCTTTTTATTCCCGTCCACGAGCCAAACGAGTGGCTTTATGGTGGCCAAATCTTCCCAAGCCGAAAGTGTTCCCGTCGTGATGGTGAACGCGTTGTCCGAGGACATTTACCCGTCTCGACTAATCTCCAGGACTTTTTTTTTTTATGACAAGCTGGCTTGCTCTGTGCCATCAATATTTATGTCTTTTTCGCTGAGATATTATTTGTTCGTTCAGAAGCTGTCCCGCACATATCGGTACTGCGACCGAAGTAAATCCTGTTCGTTGGGAAATCGAGATTTAACGGAAAAGCGAGAATTATGAATTTCCGAGGGATTACAACCGTGCTCCGGTGTCATTAGTCGTTCGTCGATTTCGTCCCTCGTTCGACAAAGAGGTTTCGGATTATGTATTTCATTTCAAAGTCGAGTTACGATTGTACGCGTCAGTTTTATTTAGTGCTAAGTTGCAATGTGCGTTGACGGAGTTCTGAAATGTTGCCTCACAATTGGAGGCGGACGGCGACAAGCGTTCAGGAAATATTCTGCTTGCAGGAAGTAACGGAGGCCATGGGCGCTTACCTCTTTAATTAGGGTTAAATCATAAAACGCAGGCGGCCGGCCTTGGCAGAGCCTTAAGCCTTTGTAAAGGGGAAAATTTGCAAATGGTGATCGTAAATTTGATGGATGGGGTAGTAGGCTCGACCATACCCTTTACGAAGTTTCGGCCGTTGTGGAACATCTAGGCGTGATTCCATGGAGAAATCTGTTGTGTCCTTCACAATAACGCTCCAACACGCCCACGAACCGGTTTCGCAGAAACAGAAAATTATCTATTTACTTCGATAAATTTCACCATACCTATTTATTTATTGATCTCGGTCCTATTGAGTTTATTTATCTATTTCAACATACATCGACATTATACAGCTTGCAAATTAAATGGAAGGTTTCATTTTATACATTGCAAAATACAGCACCTAGAAAATTGATAATATAAAAATCAAATTTATAATAATATAAATATAACATATATTATTAGTATTAATTAAATTTGTACATATATTGATGTAAACATGTAACAATAGAATTTGATATTAAACATTTAATTGTGCAAATAAATGTTTGGCATATTAATTTTTAACGCACATTATGTCACCTTTAAATATTTACTTGTTTGCATCCATAAACATTCAATCACACATTCAAGCAGATGCATATAATTGCAGATGAAAATGGATGCAGTTACAAACAAATGGATTAATATAAATTTGAAAGTGGATGAATGTTCATAAATATGTAACATCCTACATAATTTACGGACTGAAATAAATATTTGTGTTGTCGTGATTAAGTAATTATTGATTCATAATGTTATTGCCAGTTAAATTGCACGTCGCGTCGGTAGGCCACAAATAATTTCCGTGGACAGTTTAACGCAAGAAAAGCACAGTAAAGGGTATGATTGCCTCTATTATTGCACATAATCATGCCACCGAAGATGTCGCCACGCGCCCTGAACCCTTTTCTTTTGAACGATCCGGTCGCCGAAGGCGTAACCCTTTCACAAATATCCGGTTTAAGGTAATGATCACCGGGGTAAGGTAAGGATGAACCCTTCAACCGTCCGGCTTAACATTGCATCGGAAATTCGGCGAAAGTATTACTATATTTCCGGGAACAATTTGTGGGCGTACAAATTACTGTGCCTATGTTAATTATACTTATTTTTAAAGCATAATGAATATTTGAAAAAGAGACATTCAATTTTTATCATTGAAATCAGTTCAAATATGTATTATATATCTCCTTTTTAATATTCATTACGCTTCATACATTTGCTATTATTTGCAATTGCTTGTTATCCTTTGTTAAGTAGTCTGAATGTGACAAGTAATTAGCATTTGATAAACACTTCATTACAATTTGTTCTTAAAATTAATTGTGACTCGATGTATCTTCAAAGTTATGAAAATAATTTTACAATGTCTAATAATTTTGCGTTGTCTAATGGTAATTTAAATCCTGTCCCTGTCTGTCGAAAAAATGCATAAAACCTTCATTGTATCAATTTTTAATTATTTCTATTCGTTTGAGGTAATAAGGGGCTTATTAACTGATTAAATTTAACATTAAAATATTTTGGATTGTCTAATATATTGAATTAGGTATTGAATTTGCATGTATGAAAGTCGTTGTCCCGAAAAACTATATGAATGGAAAATACGTTCTCGCGTATACCGTAAATCTCCGAATGCCGTTTAGAGCCACTTGCATGTAGAAATCCGATAAAATGCATTCTGCAGTGATTCATTGAACACAGAAATTATACGATGTCGTTAGTAAGGAATTTTATGCGTCATTCTATGAAATATAGTCAGCAATAAAAGTATTTGGAATTCCATGCTCCATTGAAACCAATTGTTTAGTCTTGACTTTTCCAATCTCATATATTTTATAAACGTTTATGAATAAACGCACAAATGTTCGCAATACTTTTGTATAAAACCTTATATGATTTAAAGCAATAAGTAAATAATAATAATACGTTTGTATAATTGTCCATTCGCATGCAGCTTCTTTTAATGTCCTGTCGTATTTTACGCTAAACGAATGTAGTTTTAACAATTAACCAATTCATAATTCGTTAAGTTTTCTTTTTTTTTTTGTAATAAGAACACAGTACAAATTATACGTTACCAATCGTGTATTTACACTGACTTTTACTGTAAGTATAACTGAAAAGCATGGTGCATAAGCTGGGTAAGTACTGATTTCTAAAGTTGTCCAACTTTTAAACCAAACAATGAGCAATATTTTATAAAAATATGTAAAACTTCAACAAATACAATTATACTGAAAAGTAAATGATTTTTGCACTAGTGTGTTTTCTTTTCTCATTCAATGAAACTCTTTTGTTGAAACATGCAAATACTATACTATATACCTTACAATTCTAAGATGATGTTAACACATTCAAATTTTTTAAAAATTGTACAAATATTCACAAATATCTAATATAACGTCACTTTGTTTTCAACTGAGGGAGAATTATTTAATATATCAACTTGCATGGCAAGTGATCAATTTATATAAAAGCACATACAAAAAGCAATTTATTTTATTGACAAATTATAAAACACTAACATAATTTGATTATACTCAACATCTTCCTTCAATCAAAAATTACCTTCTCTTAGAAATGAAAAGTGATCCTTTAATTAAAAATGCTGCGAATGGTTTCTTGCTAATTAATGCATTAAGAGACTATATTTTCGGAATCACAATATATTTACACCTGCAATTCAGCTAATTAAAATCTAAAATTTATAATAAAAATATCCAATGCAACGCTCTCTTATAAATAAAATATTCGCAACAATTTCCGTCTCCACTACTAATAAAACCATAACAACCGTCTGGTCGCAGCAGGTAAGGTTTCAAAAACCCTCGAAATAGGTCCTAGGAAGGTTGCCTAAGTCAAAATCCTAAAATTCGAGCGAGCGCCTAACCCGTTCGTGTGCCAAATGGCTGTCGGTTAGTCGGGTCGATTTTTTCATAGCATCGAGGATCGGGAGGAAATTTTTTTCGATCCGCGTCGATCGTTTTGCGCTTCGAGAAAGAATGAAGAAAAAACGCACCGAAACGTTTTCCTGACGCACCGAGGAGGGCCGAACATTTTTTTCGATGTGCGTTTATTGAGTCCTCGATTTTTTTCTACTAACCTTTCATCTTCGCGGAGCAGCAAACCAAAAAAAAAAAAGTGGGAGAGGAAATATCGAAAAATATACGCGGCGACACGGCTTTTTTTTCGCGGCCGTTGTTTTCGGCGACGAACGGCTGCAGCTGCAATTTTTCGAGATTTATCCTCGCCGACGACACGGAGAAATACGACCTCCCTCGTTACTTGCCCGCCGTAAACACGATCATACCCGTGACTTGCCGAGCCGAAACGATTGTCCCTCTGCTGAAAAATGGTATCCTGCAATTTTTTTCGTTTGACCTTTCTCTCCCCCGTGCTCGACGGTAAAAAAGTTGTTTTTAATTCGACCGTCGCGTCGAGGAAAAGGCCACTTCGCTTATAATCAGGACCCGTGAAGGTGCCTCGAGCTCGCTAAACTTTTTTCCAGGCAACTCCCGACGCATAAGTGATTCGTAAATATAGTGATGCGAAAGTCGCCTAAGTTGTAAATACGCTGCAGTTCAATGCAATTTCCCTATATCTGTCGACAAGGCCTGTGATGCAGAATAAACCGTGTGTGTCCACTTTGACAGTCGAATAGAGAAGAACATTCGTTTTCGTACGCAGTACGATTCACGCGTTACAGAAGTCACGTGACTACGTACGACTTATAATAAATATTGAAAGATGTCGCGATTGGTCCTGTTCCTACAGCCTAGACGATAAACGTCGCAGAATTATCCCCACTGCCGCGGGATATACCCCGTGACGCCGTTGAATGCAAACATAACACGGCTTTGTCTCCTGGACGATACCTGACGCTGGCACACGTCGCATGACGTCGCACATGTCGCTGTGTTGTTGATATATATATCGAGAATTCAATATACTACTGAAATTAAGAGGTTGCGTACCATTAAGCGGTTAAAAACTGAGAGAAACTCGACGAATTTGTAATCGTATAAAATTCGATATGTACATCTTATCGTAACAAAATTAAAATTAAAATAACAAAATTTGAGCTACGTAGCTTTAACTAGAAGAACATGACAGCTATTTTCCTAAAGTCTGCAAAATACTACACTATTATATGTTAGAAATTTTCTCCTAGAGGGATGAAATTTTGAGTTCAAACTCAAATATATAATTATGTATCTAAATTTTTCAGCTTGTTGTGGTCATAAAAAAAGAGAAACTCAGAAACTCAATCCTTTTCAAGATATGGGTTCCTCTAGTTCGATGTCCTGAGTATGAGGCAATTGTTGAAAATTTTTTCCAAGAAAAGTATTGAGTATTGCAATTTCAAATTTGGTGAGCCTATTAATTGACAATTGAAGTTTTTATATTTATTTTTTCGATTTGACCATTACAATTTGAGACAGAGGAAGCTTAATAAATTAACGAAGGTTACTAAATTTTTATCTATTCGTGTGTTAATAAAATTTATCATCAAAAGGTTCTATACCCTTACTTCGTTCTTCCATTTGTTCAGTATATTCCACAGCGATGCATCAAGTCCATAGAATTAATTTAACATAATTTCCAAAATCTACATCGAGAAATATTACACTTTAAAGTGTAGTTAAAAATACTGGGTTCATCAGACAATATTTCAAACTAAAAACCGGCCTATCCGAGAGATAAATTGTATTTTTCGGACTGATTTTAATGGCAGTTTTGTTCATGCGTAATATTTACAATACGCGGTAGACTTCCGTAAACAAAGTTTTATATTTAAATTTGTTTCCAGGCAATAAAATTTTTCATTACATGCCGGGAGAGGATCGCGGATAGATACTGGGATATGTGTGTGAGCGTGTGTGTGTATGCAAATCCTGTAAAATACTATTACGCGATGAGAATGCTGGAAACTCGATTTGCGTTTCGACCGAAACGTTTTCGTGTGCCCAGGGAGAATTCGATGGAATACACGCCAGGGAAATTTATCGTCGTTACAACGCGGTTGCAAAAGTTAGACCGGAGAGCGCTGATACGGACCAATGTAGTTTTTTCTATACTGGTTTTTCAGGAAATTTTATTCCTCGCTGTATGCTCGCGTGAATTATTGGCTTTTCTCGAATTTCCTTCATTGTCGTTCTGCGGAGCTCGAGCTGCGCGGCTTCAATAATTTTATTTTGCGTGCGGAATTCGTGCTAAAATAACAATCGCGGGTTCGCTGAAAGAGGATTGAAACGTGGTTGCTCCAATCTTTTTTTTTCTTACCTATACCGAAGCTACTACATGTGCCAACAATACACAGTATCCTATCGGAAAGGAACCCAATATTATTTGAAACGTGGAATTTGGTTTCGTGTATCAATTAATTTAATACAAAAAAAAATACTATCATAAGTAGACAGATTTGTATGCATTTATGACAAAAAAATGACTGTAAAGATAGAAGAAATTATTAAAATTGGAAATACATTTTTATATAATTTCTGTTTCTCACAATTAATATAACGGTGTCCCAAAAATGTTGTACCTCCTTGAAAGGCGTGATTTCCGAGGTGATTTGAAGTAATTTTTACCTTCGCGGAAATGTTCAACGTGGCTTTGTTAAAGAGTTATTAACGAAAAACACGGACCAATAAAAACGCTGTTACAGAGTTTTAAAAACAAAGTCGACCTTCAAATCTCCAAAACACTTCCACCTGCAATAAAAAATAAATACACTAAATTGTACACCCCTGTAGACCATGCAACTTCTGTATACAAAACTTTTTCGTGCAACGTATCCTTTGGAAGTTACATAGGTGTGCAAGTTGCGTGGACCACCCTGTATATTTTGTATAAAAATCAGCAGTAAACTCACAATTGTTCGAACAAGTTCACATAAGGAGCATACAACGTATAACGTAATCGATTCCGTTTCGAACTGAACCATGTTAAACGACTCCAAACCTTTCAGTTCAGCAACGTTAGGTCGCAAAGCAGAAGTAAAAAAAAAAATCGGTAATGAGAAGCGTAGAAAATTGCATTTCTGGCGAACACGCGACGGTGGATTTTCGGTCGGGACGGTGACATTTGCTTTTAATTAAACGCCTATGGCAGCGGCACGGTCGAACCAGAGACAACTATGTATGTAAACCGGAGTGTTAAATATTCATCGCGTCGGCGAAATTGCCACGGTTTCGCATGGAAGGTACAGAAAGGCAACAGTCGTCTTCGGAACGAATGCAAATCGGAGCTGGGGAGGCGATCGTTTCACGACAATTATCGAGTTCTCCGATACGCGCTGCGCCGCACACGACGCGACCAGTGTCCGGTGCGTGCGCCGTGCAGCCTAAAACGCATTTCTAATCACCGAACGAGAACCAGTTCGACGGAACTGCACGAAATATGCAACGGCGGAGAAGTCGGCAGGCCATCTGTGCGCAGGGCTCGAGAGACCCTCTCATGCGCATCATTATGCGCGATTCCGCGCAGGACCCGCGGCCACTTTCCTTTATTGAATGTAACAACGACGGAAACACGTCCGGACTCCCAGGACGGCCGGTTCTAATTGGCCGAAAAAAGGGGAAGCCTATTCGCCGTGCAGTCGATTTTATTTGTCGAACCTAACCGTACGACGGCACGGGATTAGCGTGGCTCTCCGGGTATCTGACTACCCTCGCGGCGGTATTTGCTTAACCGATAATAGAGCAAAATTGTTGGCCTGTCACTCAGCGATCGCAACACGCACGTACAGACGGGTAATGTGCGCGCCGTTTTTATTACTCGCCTCGGGCCCGCAAATAGAACACGTTCGACAGGACGATAGCATCGGAATGGCAAGCCCGGGCTCGTGTTGCTTCATTTCAAAAAAAAAAAAAAAACTACACGTGAAACCGTAGCGTCGCGATGCACACCTCCTCCGAAATGCACAATGCAGTCTAGACGTAGAAAACTCCGAGCTCGTTTTATGGCACACATGACTTCTAATCCTTACCTAGTATACTTGGGACAATCGTAAACTGAAGCACACAAAGTCCGGTTCAGATTGTTCAATTTGAATTCCTAATTAACAGTCTGTTGTTTCTTCTATTGAAATATTTAATTATCGAAAGTATATTGCTTCTCAAATATCCATGACATTCGAAAACGGTGAAATTAACGAGATTTATTAAAAATTGTGATTAGAACAAGCATTTAAAAATCAACACTTTATGATTCCTATTTTTCACCGAAAAAATTACCTCGTTTCTCATTGAAATCCTGGAGAACCTATTTAACACTAAACCTACCATGGTCAAAATGACCGGTTCTCTATTTCACAATTATTGAAATTATAAAAATGTTTTCACATGAAATTACTGAATTGATTTCTTTATGTGAGCATATATTATAATGAAAATCGTTCAAAATTTAAGTAAATTAAATCTTCTCCCTTCTATAAGACGTTGCACTTAAACAGGGTGGGGCACAAATTAGTCCCCACAATTTTTCAGCCCCTTCGGATGGTCGGACAGAAAAGTGATTCTTACCAAAGTTAATCAATATTTAACCGACAAGAAATTTCAGTTTTTTAAATGCAAAAAAATCGAATTTCAACAAAAAATCAAGGTCGCTGCCATATCTTTAAATGGAACTGGGTAGTTTCAACATAATAATATTGTAGATGACGTCGAAACGAAAATATTGCCATGAATCAATTGCCAGAATATTTGAAATAATTTTGACGGTACGTAGTAGTAACACTACGCATTTAGAGGTAACCAAATGAACGATTTCATTTAGAAAAATCATCCAATGTCATAAAAATGCTTGAATTCCACGGCATGTACACCGTCAATTTTTGGCCTACTTCTAATGCTTATATTACCAAATATCTGCATAATCTCGGCAGCTCCTGACCAGCGGGTACTAGATTGAACCTTCCTCTTTCTTTTTAATGAGCCCTCTATCAGCGACAAAATATTCTTATATAAGGACGAAAACTTGAGGCGCGTAAAATCATTTTTTGACGGTAATGTAATCACTCTACCTTATCGCGAGTCTACGTATACCAGACTCATGTTTAAATATCATCTTTCAGAGTTTCCAAGAATGAATTGCGCGGAAGTTACGATTATTTGATGTTTCGAGTGAAATTTTTGATGGATCTATCATTCATAATGAAGAAAAATGTGAAATACTTAGTTAGAATTAATTGTTTAAATATAAAAAATTTAATAATAATTTCTTTATGTTAAATAAACAAATCTTTCGTACATCAGTGAAATTTTTAAGGGATATATATATGATCATAAAAAAATGTGACACTCATACGTATAAAAAAATACTTAATAACAACTTTTTTTGTTCAATAAACAAATTTTTCGTTCACTGTACGACAACAGGCACTTTTCTGACAATGAGCGCTATAAAAATAATATATATAACAAAAAGAATTGTTAATACACATTTTTTTAAATATAAAGAATTAATAAATCATACGCATTTTACATTTTTCTTCATTATAAATTATGTATCCCTAAAAAATTTCACTTGAAAGATCAAATAACGAAAGATTCAAAACAAAATTGTCCTCTATCTATTGATCTCTTGTTTATGTTGTCTGTCTTTCAATAAAAGATTGTACTATTTAGTCAAGTGTGAATCATCGTAATACGAGATACCTGTATAAAGTGAACACTGTAGACTCCTAGGTTTCCTATACATCCGCGGAAACAATTGTTTCATTGTCTGTATAGGCACGTTGGCTATAAAATTCTCGTTATACGACCCGGTTACGCCCTCCTGGGATATCGCAGCGAGCGAGGAACCGATCGCATCGGACACTGCCGAGGGAGGATTAGACAAAAGGAGGGAGGATTTACAGAAAACAGCGGCCGTTTTCACGAAATCAGTTTACCCTGCAACTCGGACGGTGCGTCGGTTTGTCCAGGTACACTTGTTCTTGTACGGGCCCATTATATTTCCTACGGGGTATAATAAAGGACAGGAAGTATAAATGGGTGGCAGACACCCTAATCCGATATTTCGGCGCAAGGGGAGCGAATATTAATGTTCATTTTAATGCAGGCAAAGCCGATGCCTCTCTCTCTCTCTCTCTTTCTCTCTTATCCGGCCACCAGCGTAGACGTACATAATCTGCAAAAATAGGTATACTGCCAAGACGGGACCAATAATGCTCAAGAAACTGTGCCATTTGAATTACGATCGCCCTCGATGTACCGAGTGTCACCGTCTACCGTTAATTTCCAAGTCGTTAAATAAATCCCTGCGGATTCTGGATTTTACGTCCTACCCTACACCCTGACTAGCCCTTCCGGTGATAAACGACCGTTAGAACGGGCACCTTCTTCGTTTCTTGAGAACCGTGCAACTATACATATTTTTCCACTTCCTAAATGACTACTTTGAAATCGACGAAATTCGCAGAAGGCAAATCTTGTTTATTACCTTCAGTATAAGAGTTTGTACAGGACTTTTTCATTTGGTTAAATTAATAGGTATAATAGTCTATACTGGCTAGATTAATGCAGAAAAATATTACTCACTTAGAGATACAAAATTGCAAATGCAATGTGTTTTTATTCGAACAGGGAAAAATTACGAACTTCGAAGCTCTGTATTTTATAAACAAATTCGAAATCGATGAAACGGTGACTTAAACATGCCCTATTTTTGTGTGTACTATATCACACACCATTTCCAAGAAGATCCATGACGTCGATTGCTGGGAATGATCCATTTGCCGTATGACGACTGGATAACTGAATAATAGACCGCGGGTAACACTGTCCAACACCAAAATCGGTTTGCAATACCTGTTGGATGATTCTTATACACTTTGTCATCCTAAAACCAAATTTGAAAGCAGAATTGCTCCATCCAATGTGAATATAACTCGTATTTTTATAATTTTGTGTAATGATTAGCACCCAAAAAGACAAAAAAGAAATGTATGTAATTAAGCATCGTAAGCAAAGACATACTTGAGTGGTACCAACGTCGACTACGCATAGCGACGGTCCTGGCGAGTCGAGAAAAGGCTGCAATGGCCGTCTGGCGCGAACGCGTCACGCACACGCTGTCAATGACTATTTTCTTAATCTTCTCGCATACTAAGGGAACCAAATACTTTTCGTGAATGGTTTCTTTACCAGAAATGTCTGTAGAATGCATTCCTGTATAGTGAATTCCTGCTGGATAAAGGATTTTTCACATAAATACAAAAATAGAGCGTACAAAGTACCCGCGTCGGCACATTTTCAAACTTTAACAACCATTTACAACTATTGGGAAGTACATAAAAATATAATTGGCTTTATGGGTATGTAGAGGAGAATTCCCTCTATCTCCTGACTCAAATTTGAACTTTCTCGCGTGTTTAGTTTTTGCGTAACACGTCATTTTGTATCAAAATCCGGCATTTTTACAAAAACCAAAATTTTTCGAAAACGTTGCGTGATGGAGCAATTCTGCTTTCAGATTTGGTTTTAGGATGACAAAGTATATAAGAATCACCCAACGGGTATTGCAAAACGATTTTGGTGTTGGACAATGTAATAGACCGCAGATAATGAAAGAGCAATTGTTATTAAGAAACGAGCATGGTTTCCGCACAATATCTTCCGCCATCCATATCGCGAAATTTACGAGCTCATACGGCGTCGTGATATAAATCGCACCTCTGTTTAAACCGAATGGAGTGGAGTTTAGCTGTATTTAGCATTGTAAATAAAGCTTGCTCAATCAAGGTTAAAATTTTTCTGTGAATGTGCGAGTAGCGCCGACACAAAGAACGTCGAGGCAACAACACGGAGAGAAATGTTTCTCGGAACGAGAATGGCGTCGAATTAAAGTGGCTCCGATGGATATCGCGGCGTAATCTATTTTATCAGAACGCTCGAGTGTTATAAACACGCGGTCTACTGCTCGGTGGCTGATTCGAAGTCGCCGATAGTCGAATTAGAACGAAGCACGTGACTCTGGTGCGCGGTTCATCGTGCGATTTTTATCGAAAGTGGAACGGAGAGATAAAGATGTGCCTTGACTAAAAAATTGTTAACAAAAACGCGATCGTCATCTGGAAACAATTTTTCTCTTTAATCAACGTAAATCAGAATTACAAGAATTTCTGCCGCTGAATTTTGTTCGTGTAGCATTGCCTGCAACTTCTGCCTCAACTAACGATCAGTTCTAATCGTAATTATTTGCAGTGATAACTTTCAATGTTACGCACGCGACACGCAAAATTTATAATGAGATTAGCATCAACCGTGTACTATAAAAGTATTACGATCCTTATCTGCGGACTGTCTAGACGTTTCTAAGTGACTCATAGAGACCGTGAGTCTATGAAACGCTCGCTCGCGGAAACACGTGAGTAATATGCCGTAGTTTTGCCGATTACGCAAACTCGCGAATGCTAAAGTAGTAAGCGGATTGAAATTTTGCGTTTGCTCAATGGAGGATCGTAAAATTAAACTACTTCTGTAGCTAGAACTTTATAGAAGTTGAATTTAGGTGAAACTGATGAAACGTAGAATTTATAATGATAATGTAGTTAAATCAATAAATGAAACTTTCTATTTCCCGACGCTGTTCGAAAAATCGAGCGTACCTCAAGCGGGGAAACAAGTTTCGACGTTCATCGCCAGATGGGAGCACACTGTCGGTGCACGCTGGCTATTCAATCCTGGCTGACTTTCAATATTTAAACTACTACCCGATAGTATTGTAATTGTATCTTGTATTACAGTTATTTTTAAAAATTTATTTCTTAATTTTAATTCAAACTATTTTCGAATAATCTACATTACATATGAATATTAGATTTTAATAACTAGTGTGGCCGAATTAGAGGATTAACGAAATCGCATTTGGTGTCGTTAAATTGTTCTTAGTATATTGTTAAAATGCTATTACTGTACATTAAAAAAATTTGTATAAAGATTGCTTATTTTCAAATCCCAGCGTAAAACTGATGATGATAAAAGTACGGAATAAAATTTGCAATTTTCAGTAATTATAACTAGAATCAAATTGAGCTGTCGCTTTGGGAGAGGTGATCGCAATGAAGGTATAGTTTTGACTCAAGAAGATTTTGTCTCAACAAAACTCTTTTCGTATCTAGTTGTCCGCAGAAAGCTTTCTAAATTCTAAATCGTGTTCGCAAACGAACCAGCAATCCACTTACTTTCTCCAAACAAAATAAAAAGAATATAAATATGGCCAAGGGTTTAAGAACATTCTACGGTGTCCGATACCGTCGAATGCATCTAGGCAACGTTTCCCAGTGCCGGTTGCACTCGAAACGCGACTCGATTCTCGCATGGCGTCTAGTGCACTCCAATTACATTCTCAATATCCATGGTGAGGCCGAAGTATACTCTCGATTCCCATCGAGGGAATAGCCGATGCACTTACGGCGCGCACCCAATTTTCCCCGGGGCCCGGTGCACTCGAAATGCATTCTACCGGGGAGGTCACAGGTATCTGCCTTTTCTCCCTTGCACATTCTATGGGACCCTTACACAATCTTCATCGATTGACGAGCCAATTACATCGTTAGTTGCTTGCTCTTCAACGTTAAAGTCTGTCAAATCCAACCAAACATTTTAGCCGAATAAAACATTACAGAAAGCTAGCTCTTTCAAACTAAACGCATAAAATCCACAGACTAGTTATAAGCATATCGTATTATAGGAGCAATTAGTGTTGCTGTGTATTAGAAAAATGTATTGTCGACATTTTCTAAGAGGGTAGAATAAACGCAATTTTAATTTATATTATAAGGGACATTTCAAAAAAGGAGTCACACAATTACCTGTTTTCGTGATTTTGATTTTCTTTTAACTATACATGTTCCTAAATCAAAACGAGAATTTGTTTAAATAAAACGGCGCTACATTCAGTGCATCCCTATTTCCCAATTCTTACGGGATAAATTTCTAAAATCAATTGCTCTTAACTAATTAAAAAAATCTCTACGTAATTTAGAAACATGTTTTCCCAAAATTCGTCCAAAATCGACGGCTCTGTATTGAAACGACAATTCCAACTTTGCTCTAGCTTATTACAGTGTTTGAAAAATGCACAAAATTTTGGTTTGCACCGGCGGTCTAAGTCGAGAAGACGCATGCACGTCGCGCACCGAATTTTCCCGGTGCCCGGCTGCGCTCGAAATGCATTCTCCCGGGGAGGTCAGAGATATCCGCCTCCCCGTCACGCCGCACGCTTTTTCTCCCCCCCACGCCTTCCACGAGATCGAGTGGCCCTGGAGGGCCGCGACCCACGCGCCGCGAGCCGCCGCGCCGCTCGACCGCTCAAAGTCGAATGACGATCGCGCCCCCACCACCCACGCAACCGTCGCGCGCGGCACGCTCGTCCTCAAGTCGATTCGGTGGTGGGGGACGGCGCCGGCCAATAGGATCGCGATCGTCGTACGCCGCATCGGTTCTCGGTCACGTGATTGGCGGCCGCCGATTTCGCATCTCTTTCTCGCTCGTAGTCGGCTAGCGTCGCACTCGGGAGCGGCTTCTCCTCTCTTCGGGACGTCGCGCTCTCCTGCTCTTCCCTCCTCATCCTTGCATCGCCCTTTCCTCGTCTCGCCAGCATCCCCACACGACCTTTCTCCCTTCCCCTGTCACGCTCGCGACGACACGAGCACGACCCGCCAGCAGACATCCTCGTCGCACCCATCACGCTTCTACGAACTCCTGGGCTTGTTTCTCTCCCCCTCTCTTCGGGTCTCGCTCCATCGCTCTCTGTCCTTTTGTTGCTCTCCCACTTCAGGCTCGCTTCCTACCCTTGGCCGAAGCGGTGGAGCTTCGCCGACTCGAATGCTTGGCTGGCTTCGCTCGGCGCCGGAACCGTCGACGCGGGACCGACGATTATCTTTCCACGAGACTTTGACACGTCTGTGCTCTCAACCGAAGATACCCGCTGATAACTGCGCAATGGGAGCTCGTGGCGCGGCGGATTCTTTTCGGAAGTGCGCCACTCCGAAAACAGGAAACGCGACAGGAAGCCGATCACGCGGGGGAAAGAACATGCAATGTCTCTTCGGTACAATGATGTCTGGCATGCTACTCCACTTTGCTACCCGTGGTCAAAGAATTCTTTAGCCTTTGGAATTCAAAGCCTGTTCGGGGATTCGACAGTCTGCCTTTCCTGAGGAGTTAGATTGCTGTTGACCAGAAACAAGGACTCGTGGTACACTATTTCTCGAAACAATGAATTCTGAATTCTGAATTTTTCATTTCTTTGAATTTCAAAGTCTGTTTAAGGATACATCTACCTAATTAGACGCAATTAGATTGTTATTGGATAGAAATGCAAAGTTGCGATGCAGCGTTTCTTAGAAAAATTATGTTTAAGTTGGTACTGCGTTTCGCTAAATCCTGAACCTATCAACCATCCGAGTTTCAAAGTCTGTTTAAGAATTCGTTGGTATAACTCACCAAACAGATCGTTAGATCATTCCTCATGAATATGAAGAGTTGTGGCAGAATGTGTCCTGTAACGTCTAAGATGCTGCTACATTTTGCTACCCTTGCATTTCACAATATTTTCAGAATTCAACCACCAAGGTCTCGATGGCTTAACTTTCTGAGAACGTCATCCGATTTCCACAGATCGTAGCCGCGTGAGTTGCAATCACAGCGCAAGAGCGGCTCGATAAGCGCTATCCAGGAGTCTAGATCAATACGATCGCCTATCAGTTACGCGCATACGACCGTAGAAATACATATCAGCGTTGTATGGCTCGCGTACGTGCACGTACGCGGGAGATAAATGCCGCGGCGTGCGTATAATCGGTCGCACAAGTAGAAAGAGTAATTTCGAAAGACGTGGGAGGGGAGGGGGAGGGGGGAGTAGGAGGCACGTGCCAGTGGTGCGCGCGTGCGTCAGTCCGCACTCGACACACGGTGGCACTCGGCTATTTTCGAAGAACGTAATATAAGCCCCGGTGACGTTCGTAGTCGGGGCATACGTGCGTGCCCGTGTAGAAATTACAATTACCACCACGATCGCGCCGCCGCGCCGCGCCGCGCCGAGCCGAGACGAGAACCGCGAACCGGCCAGCCGGTTCTAATGACCTTTCGACGCGCGATACGCGTCACGAGACTAATCGCCGCTCGCGGGAAACACTGGGCGCGCTATTGTTCTTTGTTCGACGCCGCGATCCGTTCTCTTCATTCCTGCCCCCCAATTTTCAGCCCAAGTCCTGGTCCGTCTCTCCGAAACTGCTACCAAAAACGGTTACAAAACCGTTTACAAAAAAGTTGCTCCAGGAAGACGAAATCTCACTCTCGACGAGATTTTCAAAAGACTCTAGGACGATGCTTCATCCCCTTTCGCAGGACTTTTCAACCTTTAACACTCCGAAAACTCAGAAATTTTATTGGAAACGGGAAGTTTGATACGCGTTATAGACACTTCGCAATAACTAACATTGAACATGTTCACTGTTCACTCTCAACTACCGAGCCCTAAACGAGACAGATTTAATCCGAGTTTTCAAGGATTTTTATGGCAACACGTACTTGAACAAAGGAGTATAGTAAAAAATTACTACCAAAAACGGTTACAAAACTGTTTACAAAAAAGTTGCTCCAGAAAGACGAAATCTC
>CM052130.1:1440090-1470106 GCA_028454255.1 Halictus ligatus | reverse complement strand
AAATCTGTTAGAAGAAATGGCAGTAGTTTGAATCGAGAAAATGGCGATTAACGTAGAAAAATCAGCTTTAACCAATTATACAGAAAAATTTATGGGAAGAAGAAATGTTAAAATACTTCGGGAACTTTTAAATACTCTCCAATTGTGGTTTAAAAGGAAATCTGCATTAACCAAGGTCGTGTATCTTGAGATAAAACATAAAACTACTCGGCACGGCACAGGAGTCACCGAAATGGGAATTGCCGTCAGTACAAAGGTCAGAGAATACCGAAAAAGTTTGCGTCAGTGTTCAAACTTTGAGTCATAAATATTAATCATTGGGAATTCGAAACACGACCAGCAGGAAGTCGCAGTGGCGGACGGCCGGTGGCAAAAAGTTAATTAAAACGCGATCAGCCGGTCTCATTTCATCTGAGCGCTCATTAACAGGCCCGGCGTGTCCAATCCGATGATTAGATAGCTCTATGCCACCCGTGCCGCAATTTTCGATCGGCCATCGTGGAATAATTACGTTCAGGAGGGGACCGAGAAGAAAAAAAAAGATAGCGGCGACGAGGACGTCGTCGTCATCGTCGTCGCCGTCTGGTATCGGTCCGGGCTCATCTTCGAAATAGGCAAGTCCGAAAATTATCGATCACCGACAAAAGGTCGTGTTCACGGTCCGACGGGGAAACCGTCGATTTTTATCGGTAGGGACGCACCATGAATATTTATATGTCCCTCGACGCAGCGGCCTGGGATATTTTATGGTGCGAGATTTCGCGCGGCGATCGCCGGGACGATGCACGCCCGGGATCCTCGTCAAAATCGAGCCGATAAATTCATCTGTCTGGCGAGTCAATTATGGATAGCAGACGTACGGGGACTACCGCTCTCTGCGCACCACCGTTATTTATCGGGCAACGTTGACCTCCCTCTCGCGAGAGTTTTGCCGACCGCGCGCCGCGAAATGATATAATATTTTAGCGACTGCTGCTACCATTCATTCCGTCGCCCCGGTGGCTGCTAATTATGGGAGGAGCCTAGCCATCGGACCGTTGATGTCTCGGTCGGAAATACATTACACCGTAATTGCTGAATTGCGACTCTCGCGTCCTCGACGGCGTACAAATCCACGCGCCGTTGAACGCTCGCGGTTCTGCGGATTTCACGCGGAATTCCCTTCGCGGTTTCGATACCGACAGTACCGGGAATACACCCAACTGATTTTTACACGGTGCGCATGTTCCTCAGAGCAACGTGCAAGAAAGTACGAATGATGACTAGTAACAGCGGAAGTGTGAAGCTATAAAATGAGACCGGAATTATTATTGTACTATTTTTCTGATCCACTTGAATGTGAAATAATCGTGTAAACAAAAATTGAATGTATACGATTTGTCGTAATAATTTATGCAACTTTGCCAAATTCTGGATGTTTGAATATTCGGAGAAATTTTTGTATTTCGGTTGAATTAGTACTCGGCAGTAATGGTAACTACCGCTTGAACAGGTACTCCGAAGAATTAACCACAACTTTCTAGGCGATGAATATTTTTAGGTTAAAAAATTACGAGTTACTCTCCAAAGTGCGTCAATTTCAAATACGAAAGCATTTCTCGTATGGTCTGCCAGTTCCTGAGAAAGGAATTCCCAAAACTCCCTTTCTCGGGCCTACGACCGAGCCATTTAAGGTACTAAAATGAAATTAGGCGAAGTAATGGCAAGGTGGTACCGCAGAACGAGTGGCGCAAAAAATATTTTATAGCGCAAAGAGTTAAATTGGAACAATTTCTTGCTCCCCACACAATTTATAAAAAATTATACATCGTTAAAAAACGATTATTCGGACGACCGTGAAGTGGCCGGGAAAATAGACCGACCTTGATCAGGCCGGGCTACTTAGTAATCATACAGTGGCTCCGTTCTTTCTCCGATAATCACCGGTTCGCTCGTGACAGTCCACGAACAGTAGGCTAATCCTTAGATTCGCGCGATGAGAACGTAGCTACGATCAATCTAGGCCAATTTAAATTTTCTGCCGGCCTTCCTAGCCCTGTTCCAGAGGAATGATTATACGTCTCGCGCATCCCCTACAGTAGTGTGTGCGAGTGTCGAATTTTTATTAGCGGCGATCGGGCGGCCGACGGTAGAACACCGGTTTCACGAAATCCTGGTAAAATATTTCGATTAAAATGCATATGAGGCAGAACGGGCCGCACTTGGTTCCGATATTAGAGCCCGAACTCGCGGGAATCGGCTGATGATAAAACCAGCACGATTCAGCAACCCAGCAAACCACCGTGGAATATTTGAGCCGCGAGCGAGCCGATTTGATCGGCTGAACTTACAGCTCTTTTGTCCATTCAATTCCGCCGAAATTTAAATGTTCCTCTTACTGGCATACGTATGATCTAAAGCATTTCCATAATGAAATTGGTAATATTCATTGTATTTACGAATCATTAATTATTATTAGACAGCGGATGTTTATACGGGTAAAATACGTCAGAGTATGCAACAAATATGCAAGAAAAATATAAGTAAATTTGCATGAAATAGATAAGATATGCACGAAGTATGCAGCACATAAACGAAACGTAGTATCATTTATATTGTCATTTTTAATTGCTGTAATTTGAATTACAATAAATTACCATGATTTTTTCAAGGATGTCAACTATAAATTGATGACGTGTATCAGTTAATATTAATTTGTATGCCGAAAAAGATCGTTCGACAACTCAAGATGTAAAAGGAGCAAATTTCAATTTTTATTCCTCCTGCGCGCAGCTGTACTTGCATGCTGCGTTAATTGTGACTTCTTTTCACATTTAATTTTGATATCAAAGAATAGAATATGCTAGATTCTATATTTCTGCCTAAATTAAAACAAATAAGTACTTTTTGAAATAATTACACTTTTGAAAATATGTCAACCTCTTTATCGCTTGCCTTACAATAAATGTCTTCTCTATTATTAACAAAGTTGTTATCAACTATCATGGCGATCCAATTATTCAGTATTGTACGCCTAGATGTTATGCCTAGAAGTAAATGCATATGTGCACGGAATATGCATTATATTTGTGCATATATCATTAATATGTACAAAACATATGCAATATGCAAAATATGCAAGATAAAAAATATATTTCAAAACTCTCTTAATGACTAAACATATTTCTGTCCAGGTCTGATAACTTTATCTATTTCCTGTAAAAATGTGCATTTGTATCAACATCCGCAGTCTAATTATTATTACATCTATTATACTGCGGATTTCATAAAATTATTACACGTTTGAATTAAATTTTTTGCAATGCAAGATCTGTAAAGAAGTTAGATAAAAATTTATATTTTCTTTGGGACATAGTAGAACCAATAATAGAAATGCTTAAACCAAATTAAGAAATACTAGAACCAATAATAGAATTAATTTCCTAATAATATTCGTAGTCTAATTCGTAGATTGCGGGTTATGCGCATTTATGACAAAAACAAGTAGAGCAAATGCCGAACAATAAAGACATTTATAAGTAGTAATATTTAAGTAATATTTTATATTTTATGCAGCGGCTACATTAAAAATTCAAAGTATAGTGAAACATCCGTAACTACCATTGACGATTACCAGATTGATCCCTATACAACTTTGCAATTTTAGAATTTATATTTGCAAGAGTGGAATTTGTAATTAACCAAATATGGTTCTCCACACTTCAGTAGATCAAGGAGGAACTATTTTGTACTTTATTTGGCGGTCACGTTGAAAACCCAAAGTGCCCAAACAGAAAAATGCCGTTAAAAGCCGAATACGCACGAGCATACTGAAAACTCCTCCATATATTCAACAACCAGTTTGAAATCGCGCCGCGAAAACTACGCAGAAACAATTTTCACGTGTAGCTCGGTAATTAGAGAAAGCGTTTAACGCTTTAATTACCCGGGCAATTAACGAAATTACCCATCGCAATTTCCATTACTCGGAGTGAAGTTCGCCGGGGGCAATTGTAGCCCTTAACAGCTCTAATTGGTGAAACGGGGCGGCTTAACGAGTCCTCGATGATAGTTGCCAGGAATCGGTCGCGTGTAGCCACGCGACCAAATATTTTTCACGCGTAAGCTCGCATAACCCCGCAAACAGGAAGAGAGACACGCGATTCGGAGAAGCCCCGGCCGCAGACTATTTATACGAATTCGTCATGGGAAACGTTCACGAAGGCAATGCATCAGCACGACGGCGCCAAAGTGCGCCACCATGAGCCAGATTAAGAAGGTTTCGGCACACGAAAATCAAATGTCAACTTCTCCTAATTCATTTTTCAATATTTCAACAAATTAACCCTTTAATTTAATCAGATTTTTAAGATTGCTACGACGATTAACAGATTGTTGTTGACATACACTGATGGCACCTCCATTTTATCCTTGTTATAAGAATATTTTTGTGAATGAAATAAACGTGATCCTTATTCTTGTTCGTATAAGATAATGAATAAAAATCAAAATTTGCACTGGCTATTAAGAACACTGCAGATTTTATGTGTTTATGCCCAAAGTAATTAAAATTAAGTAAAAAATGTGTATTTTGATTGAATATTCGCAGTCTAATTATAAGGAGCACGACACGATGAAGGCCAGCTAATATGTCTCTTAATATTCGATTCTATTAGATCAAACATCTCGAAACAAACTTGCATGGCCCGCAAAAATCGCGAAGAAAATGATTTTTTGTTTATTTTGAAAAGTGATAATAAATCACGCCAGAAACAGATTGTGCGGCGTCAGGAAGGTCTGCACGCTGGTCCACGATCCGCGCTGCGCTCAAAGCAGCTTTCACCCCGAAGAGAGTGACGATCGTCGGTTATTATTGGCGCCAAAAGGCGCCCACGCACGTGCGTAAGTGAGTGCAAGCCGCCACGCGATGTTTGGCACTGTTCGCCTCCTCCGGCTAATTCGTTTTTCTGTGTTGGAACTGCGACGGGAGCGTGCCCTCTCGCAAACGTACGGCTTTGGCGGCCGTCCAAACGAATGAATTATATCGGAGGCCGCGGGATCTTGGCGCGGGAACACCTAAACTCCGCCACGGAACGTTATACATAAATTCTCGCGGCGCTTAACTTTCTCGTCTGCGATG
Organism: Halictus ligatus; assembly: GCA_028454255.1. Classification (NCBI taxonomy): domain Eukaryota; kingdom Metazoa; phylum Arthropoda; class Insecta; order Hymenoptera; family Halictidae; genus Halictus; species Halictus ligatus. The sequence continues at coordinate 1,464,987 of CM052130.1, read as the reverse complement.
AGTCGATCCCATGGGACCGCAGCAAATCTATGGGGTGGCGGCCTCTGGGGTGGCCAACAAAAGGATCCGCTCACAAAATTACACACTGGCCAAATTCCTGATTTATCCTCCGCTATTTCAAAAATGCGTACCCGAGGATTTCGTCCGAGCTGTAACTATACAGTGAGTGTAAAAAGTATTCGTACACCTCTTATAGTTTTAGAAAACCGTATATTTCTTTATGTAGTTGTACATTCTTTTATAAAACAAAAACACAATTACGATTATTATATGTTTCAACTACAAAATGTGACATAAAGGCGGATGATACGTGTCTTTTAAAGGATATTCTGCGTGAGATACTGTAAGCAGACTTTGAGCTTTTTTATTGTACGAACTGTACAACTTTTTACTGTTAGACTCACCATTACAGTGTTTACTCTATACAGGGTATCCTACCTAACTCGATCATCTAAGATACAGTGAGTGTAAAAAGTATTCGTACACCTCTTATAGTTCTAGAAACCCATATATTTCTTTATGTAGTTGTACATTCTTTTATAAAACAAAAACACAATTACGATTATTATATGTTACAAAATGTGATATGAATAAACTAACGAAAACTTAACGTTAACGAGATATATTAAAAACAGTCTGAGGTCTCTCAAAATTAGCACACAAAAAGTATTCGTACACGTAACAAATTTAGCAATAAACGTGTTATAATTTGCGAAAATAAATTAAATTAATATTTCGTTGGATGGACTTTCGACTGTATAATTGCGTCCAGTCTCTGTGGCATTGAATCCACAAAATTGGATGTGATTTCGTGTGGAATATAGCACCATTCGTCTTGAAAAGCAAGTTTTGATTGTTCTTTACTTGAAATATGCAGGGTTCGGATTTTTTTCTCAAGCAGATCCCATAAATTTTCGATCGGATTAATGAGAAGGTGATTGCGGAGGTGTTTTCAAATATTATGGTGTGTTATACAGCAACTACTCTCTTGTGTTGCGTGCTGTATGTTTGGGGTCATTGTTATGAGTGAAGATAAAGTTGTATTTTAGACCCATTTTTTCTGCACTACTTACAATATGGGTTTTTAATATGTTTAGGTATATTTTGTGGTCCATGATYCCCTCGATRAAGTGTAAYGACCCCAHTCCAGCAGCACTCATACAACCCCAAACCATGACCGAACCTCCGCCGTGTTTTACTGTGGGACGTAGATTTTCTTTTTCTAGCTCTGTATTTTTCTTCGTCCAAACCGTACACTTGCCATCAGAGCCAAAAACATTATATTTACTTTCGTCAGTAAATATGACTCTTCGCCAAAACTCGATAGGCTTATTAATATTATCTATCGCGAAATCAAGTCTCATTTGCGGCATTTACGAAATACTTCTTGCGAGCAACTCGGCGGTGATATTCATTATTTTGTAGACAATTATGAATAATGCTGGCACATACACTTACTCCAGCGTTGTTTGCAAGCTCAGCAGCAATCTTAGGGGCACTAATTTTAGGATTTTTTTTTAATTGCACGCACTATAAAACGTTCATCGTGTTAACTAAGTTTTCGAGGTCGACCAGATTTTGCTTTATTTTTATTGGTTTTGCGTTGACCATATCGATTTATGATTCCTTGTATAGTGCTATGTGGACTATTAATTGTTTTTGCTATTTCTCGCAATGATTTACACTGATTATGCAGTTGTATAATAATTTTTCTTTCAGTCTCACTTGTTTCCTTACCTTTACGACCCATTTTACCGAATGTTACAAAAATTCACTAGTTTTGCAGAAGGTTGCCACTAGACTGTGCATCAAAGACTCTGTCTGATTATTTGTCGGGTCTCGCTAAACCATAATATAAACAATTCTACGCCTTTCAAGTGCATTCTAGTACCTGTACGAATACTGTTTGCGCGCCAATTTAGAGACACTTCTCATACTTTTCAATTTTTCTCGTTAACTTTTTCAAGTATATTTATATGACAAGATGTAGTTAAAATATATAACAATTACCATTATGTTTCGTTTTATAAGCATGTGTGCAATTACATAGAGAAATACATGGTTTTTTAAGCCTACAAGAGGTGTACAAATACTTTTTACACTCACTGTATCTCGCTTGTTGTTTATAACAGAAGAAACTTTCAGAGTATGTACTACTTTTATGAATTTTTCGTACTCAAGGTCACGTGAAGGTCGTAATATTAAAGGTCGTTGGATTCGTCTTGATCTCGGCTAATAATAATATATCATGCCATTTAAAAAACTTTGATGACCTTGAAATCTCAAGAAATATAACCTTAAACAAATTTTTTTGCCTACGATAATATTTGCCCCTCTGAGCCAACTAATGTTTTCCTCTGAAATTTTCTTCTATCTTATTCCTAAATGGTCGAGTTCGAGGAGACACCCTGCATATGTCTCAAATGCCTAGACGATAAAAGTCCCAGAACTAACCCCACTGCCGCGAGGTATGCCCCGTGATGGGCCATGAACTGATGCCTCTAGAGCTTCGCTCTAGTTCTTCGCTCTTTTCTATGTTCGGCGTGACCAAATAATAGTATATCCTGGTCGATATACATATGTCTCTGGCTAGACCCGAATACATGATGAAAACATAAAAGATAAGTTTGCCATAACTAACTGCTATCTAAATCAGAAAATGTTCGAATTTTTATCGAACCAACGTCCAGCCAATTGAAGAGGTCGAAACAAAGGATATGTACAACTCAGGTCCACCATAACGCTCTCAGGTCAAGTCCAGAACGAGGGCCAATCAGTCCTCCATTGTCCCGAACCCAATTCTTCAATCACTCATTCGCCACGCAATCCTCAGGACTAATACACACAATACAGTATCCACATATCACCGTGAGCACAAAGAAGAAGAACAAAGAATGAACGAGAGAGAGAGAGAGAGAGAGAGAGAGAGAGAGAAGAAATCCACCCACGCGAAAGGAGTGCATCCTCGTAGCCCTCTCTAATGGGTGTAAGCGAAGAAAACCGGGGCATCCGTGTTCGATCGGCGCTCATTATGCACGGTGACCCCGGGACGACCTCATTCCCCGTGACGGAAATTGGTTTTATAATTTAAAGCAGCCACGGTAATCGAGCCACAGCTAGGGAACATCAACCCGCAGGGCCTGTATAGAGTTTCTGTGGCTGCATTCACGACACCGTTCCTTCACGGGGCCTTTAGAAATCACTTTCGCTGATTGACACTGAATACTGGGCCTCGAACTTGTCCCGCTCGATTCGATCGTGCTCGTTCGTTTATTATATCGAACGTCTTGGAGATGTCTATCTTATGGTTCTCCCGCCTTTATCGGGACTGCTGATCACAGTGAATACCCCCACCCCGATACACTTGGTGTCCTACCCTCGTGGCAGTCGTTTTTCGTACTGATGACGACCGCGAACGTACCTGATGTTCACGTGGGAACAAGGCAGGTGTATCCACCAGAGAATAACCCGGCTTACATCGACTCATCTTGTACGCGTAAACCCTCCACCTGAGAGACTGGTAGCTAACCGCTCGATCGTAGAAAGAGAGGAATCAATTATAAGAGAATTTGCATCGCAGATTACACGACCAGGATTTAGGGACTTAGGAACACGGACGACCGGCGGCGCGGCGTGTTGTTCCGGAAATTTATGCGAGTTGATGGCCGGACCGTGCTGCACTGTGTCGCGGCGAAACTTGTCCGCCGGGACACCTCGTGTCCCTGTGATTTTGTCCGGCTGGACTTATTTTCATGTTCGATCGGTGCCTCCTGGTTTAGGTTTGCGTTTTGTAGCGTTTTGGGATGATGGTCGTAATTACTGTAACGTTCAGATATGTGGGGAAGCTTTGGAACTAATATGTCCTTTATATTGTGTATAGACAGCACGCTTTGATCTCATGCTGCTAGCTCTGAACTAGGAAAAGCGTAGCGAGTAAACGAAACATCTACGGTAGCGTATCGGCGAGACAACAGTAGCAAAAGAGATAAATCTTTTTTGTTTATGATTATTTTTTTGTGAAACTTGTACCAGTATATGTGTGACATTTTTCAGATTAAAATGATATCGAACATGATATAATTTGGGTCATATTTACTTGTTTAATACATGATATTATGGAATCTCGATTATCCGAACGCTTCGTCAGTCGAATACATTTTACTTCGGCCCCTTACAATTTAAAAACGAATCAAGCTTGTGACCAGTTAAATCAAATTTTTCTCTCACCAATATTTAAGTATTAACACCAGCTATACCGAATAGATCAAAATGACTTGGTTTTTAACCGCAATCCTACTATATACTTTTTAACCTTTCTAACGTAATATAAATGATGTCCGAATATAAATATCCGAGCAAATACTTGGTAACTGGTTGAAGTTACAAAAAAATTTAAGAAGACAAATTTACACGGTATTAAGTCTGCTATAGTGTGCATGTAAAATATTCTTTTCACTCGTGATTTTTGCGAGTTATGGTGGCCACCATGGTTTCTTTATACCCCTATTTTTTTACACATTTATGAAGTAGGAGTTATTTGCAGTCAAAATTATATTAGATAAAAAATTGATATTATGCATTGTTTACGAGATCATTTTTTTATGATGTATTATCATAATAGAAATGAAGTACAATTATTGTATCATCAAAAGTATCCAGAAGATGAATACGAAACAGTCGTATGTTTAGACGAATTAAAGATAATTTATGTACGTCGGAATGGATCATTAACTAGGCAAGGGAGTATAAACAGAATAATAGATGAAGAGGACGAAATAAATGTGCTAATAAGAAGAGTAGTTAATTTGGGATTAGCACGAATTTACGTGCATGCTATATTAAAAAAAGATAAATTTAAACCGTATCGTGACAATTTAGTACAATCATTACACGAAAGAAACGCCGATCGCAGATTTTCTTAGAAAGATATTGTGGTCAGATGAATCTTGTTTTTCAAATTTTGGTATGGAAAATTAACACAACACGCATACTTGGTCCGATGTGAGCCCACATGCGACAAGAGATAAATGTTTTCAACGTAGATTTTCAGTGAACGTATAGTACGTATGATGTGACAGATACAGTGAACGTATGGTGACAGTTCGTTATTCATTTTTCCAAATGAAAATGTTATTTATCAACAAGATGATTCTCCAGCACATAATACGCGTGCTGTAGTTAATTTGTTGAATGACAGATTTCCTAATTATTGGATAGGTACTAATGTGCGATTCTTCCTCTGGGGACATATTAAAGACAATGTTTATGCTACTGTTCCGGAAAATGTAGAAGATTTATGTAACAAGATAACCATAGCTATAGAAAGTATTACAACAGAAATGCTGCAATCAACAATGAGAAATATTATAAAACGTGTTGAATGCTGTATCGACCATGATGGAAAAAATTTCGAGCAATTTATGAATTAATAATAAATGTGTTATAAACAAATTGTCTGTATACTTTCTCAACCTCTTTGACATTCCAAATCCAATTCAAAAATGCTTACAATCCAGTTTACTTCTTCGATAACTCAGATGCTGGTTATCTCGTAAACAATGCATAATATCAATTTTTTACCTAATATAATTTTGACTGCAAATGACTCCTACTTCATAAACGTGTAAGAAACTGGGGGTATGAATTAAAAGAAAAGGATGGTGACCTTTATAACTCGCAAAGGGCACGAGTAAACAAAACAATTTTACATTTATATTATAGCAGACTTAAAACCGTACTTTGTCTTGTTAAACTTTCTTGTGATTTCAGCCAGTTACGAAATATTTGCTCGGACACTTACAGACGGACACCCCGTATAAATTTTAATAAAAGAATAAAATACGATACAAGTAATCGTGTTGCTCAACAAATTTACATAAATTCGTATAAATATTATTCATCAATATTGTTGATGTTTTATTATCAAGAGACCAACACGTTAGTACAGTTCTCAAAGTGCTCGATTCGACAACCGCTTTCTCTTAATTGATCAGGGAACTAAATGAGAAGTAACAGAGTGTACGAGAAAATTGCAATGATTACGTTCATTACAAAAGCAATGTTACCCAACCATGCTATACGACTCTACTGATGAGATCCTCGGCGCTTACACGCGTGTAATTACTGTCAACCGGGAGTAATACTGGCAATGATCCACCCCAGTCGCCGTGAATATCAGCAACGTCTGAACATAATGACATATTTTAGAGGATCATTAAGTCGCGGACGACCACACAGACAGAAGGGCGGCGCAGAGGAGCATTTCCAGGGACAAACGTCTGATTGGGACGAAATTGATTGACGTCTTGCCTAATAACGTCTCTCTGTTTCGGGAACCGTCATGGGCCAAGACAGTTCCAGGACAGTTTCGGCAAATTACCGCGACCATCCTAGACTCCGATAGTCTAAATTCGTCTCTTCCTTCGTCTAGTGGTCGTCCGGTTTTTTGTCCCTGCCAGGAGACCTGTCTGCTAGGTTATTAGCGGCCCTTCCGAATCTAGTGAACCGTGCGTTTTAGGTATACGAATTACTTAGGCTCGAACTGGAGCCATCTTACGCAAATGGCGACTAATCGCTAAAATATTTCTTTGTTTGCTACGATTCTGGTGTGCGACGAGGCACAAAAATTTTCACTGAAACTGTGAAGGCGTCACTGAAAAGAAAACGATCAAACCTTGCTGCTACTGGAGAAGATGCCGAAACTTTTCTATTGGTTACAGTCAGTATTGATCCTACTACAAGTTGTTGAAAAATTGGATGTTGTTTAGGCATTTCATTGAGAATCGTGTTGCTTTTTGTACATGGGCATTGCAGCAAAGGCAAAGAAATGAACATTTCTTTTATAACGTTCTCTTTACTGACGAATCTACTTTTTCTAATCATGGCCAACTGCATACACGTAATAAGGATTATTGGTGCACTGAAAATCCGAAATGACTTCGACAAGTTGTACACCGGAGTCCATGGAGTTTAAAAGTATCGTGTGGAATTTTTGGTGATAAGGAAGTCAAGGTCACGTGATGGTCATAATATTGCAGGTACTTGGATTCGTCTTGACCTCGACTATCATCTAAAAATAATAAAAATATATCGTTCCAATAATAAAAGCCTCGATAACCTTTAAAGATAAAAAAATATAACCTTGAACAAATTGTTTTGCCTATCTTAATATTTGCCCCTCTGAACCAGTTAATCCTTTTATGTGACATTTTTTTCTATCATAAAAAACAAGCGAGATATTTTAGACGCTCGAGTTAGGTGAAACGCCCTGTATACTTGCAATTGCAGAGTTCTTACTGTAGAATATTTTAAATTGTTACCTGCCAGCTTCAGTGTCCGAACTATTCTAGCTGAAATAAAATGGTATCAACGAAATTAATAATAAGCTACGAAATCTTTAATAGATTATAGTTAGGAATCGACGATAGTACAGAGATTTGATGCAACCACCGCGGTTTTACTGTAATATATTAGGACCTTGAATAAGTTCTCGCTGTTTCTGTTACAAAATAAAAGCTTTATTTAAATTATAAGGAGCAAAAACATTTCATTCAAAGTATTGCCCATCACTAGCGACCACTTCCTCCCATCTTTCTGCCAGTGTATGAATTCCGCGTCGGAAAACCGACATGTCTTTTGAGGCTATCCAAGAATCGATCCATTTTTTAGCTTCTTCATAAGAATGAAAGCGCTGGTTAGCTAGGCCATGTGCCATCGAACGGAATAGGTGAAAATCAGAAGGGGCTATGTCAGGTGAATACAGCGGGTGGGGTAGAAGTTAGGTTTTCACTGGTTTTGCAACATGAGGCCGAGCGTTGTCATGTAGCAAAATCACTTTGTCGTGTCTCTGCTCGTATAGCGGCCGTTTTTCTTTTAAGGCTCGACTTAAACGCATCAATTGAAGTCGATAGCGCTCACCCGTGATAGTCTCATTCGGTTGGAGCAGCTCATAATAAGTTACACCCTCCTGATCCCACCAAATACAGAGAAGAAGCTTCGAACCATGGATATTTGGTTTTGCAGACGATGTTGATGCATGGCCGGGCTTACCCCATGATTTTCTACGCTTTGGATTATCGTAGTGTATCCACTTTTCATCAGCAGTCACGATGCGGTGCAAAAAACCTTTTCTTTTCTGCCGTTGAAGCAGTAGTTCACACGTGAGAAAACGCCGTTCGACGTCTCTCGGCTTCAATTCATACGGTACAAAATGTCCTTGCTTCTGGATCATTCCTAAAACTTTTAAACGTTTTGAAACCGTTGACTCATCTACTTGTAATGTTTCTCCAAGTTCTGCTAGCGTCTGACATCGGTCTTGATCGAGTAATTCCTCCAACTTTTCGTCTTCAAATTTTTTCGGTCCGCCAGAACGTTCTTTATCCTCAAGTTTAAAATCATTATTTTTGAAGCGTCGAAACCAGTCTCTGCATGTCGTATCCGACAAAGCATTGTCACCATAAGTCTCAACAAGAATTCTATGTGCTTCAGCTGCAGATTTCTTTTGAATAAAGTAGTGCAATAAAATTCCCCGCAAATACACTTGATTTGGCACAAAAGTGGACATTTTCAGAACTAAGAAAAAATTACTTTGTTTAGACTAAAGTGAACTACCATACACTGAAATTTAAGTTTAGATACACTACTTCCTTGCATGTGTGTTACCATTCGAAATTGACGAACGGGGTACTGCTCCTGCCATCTTTAAAGAAACAGCGAGAACTTATTCAAGGTCCTAATAATATTATTAAAAAATAATTTGGATGTCTCCTATTCGCAGCTTCTAGTCTCTCGTTGTCGACTTCGCTCGAAAACAACGGACAGCTTCAGTGGAGTCCGAACGGGTCGGCGAGGTGAATGAATTTCCACGAGCAGACGAGAGGAAGAATGCGCCCGACAGGTCTGTGTTTCGTGAGATCTATGACAGTTAATGGCAAGCTCGAGGGTAGCAACGGGAAAGATCGATATCTGGATCGTGTGGGGCGGACATCCGCCAGAACGCAGGACCACACTGCCTTCTACCCCGCAGCAGCCGGCTACAACAGAGACTTCCTTCCTTCTTGGTCGGAAGAGTTGCAGACAAGGCGGTGACGTTCTGAAAAGACGACGCCGTCTAGCCCCGGAATTACCGGAGCTCGGATTTCCCTTGGAAGAATGGGAAAAAAACCGGAACCACCCTAATTCCGAGTCCAGCATGTGCTGCGCAGAAGGGAGGTTACGCTGCAGCAGGTCGAAACAGATTTTGTCTCGAGGGGCGAGAACGCCTGACTTTAATAGCCGTGAACAAGTATATTTCTTCGTCACGTTCCACACCTTGCTATTGGATCGATTGTGCTCCATACACCCAGTTTATTTCGCGAGGTTTATGGACTTTTCAACCAGGGACCAAAAGTAACGGTTATTCGAAAATTTTCTACGACAAAAATCATTAATAAAAAGTTGATTATTATTGAAATTTAAGACAATCCACACAAAATGTAAAGAAAAATATTATACTTTTTGGTTACAAATAATAGTTATTAGTGTCCAAAAAATTGGATCCACCTCGGTAACTGTTATTGATGAAGAAAAATTGTTTAGATTGCTCGAAGCAGTTATCGATGATCGAACTTCTTTTCATTTGTTCGTAATAATTATTGATGAGACAATTCATTTCAGTTGCTCATTTAATTACTGACAATGAGTTGTCTACCTTTTTCGGATGGAGCAAGCCTCTGAAATTAGATGAGAAGGTTTCGTACAATAAGACAAATCAACAGACCATCAGAAAAACACAAAATCTGAAAAAAAATTTTTCAAAATTTGTTCGACGGGGAAAATCAGAAATATAGACTCCTATATTTATTAAAACTAGCGAGCATAATTCACGATGTGGCCGCAACTCAAGTGAGAGTTAAACGAACCTTTTCTGCTCTAAAATTAACGTTAGATGATTTTCAGTGTGATTTGTCAGAAGAAAATTTGGAAAAACTCATGTTTGTCACATTCAATTTTGTTTGTAGCAATTAATTAATTTTATGGATAAAAAATTTATTAATTAATTGATTGTCTACTATTTGAAAGTTGTACTATTTAATAATATCCATTAAAAATTTGCTTCATCAATAACTGTTATGAGCGATCGAAATGAACCTCACTCATTGATAACTGTCATGAGCGAAATCAACTTCTGCCTTCGATAACTGTTATTAGCGATCGAAATAAATTTCTTTCATTGATAATTCTTATAAGTGATCGAAATCTCTCAACGATAACATTTAGCAACAAAAGAAAAAATTTTCGGTTACTTATAATCCTTATTTGTAACCAATACGGTTTTAGTCGATGAAATACTTGTTATTCCATGACTTTATTTCTTTTTGGTTATAATAGTTATGATCAATTCTGTAGCTTTAGCATTAGCTTTTCAAAGCTAATTGATAAATGCTGAAGGGGCTCTGAAATGTTTGGAGCGATTATTCTAGTTTTATGATCGTAGATAAATAATTATAGCAGAACTTTACCAGCCTCTGTGAAATTTACACGTCGGCTGCTAGGTTGGTTGTGCGTAACTGATACCTATGTATTTGCGCATTCTTAACATTTCTCGTGTAATATAATTGTGCAAATTGGAATTTTGTATTTTTCATTTCATTGTCTGCATTACTTTGATTTTTGTGGGTTTTTGAGGATGATAATTTTTGCAGTCAATGTGTTAAAATGTATCATTTGATCTTATATTTCTATATTTTCAAGAAAACAAATTATATTGAAGCAAATGTACATTTTTGTGATTTTTGGAAAGAAATTAGAATTGAAAAGAATTCTTTGCTCTTCATTAATGATTTGAATCGATTAAAAACTGATCGAAACTACTACATTCTATGCTTCTTTTGCTATAAATAAGGTACATACTGCAATCTGGTCCGAATACAAGAAATCAATTCAAGACCTTTCACCTGAAGGATTCTATATTGATTGCAAGAAAGACAAGCCAAATAGAAATTTCTTTCTTCCCTTAATAATTTTAATAAATTGAATTTACTAAATAGGTACTTTTCAATTCATTTCGTACAACCTTTTTCAAAATTTTACCTACTTAATCTCATATAATAAATGCATAAAGTCTGCAGTCTAATGGGTATTATTGTTGCAATGTTTCCTGCTAAAATAAAAGAATAAAGGTTGTATAAAAAATTTCAGAGTCTGAAAGTTTCATATTTAGGTAAATATTTCGGAGGCCCAGTATCTCCATTTCGATAATAATTTAAGATGCCATTTTCCTCCAGCATAAATTATTTGTGTAGGTTAGTATAGATTGAACAGAGGGATTTAGAGGATCTTCAGCATTCACGAATTTATTTTAACTGGAATACAGATTCCTGCGAGTACGAAGATTCCTGAACGATTTATAGGTTAATTAAACGAATGCTCTCAGCGAGCACATAGCCCTACCGAGCGAACTGTAAAAATATCAGCACGTATGCGGCCATCGTAAAACTTTGCTGAAAGTTTGTGATGCAGGCGGAACATTTGTTCCATGTTATCGCCGGCTCTAAGAAAATAGACGTATTTTACCCACCACATGGTCCGTCTGTTCTTGAGACGGCGTTGAGTCGAGAACATCATCAATGAAGACCTCCGTTTGAAGGGATGAAAAAACCCGAGGGGAACCTGAGGGGAAGAAAAAACAGTGTTTTATCTCCAGCAACTCTATCTTCCAGGAGATCTGTCTGGGAACACTCTACAAGATAAGTTAAAAAATAAATTATACGTTAAAAACTGGCACGGGTTCATACAAATTACTGTTTCACTACTTTACTTTTTTTTTTCTAGTTTAATTAGTCAGACTTTCGAGGAATCTTCTAATCTAAATATATTTCTACCATACTTCAAAGTTAATTTATACAATTCTTAGACATGTAGTTTATGTAAAAATAGGATTATAATAAAATCATAATAAGACACACAATTTACTCGTATTTCAGTAAAATATTTTGAAGATAGAAATAAAAAGAAAACATTGCCACGAAATTACTGCTCTTATATTAATTATACTTATTTTTAAAGCATAATGAATATTAAAAAGGAGATATATTAACTGATTTTAATGAAAAAAATTTAATATCTCTGTTTTGAAATTCATTGTGCTTTAAAAACAAATATAATTCATATAGGCACAGTAATTGGTACTCCCACAGTAAATGGGTATCTTACCTTATATTACAGGAATGGATAAACGAAAAATTCAGTATTCTTTTCCTCTACATTACAAAAGGTAGTATTGCATATGATACACTGCCGTTAAATAATTTTATACATACTATTATTACTAACAGATCGATGTATTTATATGAGGCACAGATTAGAACCCTAGCATTTAAAGGCGAAAATAATTAGAAATAATTCAATAAAACTATTGCAACAAAACAGGTTCCAAATCCAATACATATTTAGTGATTTCACAAGTTCCAAGTAATAATATAATAATTCAATATTTCTAAAACATCTGTTCTATGAGACACTCTTTAAAAAAGTTCCCAAGGGTACACAACTATTCCTCTTCAATAAAACATTTCACAGTCACAGATATTGTATCTTCTCAAATGAGGAATTTGACTAAAATCTTCTTAAAAATGAAAGATAACTTAATGTCGAAAGTAGTAATCGAATCAAAATTAAAGTTTGCATTTACAAGAACCAAGACAAAAAAACTTGCCAAATGAAAATAGTTGAAGCCCTAAGGATGTCTCGCTGACGCAAATTCTGTCCAAGAAGACAACCTATTGCCATAAATTCGGATAACCGAGGTTTGTATTTCCCAACCGCGAGTAGCTTTGTAGAAAGGATCTGTCCTGAGGGAGAAGGACCGTTTCAGGAAAACCTGAGCGGAAATGGAAGGCTACGGTCGGAGGGCTTGGCAACTCTTCCAGTCACCCCCGAGGGGCCATCGGGGCCACCGGGGCCACAGAACCTGCGTTTCTGGGATCCAGGAGCCCGAGGGTAGAACGGAATACACGAGTGTGGTCCCTCTATTCCGGCAAAACGTCCGCCCCACGCGACCTCAATTTATTCGACACCTCCCCTCGCCTACAGCGCTCGGAAACTGCTCCGAATGTTTGGGGCGAGGGCCAAACACGGTGAACACGGTGAACAGAGCACGCCTAAAAATTCGAACCGGAACGAAAACGGGCAGCAGAAGGGGTGAGAGAGAGAGAGAGAGAGAGAGAGATTCTTCAACGTCTCGCGGAGACCGTAAAAGAGTTATTATGCTAATGAACTGGTGCGCGCTTAATTACTTCCTCAGGAAAAGAAAATATCTGATCGGACGATCTGCTGGTCGAACGTATCGAACGGTTCTCGTACATCGATTGATAACGGCGAACGTTTCATAAATTATTGACACGTCCAATTACGACGCTGTTTACGATGCGCCCGCTGAAATATCTTCATTCCTTCCTGGCACTTAACTTCTTCATCACGCCGGACTTCTTGTGAGACTGTACGATAGTTCCAAGCTGATTGCACTGGTAGATATCCAAGAAAACGAACCATTTTTTCTCGGATGTCGCGTGAGAACGCCGGTTGTTTGGTCTTCCTTCAGCGCGGGCTGTTCTGCAGAAGCTGCACGCGCTGGCTGCGAGATAAATGAGCGGTAATAACACGATGTAAAATGCTGCAGACAGCGATGCTTTCCTTTTTCAGCTTGACGATCGGTTTAGGAGGCAATTTACTTTCGTTTTTGTTCGGAGGAAGTGTTCGTATAGGAAACAATATTTTTTGAATCACTGTTGGAGGCCCGAGCATTGATTGAACCCCTGAGAACGCAGGAATTAGTTTAATTTTTTCAGATATTAGCAACGGAGAGAAAAATTTGGTGTATTTATGAAATAATGGGACAATACAAAATATATAGACAGCATTGTTTCCTCCTTAGCTTAGCACGACTTCTTGTTAGTAGAATCATTCATAGGATACATGATATTTTTTAAGATTAGAGTCTGAGAATTAAATGTGTAATTGGACAGAAATAGTCCTTATATAAATTTTTTTCGAACATGAGCAAGAAGAGAGAGAGGTTTTGTATATTTTTAAAGTAATAGACAGCGTTGATTCACCCCTTTAGCAATCAAGTTAAGCTACTTACTGCTTAGTGGAACAAGAAATAGGCTACGAAATGATTAATTACTGTCTGAAGTATTTAATAACCAGACTGCAGATTTTTGTGCATCACCTGTGCTTATTTATAAAGTAGAATCAAACACGGTAACCATAATGTATAGTATTTTCATTTCATGCGTAAAATAAAAATACTAGAATATACTTTAACATAGTATTGTAGACTATAGCATAATGTACTAGAATACAGTATAATGCAGTATAATATACAGTATAAATATAGTATACATATAGGAATTATCGGTAACGAAGAAGTAGACTCACTTGCGAAAGAAGCGACCAAAGAAAGTCCTTCGCCAGATATCAAGGCTTTAATCGCTGATCTAATCCAGAGACCTCAAAACTCAAGCAAGACTGTCCACTAACACCCTAATAAAAAAGGAAGGTCTAGTCAAAGGTGCGAACTACGTTAGATTTTATCACAAGGACGAAGGCAAACCATGGTACACTGGTCTTGTGCTCTCCAGAGATTCTCTAGTTTTTGTAAATAGATGTCGAGCCAATCACTATCATTTAAACGGTTCACTGGCAAGGGTTAACTTTATAACTAACGGTGCTTGCCAATACGGAGCAGAATTCCACGACCCAAATCATGTTATATGGCAATGCCCAGACTATGAAAATGAACGTAACACATTGGAAACAAACCTCCTCAAAAGCAAGTACTGTTTCCCTCTTTGTATTAGTTCGTTCCTATGTAAACCTGATATAAAAGGACTGAAATTAATTTATAATTTCCTTAAACAATGTTCCGTTAGAATTTAGAAACAATGTAAACCTATTTATTGTAAGCCAAATGTAATAACACTGTACTTGCTATATAAACCACTTGGTTTAAAGCAACAAATAAATAAATAAATATAGTATATATTTGTAAATACAGTATACAGGGTGAATTTTTTAAACTTAACGTTACGTGACAGACATTGTATTACAGGTCGTTGAAAACGTCTTGACCTCGACTATCATATAGCGATAATAAAAATATATAATTGCATTTAAAAAAACTTCGTTGACTTAGGTGAGACACCCTGTATATTTTAGTCACTGAAAGAAAGTTCACTAAAAGGAACGTTCTCCTTCTTTTTCTTCCTACGAAATAACATCATGGAAACGGGATTTTTCATTAAAGGTTACACACCGAACAGCAATCCCATATGAATAACAAAAACCAGATTCGGTTCCCCGAACACCTCTCCAAAAAATTGTGTCTCGATCGGGACAGTTCGATCTCGTTACGATCTTCATGCCGATAATTCTCAAGGGGGCGAGATCGTTCGGGGAATCAATAACCGGAGTGAATCGAACCGTTAACGAGGAACCGTGTCGTTATGGCGATGATTACACCCGTCAAGAAAAAGGTCAATTTCCGGGGGGAACCCATGGAATCCCAAGTCTTAAGGGTCCGGGATAGTCACGTGACTGTTTAATTAATAATTTCCATTCACAGCCTTCAGACACAGACTTAAGATCCGTCTTGGTCTTGATCCGTCGGGCTTTAAGTATGTGACTAAACTTGTTACAGTCTTTGCTCTGTATGCGTTACAGTATTTGCGTGCTTCAAGTTTTTGGCTTTATTTCGCAGAGAAGCAAGACAAAATATAGCTGAATTTGTAGCTGGAGATATTTTCTAGTGCGCGCTGCTCTCGATTTCATCCAGAAAACTTATTCAATGGCATAAAAATACTTGGATTCCATTGCATGCACATCGTCAATTTTTGGACTACTTCTAACGCTTATGTTACCGAATATTTGCATAATCTCGGCAGCTCCTGACCAGCGCGCACGAGATTGAACCTTCCTCCTTCGAATGAGCTTTTTGCCAGTGACAAAATATTCCTATATAAGGACGAAAACTTGAGGCCCGTAAAACCATTTTTTAACGGTAATGTAGTCACTCTACCTTATCGCTAATCTACGAAGACCGGGCCTTTAAATGCTTACAGGTATCCGAGAAGATTTATACAGAATTTTAGAACGATACTTCGTGATCAGAGCAAACACTAGAACATTAAATAAATGTAACAGTTAATTTAGTGTTAGGCCCGAGATTTAATTTGTACACCCTACAGTTCGTAAATGCTCGGGATGGTGCCTCTGTACAGTACGCGTGGAACCGATGGCGTCCCTGACCGTCGACCTCTCTCTCTCCACGGTGGCACGATCGGGAGTCTGAACATGAGCCAGTCTTGCGAAAGTCCGTAACACGTGTTTCGGGTTCGTTGGCACGTGTTGGTGGTCCGGACGGGCCCGTAAACGTCGCGACTTCTTGAAGGCGGACGCCGACAAAGGGCGCCTCCATGGTTCTCCTATTGTGGAGAATTTCGGTCCATGGAAACTGGACGCATTGTCGTGGCCGATCCTCGTCGGACACGCACGTCCCCGGATTTATCCCCGAAAACGGCTAGAGAAAAACGAGACGCGTTTCTGTGACTGATTCCTTTGCTGCCACACCGACAACCTGCTCCCCTCCACGTCTCTCTTCTCTTCTCTACCGAAATATTGAGTTATTTCTGCAATTAACGCCATTTCTGACATCCTCGGGCGCCAAAATTTCGAAACAAATGTTCTGCATCGAGGGATAAGAGCCATGGTTTCTTTGACGAATTCAACGAGTCGAAAATAGTGTGTCGATATTTTTCAATTATTTTAAATTATTTATTCATTTAAACTGCCCCTATACTCATTTTTAGCACCTTCGTCTAATTCTCAACAATTCTACCGTAGTATTCAGTTACTTCTGTAATTAAAGCTGTTTCTGACATACTCAGTATCATTCTTTTCTTCACAATTTTGAGGACATTCTCCTCTTATTTTAATTCTTTCGTTTTTTTTTACTCCTGTTGAAAATATGCAACATATTTGTCAGTTCATGATTTTAACAAGTTGAAAATATTCTTTAATTATTTCAATTTTTTTACTGTTTTGAAATATTATGATCACGACTGGCGGACTTGCCAGTGACTTTCCCTTCAGGGAATATATTTAGTAGACTTCATTAACGAAGAAAGGGAAACATTCTATTTGCGTGCACCGTGCAATTATTATCAATTTCCGAGGATTCCTATCCTACTCAATAATTTGCAAGTCTCGAAAAGCAACCGGCGCTCATCAATGTTCGTATGCATGAATTATTTACAAAGTGTACCGACGTTTTGCCAATAACACGTTTAAACACACAAATTAAAACGAATCTCCATATTTAATCACTGTACCCTAATACCTGTTCGATTACCGAACAGACAACAATCCGTCGGAAATCGCAGGACCAATCCGTTTCATCCACCGTCGAAAATTGATAATTGACTTGATGCAGGGGCCGAGGGCGGTGCCGTTTCGACAGTGTTCAAGGCTAAATATACAACAGCACCGTATTAGTACCTATAATTATCCAGGTCCGAGATCGTTTCGCGTCGCGTCGCATACTAACTGCCAACTCGACTGGCCACCACCTGCAACCTGACTCGCTCTGTACTCTTTTATCTAGCGACAAGAATCGATTATGGATTACAATGTCTACCTGAAGTCTCGGATGAAGAAGTTTAGCGCTTAGAGGCACTATATAAACGAGAGAACAAACAAAAGGACGTTATCGTTCATCGGGAACATTCTTGAAAGGAAGAGAGCGATGACGTTGTACACATGTATCTTCTGTGGCTCAATAAAATCATGGATGAGCTGAATAGCAGGAGCTGATTAGCGTGTCAAGATTAGACTCACGTAGAGTGCCGAAGGTAATGGCGAGGACAAATGATCGTGCTATCAGTTGGGTAAGTAAATAGTTGCACCCCATGTTTGGAGCAAGACGGAATTCTCCCATTCATTATTATTTCATGGAAGCTTTTCTATCAAACAAATTTATTTCAGTGTGATTCCAAGTTATGAACCTGTTATGTTTTTAATTGTTCATTTATACAATTGTTATGTAAACATTTGTGACATTTTTCTGATTAAAACGAGACCAAACACGATACAATTCGAAGCACATTTACTTGCTTAATACGAGATGCAGTAGAACCTCGACTATCCGAACCGATATGTCAACTCTTCATTAAGCAGTTCTGTAGCTGGTTCTAATTCGCAATAGTGTTCCATTGGTTAGTTCGGATAATCGAGGTTCTACTCTATCGTGAATTAAACTTGCAAATTCAATCCGATTTTTGCCGTGATAGGTATCATTTTAATCGGAAAATCGCCGCGGATATGTTGTCAAAGGTTTCGTTACGAACCCATTAGAAACGAAACTGTGTTAATATTTATTCGTTCTTGGCGCTAGCGACAAGGGAATGGTGGTCTGTGCACGATACACGAATTTTCATGCAATATATCAAGACATCACTGCGAGTTTCGAGACCAGTCTAGTCAGCTACCTTTATCTACGTTACACGTCGGGATGTCAGAAAAGGGAGGAAATCAGGTGGCCAGATCCCGAAAGCGTGGCCGTCTTGGGAGGTCGCGGATACGCCACCGGGGGGATCCGCATGCCCTCCTAAATATGTTATTAGTTCGGTCGTATAACTGCTTCATTTCGAGCGCATGGCCCGAAGGCGATCATCTGCCTCCGCGGGCCCGGCCCGGGCCCGAGCTCAAGACCGAGCACACGTTCCTCTGGAGGGGACTACGTGGACGCCCTGAAACTGAGGAAGGGAGCATTTCGCGACTAGACACCGGACTGCGCGGCATCGGGGGCCCTCCCAGAAGTTCTACCAGGGAGGCCTAGATTGTTTAATCGTCCCCCCCCCCCCCCCCACAATCAATGCCACGGGCACCCTGTAATTTTGCGAAATTGCGGCGGAGAGAGGGACTGTTCCTACGGGACATTCGGGGCGAAATAGGCAGCCATGATAGATCTTAATTTGGACCGGCTATAATGCCGCTCCTCGCCAGGCTGACCAGCATCCCTCTGCGTATGTTGTTGCGTAATTTTCTGGCGATCTGCGATTTTTCGCCGGATTTTTATACGATCTTTCCGGATCGTGGGAATCGAATACGTGAGCTCGCGATGGGGGCGATAGACAATTCTAGACACAATTCTGGTTCCTTAACCTCATCCCCTACCATTGCCACTTACAGTGAGTGTAAAAAGTATTCATACACCTCTTATATTTCTAGAAAACCATATATTTCTTTATGTAGTTGTACATTCTTTTATAAAACAAAAACATTATATGTTTCAACTACAAAATGTGACATGAATAAACTAACGAAAAGTTAACGTTAACGAGATATATTAAAAACAGTCTGAAGTCTCTCGAAATTAGCACACAAAAAGTATTCGTACACGTAACAAATTCAGCAATAAACGTGTTATAATTTGCGAAAATAAAGTAAATTAATATTTCGTTGGGTAGCCTTTCGACTGTATAATTGCGTCCAGGCTTCTTGGAATTGAATCCACTAAATTGGATGTCACCATTCCTCTTGAAAAGCAAGTTTTGATTGTTCTTTACATGAAATATGCAGGGTTCGGATTTTTTTATCAAGCAGATCCCATAAATTTTCGATCGGATTAATGAGAAGGTGATTGCGGAGGTGTTTTCAAATATTATGGTGTGTTATACAGCAACCAGTCTCTTGTGGTGCGAGCTGTATGTTTGGGGACATTGTCTTGAGTGAAGATAAAGTTGTATTTTAGACCCATTTTTTCTGCACTACTTACAATCTGGGTTTTTAATATGTTTAGGTATATTTTGTGGTCCATGATTCCCTCGATAAAGTGTAATGACCCCACTCCAGCAGCACTCATACAACCCCAAACCATGACCGAACCTCCGCCGTGTTTTACTGTGGGACGTAGATTTTCTTTTTCTAGCTCTGTATTTTTCTTCCTCCAAACCGTACACTTGCCATCAGAGCCAAAAACATTACTTTCGTCAGTAAATATGACTCTTCGCCAAAACTCGATAGGCTTATTAATATTATCTTTCGCGAAATCAAGTCTCATTTGCGGCATTTACGAAATACTTCTTGCGAGCAACTCGGCCGTGATATTCATTATTTTGTAAACAATTACGAATAGTGCTGGCACATACACTTACTCCAGCGTTGTTTGAAAGCTCAGCAGCAACCTTAGGGGCACTAATTTTAGGATTTTTTTTAATTTCACGCACTATGAAACGTTCATCGTGTTAACTAAGTTTTCGAGGTCGACCATATTTCGCTTTATTTTTATTGGTTTTTCGTTCACCATATCGATTTATGATTCCTTGTATAGTGCTATGTGGACTATTAATTGTTTTTGCTATTTCTCGCAATGATTTGCACTGATTATGCAGTTGTATATGCAGTTGCTGTCCGGATATTCTTCTAGGTATTTTAATTTTGCTTCGTCTTTTATTGCCATTGCACTGGTAATAAATGCGTACCATATCCGCCTTTTCGTCGACCGAATAACTGTACATTACTATGCGATATTACTAATCGGTTTCGGAAGTAATACTGGAATTGTCTCGTCGTAGTAAAAACTAGATGTAAACACTCTGAATGTGTATAAGAAATACTTATAAACACGTTACTATGAAATATTCGAGATGTTTCTTCCATTTCTAACCTTGCATGACCTTGAAGGTCACTTCAGGGGTAACCTTCATATCTAACAAAATATTATAGACACAAAACAATTACATACGCCATTTTCTTGCGTATAAAAAACAGTACTACTTTTTCCTGTGTCATTTTCTTCCAATATTTACTATTTACAAGAAAAATGCTGGCTAGTAATAGCGTGAACAACCTGTATAGAGAAATAATTGTACTAACTAAGTTGATGCAATTTACCTATAGAAGAGGGTATATAAATTTTGTGAAGAATGATAACCACAAAATTCGAAAATGCACGTCCAAGGATATATGGTCGCTCGGTTCCACGGGGGTTAATATTTGACAGAGCCGATTACAGATGGGCGGCAGAGAGTAATGGTCAATATTAAGTATGGACGAGCACACCGAGGCTTCCGTGGCGATCACGCCTGTCTGGGGTGAACGATACCGGTCGAACGGGGCTTAATGACGGTGGGGATTTGCAATATAAAGTCCGCCAGGAGTTTTAGTGAGGTCGAAAGGGGTGGGCGACGCCAACGACGTCATAAAGAACGTACCGTTAGCTCTCTGTATTACCTGTCATTAAGGTTCGCTAGCCTACGCGACGTTCCGCATTTCGTAGGGACGGTTATTCTAGCTTTAACAATATCATCAGAGCAAAATTCACCTAAACTTTCAATCTATATTTTCGGTTGCGGAGATCGAAATGAACAGTTATTTTCTTAACGAAACACAGGGTATGAGGTCCGTCGTGTGGAACACTTGATTTCGAAAGCTTGTCGAAAGTAGAGGAATTTGTTCTTCTAATGAACTTGTACTTGTACTTGTACTTCTACTTGTATCCTAAGTTGTGTTTCCTAAGTTGTAGCAGGAAAATGAGTGAATGCCGACATAAAAAATTAGTGAAAAATTTTAGAAAACTATTTTGCTTTATCTAATGATTTATCAATATTCTGAGAGATTTTATAATATTCTGTCTGTGTTTATTTTGAAGGATACATTCTCTATCCCTGCGCTCTGGGATATAATTTTTTCACCAAGAAATTTCTTTTATTTTACAGCAGAGGGAGAACTAAAGTTACTCTTTCCTTCTAACAGATTCATATCCAAACGACTCTGTGGAGCTCAAACATTTTTTTCTACATTAGTTTGAACGTGATCTTACAAAGGCACCTCTCAAAAATTGATCCACGATTTTGCGAAATAATTATAATATACTCTAAACGAATACAGTGATTTCTCTATATATGTCTCCAAGTCCTGGATGATGAGCGTCGCGGAATTATCCCCACTCTCGCGGGGTATACCTTGTGAGGGGCCACGAAGCTCCAGAGGCCTTGGACGCCGAGGAGTGTAAACATAACAGGGCTCGGGAATGTCTCCTGGGCGATACACGACGCTGGCAAGACCCGTGCTGTTGACATATATCGAGAATTCACTGTAGTGTGCAACCCAACGCGTTTCCTGCAACTCCTACCTTAACGATTAAAAATGATTAGGGGTTAACTTGTGGTATAAACTGTACAGTAAAAGCTTTATAAAATCGTATAAAGTGGGATCAGATTTTTCAGAAAGGAATTTTTTGATCGAAGTTTCCGTCTTGCAGACGATCATTCCAAAATTGGGTTCCCGTATGCATTTTGCTGTACTTATTAACCGAATCAACACTAATTATAGGTATAACCCTCGCAATCGGTTCGATAATCGACTCAGTTGTAATTGCCTCGTTTATGACGTAATTACTTTATTTTCGATACTGAGTAAATGGAGGCGAACTCGTTTAAGATCGATTACCTTCGAATGATGCCGTGTTTAAAGTATACTTACGAATGTATATTTACCCGGTGGGATATTCAAAACTACCTAGTTTACTATCAAATAGCTCAGATATTTTTAAACAAAAATAATCCACATTGAGGAACGAAAAAGTGTAACAAAATTCTTACCTTCTTACCATTTCATGAAAAAGCAATTAACATATCTTAAATATTGCAATTGTTTCTACTAAAATTCTTTCAAGAATTAATCCCTTTTTGGTATCAGAAATTAAAAGGGTAGCTTCAGAGTTAATTTAACATAGCCATATAATCATTTACAACCAGAAGGTGGATTTTTGTGAAAAATGAAGTTTTTGCGCATTAATTATACGGAACAGAGTAAAGACTTCGTTCTTTTTTAACAACTTCTTCTTCAAATTACACCTACTAAGTTTGATCGCAACCACCATCAATAAGTAATGGAAAAAGGGTTCAATAAAATTTCCAGATCGCTTTGTTGGTGCACCGGGCCATGTTAAAAAATGTTTCGCCGTACCCAATATTGCCATAACGACAAGATAACATAAAGTCGGCTCGCGTAAACCTTGAGATGCCCGGCGATATCATCTGAATTAATAAAGAAAGCCTTGAGCATGTTGAAGGAAGAGGGAGACGTAATAAAATTACAGGAACGCTAAGCTTTCTGTCGGGACGCTGGGCTGCAAGTCTTTCCCCCGCTGGTATGGATCCGATCAAATCCTTTAACGATTAAACCGAACTATTAATCGTTGATACCTGAGGACGGCGCGTCCGTAAACCGGCGTGCAACGTCTTGGGTGGCGAACAGATTAAAACTCGAATCGGCCTAATTCCAGGTTTATCGCCTAAGATCAAGGCTTAATATGCGCGAGAGGAGCGTATGGCACGCCGATTTCGTCCGTAGGAATTCAAGATGGGATAGTAGCGATGAGACTAACGATGAGATTAACTCGCATTCCACAGAATCTTTGTACCAAAATCCCACCTATAGACAGACTGTAAGATCTTCAGATTTACATACCTTCTCATTAAATTATAATTACGGGCATACGAAGTAAGAATTGCTTTCCTCAAGTGTAACAAGCAGATGTTCGGTAAAAATGTGTTGTTTATGTTAATGGGAAAATCAACTTGAAAAGGATCGTATTAATGTCTACCTAAATTAGTACAATAAGAAAAACGCGTTATATGCAGCTAAATGGATCAGGAAACAGGGAATCTCAAAAATAGTATATTGATGGTAAAATCTAGGACAGAAATTCGACTAAAGAAGATTCAAAACAAGATACAGAGGGCTTATAAGCTGTACTTATAACTAATCGATTTTAATGGTAAATTTAGTATTAACATTAGAACTGCCAGGCAACAAATGCGACTGATGTTGGTTAAATCCGGGAGAGACGCACCATACGATGACATGCACCAGTTTTCATTATGGTGATACTGGACGATTCCCAGCTGTTTTTTATTATCATTTAAAACATTTTAAAATTTGTAAAAATTCCTAATAATTATTTAAGTGTAACAGAAGTATGAAAATTTCTTATTGCTCCAAACTTCTGATGAAATATTTTCGTAAGTGGACACTGGTTTCTCTCTTACGATTTTTTATCATGTTTTGACAAAATTTTTCGTACCCTCAAGTTAGGGAGAGATGCACCATTAATGTACGTAAATGTACTAGGCAGTCGCTTTTATGAAAAATAAAGCATCTTTTTTTAATTAATTAAAACGCGATAATTTAAACCTGAGGCTTATTCTTTGCCACACTATTTGTTGACATCTTACACTATAATTAATTACAATTAATTCATTTCTTTTTTTTTTGCTCTGTAATTAGGTAATGAAAGAGGAGATGCTTCATTTATGACAAAAAGACTGACTAGTAGATTCTAATAATTATTGTATTGAATGTTTAGAAGATTATTATTCAACCACATCTAAAGTAGATTGGATTTCTTGTTTAGAATGTCTCAAATTGCTCCATAAGACATGTACTATGTATTTTCCTTTGTGTAATATATGGTAGAGAAAAAAAAGGAATACGAGTATAAAGGTATAAACGAAAGGAGTGCATCTATCCCTAATGAGGAGTGCATCTAACCCCAAGCTCTAATGAGAGATGCACTTTTTCGAACATTTTTAAACAGCATATTAATATGTTAATGTGGCGACCACGGCGCTGCCCTACGCCGCCGCCTTTCAGAAAACTCCCGACTTCCTCGCCATATTCCTACACCATTGTTCTCCGTTCTGCGCGGGCCTGGACCCATACCTCCACATTAATATAAAAGTTTTACTCATTTTACGTTATATTTTCATAAAGAGATTGAAATAAACGTTTCACCTATGCTTGCTTACTTTCTAAATTATTTTCAGTAAAATTTTTCTTAAACAGAAAACAAAA
>CM052130.1:1416706-1433174 GCA_028454255.1 Halictus ligatus | reverse complement strand
TTCTTCCAGGGCTCAACGGTACACGTGACCACGATGGTCGCGTCGTTGAAGCGGCCCTCAAAGCGATCGGATCCACTGAGGATCCTCCATGATGGGGAATTCCGCGTGCGAGGATTTGAACAGGCACACAGGGCTTCCGGCACTCGAGGATTGTCGAGGGTCGCGGTGCTTTGGATCAAATAGTTTAGGAAGATTTTGTCTGGAAATAGAATTTTTCATATGGATGTACAGGGTGTATAGATACACTCATACACGAAAGTATTCGAACGTTTACAATTCTAATATTCAACTAATGAAATATGTATGTTAAATTGAAGCATTTGATGTAATATGACACATATAGCAAGGGATGGGTCTTAAGACTACATAAGTAGGATTAGACAGTAATTCAACAATTTATACCGTTTTTACACTACATTTATTGTAAACACGTACCAGAAGCGGCACACAAAAGTATTCGAACGGAACATTTCATAATTATTTAAATTGAATGATTTAAAGTTTTAATAGGAAGTTGGCCCACCTTCGGCTTTTATAACGGCCCTAAGTCGGTTTTCCATTGAGTGGACTAACTTAGAAGCAACATTTGAATCAATTGATTGCCATATTTCAGTAATATTTCGTTTTAACGCTTCTTTCGAAGTAATAACTGTATTTCTCAGTCTTCTTTCTACTTCATCCCATAAATGGTCAATGGGGTTTAAATCTGGACTTTGCGGTGGATGTGGTAAAACGTGTGGAACGTTATACGATGTCCATTATTTAACTATTTTGGCGGTGTGCTTCGGATCATTGTCCGATTGAAACCAGTAATTACATGGTAAATTTAATTTTGATACACTATCTTTTAAATTTTCCTGCAAAATTTTTAAGTACTTCGTTTTGTCCATTATTCCATCGATAAACACAAGATTTCCCACTCCACTGCGTGCCATGCAGCCCCAAACTAATACAGATCCACTATTATGTTTAATAGTCGGCCGTAGATTACGTGGTTCTAATTTTGTATTCTGTTTTCTCCAGATATTTTTACGTCCATCACTACCAAAAACGTTAAATTTACTCTCATCAGAGAATAACACAGTGTCCCAGAACGAATTATTTTTATAAATAAATTTTTCGGCGAATTGTAAACGTATAACTTTATTTTTCTTGCTAATAAATGGTTTTCTCCTTGGAACTCGTGCATGTAAAACGTTATTTCTTAATAATCGGCGACACAATTGTGGATGCACTTCTTTCTGAAACTGCGTAGTCACCATTGATGCCAATTGTGATCCAGAAGTGAAAGGATCTTGTTTGATTTTTCGAATAATTGTCCTTTCTTCTTTTTCAGTTAACTTTTTCGGACGCCCACAACGGGGCTTATTAGCAATGTTACCTTGCGTATTCAATTTCTTCACAATATAATGAATTGTAGACTTGCTTCTGTTCACAAGCTGTGCAATGTCACCATATGATTTGCCTTTCTTATGCCAATTTACTATTAATTCTCTGACAGACTTGCTTGTTTCCGATTTCTTGCGATTCATTTTGTTATATTATTAGTAACGAAGACTGTGACAAAAAGTTTGAATACTGTTTCGCTGGGACCCTCTGCTAGCGAACTGAGAAATATTTGTTTACATTCTATTATCGTTGGAAATGCTTAGTTCTTCAAAGTTCGAATACTTTTGTGAGCCGCTTCTGGTACGTGTTTACAATAAATGTAGTGTAAAAACGGTATAAATTGTTGAATTACTGTCTAATCCTACTTATGTAGTCTTAAGACCCATCCCTTGCTATATGCGTCATATTACATCAAATGCTTCAATTTAACATACATATTTCATTAGTTGAATATTAGAATTGTAAGCGTTCGAATACTTTCGTGTATGAGTGTATATCTCGCGACCACCACAACTAAATTCTACACCCTTGGTTTGCCGGAAATTGATGCAAGGAATGTGCCGCGAAATTAACTTTAACCTTAAATCTCGAGGTCAACAATTTTTTCGAATGCATCGTATTCTATTCATCGCAAGGATAAACAGTGCAAAAGGTACCGTCGAGCAAAATTCTATGGCACTTTTAAAAAATTATGCGAAAGTTTTTTCATTATCAAAATGATTTTGATGAAGTGTTGACTTTAAAAAATGCCAGTACAACCCATTCTATATTTAATTACAATCCCACAGAGTATTATTTTAGGGTAAAAAAATTTTAAAAATTAAGAAAATTACTATTGCACAAACCCAACATATAGTCATACAGCAAATTCATTTTTGCTATTTTTCATTGAAATTTTAGTTTGAATATTTATGTGTAAATTCTAATGTTATACCAAATTGTGATTACATTTCTTTATCCGGACCACTGTGATAATGAACACTGTAATTGGAGAGCGAGCATAATTGAGGGTTATACAGTAACGAGCAAAACTGAGTCTACATTATTTGAAGCAACATAACTTTTTAAAAACTAGATCAAATGACTTGAATGTTAATGAGAAAATTTCAAAAATGTGTTTGATTCGCTGGAATAAATTATATCCATGCTGAAAATTTCATCTATATTGGTTAATTCGTTTACGAGTTATAAACGATTAAAAGTGCGACTTTAAGTCGAAAATCGTGAAAAATGGCAATTTTTCCACTTTTAAGTTTTTATAACTCGTAAACGAATTAACCAATATTGGTGTTATTGTCAGCATGGATATAATTTATTCGAGCGAATCAAATACATTCTTTAAATTTTGAATACAGACACAGATAAAAAAGCTAAAAAGACGAACTTTTACTATTTCTTTTGCGATTCCGACCAATTCAAACTTTTTTCATAAATCTTTTACACCTCATCTAATAAACTAATCCTTCTAACTTCTCAATAACATTCAAGTCATTTGATCTAATTTTTAAAAAGTTATGTTGCTTCAAATAGTGTAGATTCAGTTTTGCTCGTTACTGTATATAGAGTGTTAGGGGGCAGAGATCTGTGTAGCTCGGTGATGAAGTGCGATGATCTGGGATGCACAGCAAGCTGGAATTGATCCTTTGCCTGGTGGCACGACAAACGCTGTTCGGTCGTGAACTAGGATGCTGGACCGTTTGCTGGGAACGCGAGGTAATAAATTTAGTTCTAGTTCAACGACGAAGACCTGGAAGAGCTCGAACACCTTCATTATGAAGTTGATGAAAGAGAAGACTTCATTCTTCAAGTTCATAGTAATTTTAAACCTGAAAAAAATTGTTCACAGAGACGTGTGAATTCGAAAATTTTTGAAAACTGTATCACCTTCACTATGCCATCCTGTCACATGATGCAAAAATATCATCGAAAAAAATGAACGGAATATTTAACAAGTCGTAGCTTTACGCTTTAAAAATAAGCCCAGCTAGACTGTCGTACGATTTCTTTTTTTATTTTTCATAAAATTACAGCAGTTTAAACATTGACTAGCGATCGTTTATTTTGACACACTTGCGAACAGCATTCCCCGAAACTAACGGGAAAACCACATTAATACTTGGAGTATTTAAATACCGATTTTAGAAACACATATTTCACATTTCGGTGGCGACCACCGGAGATACAAATGCCAACACGAAATTGATAGTGTTTTTTACTATCTTTTTTTATTGGTACAACTATCAACCAAGAAGACATTGATAAATCCTTCGCGCGAGATTTCGAAATTCTGGCACTCGAGATCAAAGGAAAATGGTGTCCTTGGGCAGCTTTGCTTTGTCACGACGTTCTCGCGGTTAAGCATGATCTATGGGTTTT
This sequence comes from Halictus ligatus, assembly GCA_028454255.1. NCBI lineage: Eukaryota > Metazoa > Arthropoda > Insecta > Hymenoptera > Halictidae > Halictus > Halictus ligatus. Next base: position 1,429,409 of record CM052130.1, on the reverse strand, counting down.
CGAAAATACCTCAAATTTACAGCTGCCATTACGACAAACCCTGTTCCACCCGAAAACCCATCTGGCATCGTCGTGCTCGTAGCCATAACTCCGACAGTCGTAAATCGATTGGTTTGATGGAAAGCGGGGCTTTTTCGATCTAACGTTTTCTGTTGGATCTACACGATCCGGTAAAGGGATTTTAACGGAAATATTTAACGACCATTCCCAGACTGCTAAGTCTACTACGCCAGTAAAGCGTTCACCATAATGTGGATTATACAAACCCGGGTACACTTAAAATAAAAGATATTTAAAGTAATAATTCAAATATAAAATATAAAGAAATAGTCTTGCAAGATTTATTTTATCTCTCTATTTTATAGACGAGAATATTGGAAAGTAGATATTTATTTTGTTTAAATTAGAACTACTTATGGAAGTAATATATTTTGTAACATGTTTTAGATATAATTATTTCACACATTATCATGTTTTGATGGACATACAAGAAACATACATATGAATGTCAAGATATATCTACAAAATTCCATATATAATGGCAGAAACTATGATTTAAAACGACTATTTGAAGTTACTGCTGAAAAAGGTTAAAATTTACTTTGGGAAACTAGAAATTTTTAACTTTCATTTGTGCAATCCTGCAGATTTTGGCGAGAAAATTCTGAAAATCCAAGTTTCAATCCTAGGGGATCATTAGCCCAACAGTTATGCGTGTGTAAAGATGTGCAACTTTCAGCATTTTTGACAGGTAAGATCGCCGCCATGTTGGTATGGAGCTTGGATTTTCAGACTTTTCTCGCCAAAATCTACAGGATTATATGAAAAAAAGATAAAAATGTCTGGTTTCCTGACATAAAGTTAAGCCCTGAAAAATGTAATGGAAGTATTCATTACTAGACCGGAGTTTTTTATACATTCATGCCAAACGAAATTTTGCATGACTTTTATTTCGCATAAGTATTCACAATCTGCAAATCACATACAATTATAAAATCAAATAATGGCTCACTTAGTACGACAGTAAATAATTACTTCTACTTTGCACGAAGACGTACAGTTTACAGACGACGCGCACTTATAAAATCAAATGGATATTTCAACTATTATTTCGCTGAGTACGAAGATAAATAATTACTTCGGTTAAACCAGCGGCGTTCAAGACATAATTTCTGAAAATATTTTTATATTTTCTTTGAAATGCCATTTTACGCGGGACAGGGGCCATAATCCGATTTCTAAGGGGATTCCGAGACCTCGGGTGCCCATAAAAGAGTGTTTCCATTTAATTAGCATTTATCGGCGCAAGAAGGAGTCAGGTATTAAACGCCCTTCTTTACGATCGCACTACTGTGCTCCGTCAGTTAGTTGTCGGCGTTCTTCGCGCGATATTAACTCGCCCGTAAATCATGGCCACGGTCGAGAAAATTCTATGTGATTTGTCGATCGGCAACCGGAATCCGTGTGTTTGTGGATCGCGTTTTGATCGTTCGGGCAAAGATTCGGCCGGACCGGGAATGTCAAAATGAATTTTTATATTGGCCAGATGAATTCTTATTTCGCCGCTGGACAAGAACCAGTTCTGCTTCCTGGAACCTCTCCGATTATGTTCATACATTCGCGAAGCAACCCTCCGAAGGCAATCATTCCATTATTTACAGAAAATAAAATAAGCAATCGTTTCATTATTTCCCTTAGATTTCTCCTCCTTCGACTTTATGATGTAAAAATGTTCCTGACTGTTTATGTCACGGGAAAGAGTTTTCTAGGGTGCAGAAGGGTTCATACAGCATGGCGTTAAGTATTTACAAACATCTCAGTAGGTCCCGTAAGGTTTTCACGCGATTATTTTAAGAAGACCTTGAAGGCTGACGTTCTTCTAATATAATAATTATAATATAATAATAAATGTACAATGGAAATGTTCCCGGCTAGAAGAAATGTCTGGGTCTGATGTTAAAATTTTTATGAAATACCGAAGTTTAATAAAAATGCTGTAATATTCGGTGTAACATTTTTAGTTTCGTGATCATAGCACACTTACGGAGTAGTAAACGCGACTGATGCGTATTGCTTTGTAATAATGAGAAGATTCGACAATTTCTGACGAAACCACTTCTGTGATTCCGGTAATTGTGAAAGTAAATAGTTATTATTAATTTCGGTGGTTCCAGAGTGAAAGAAATCAAGATTTTCGGATCATGCGAGGTTTCTCGTCGGACAGCATAACCGCGAAAGGAGTCCTCGAGTACCAGGTGGGCTCGTGGTCTCGAGTGCTTGACCAGAAATGGGCAGACAGGAAATCGACAGGAAAAAGTCGCGGCGCGTGCTTGAATCAATAGAGTGTTCAACTATGTCAGCTTGTTCGTGGCAGTATCGCATCAGTATGGCGTTTTACGCGAGATTACGAGCCTCCGGCGTCCTTCCGGCCCCGTCTACGCGGTGCCTACGAGTGTTTCCACTTATAATAACATTCCGAAACACGTAAATACACTCGAGTGGCCACGCCGCTGTAGGTCCTTTCCAAGACGACGGTCAGCCGGCTGAGACCGACGCCTGCCAAAGGACGACGGGATGTAGTCACTCCTCTGGCCACTTGAATGTCGTCGTCGGTCCTCAGACTCGTCTGAATGCCAGTTTTCCTCGGAATCGGCACGGGACACTTTGATTTGTTCGGACAAACCGAGCCGTCCGCAAGATCATCGCCTCTCCCGATAACGCGTGGGCGGTGGCTCGAAATGCTCGTCGAATAACGCGAAATGAAATCATCATTCACTGAAAACCAGCTTCAATGTCTTTATGTCATTTACGTCGCATCAGCTGCATGGTTATTAGCGACGAACAGGTGTATCATTATAGTATAACTTCCTGGATTTTCGATTCCTTAATAAATTCTAGTAGATCTTTTATTTTATCTTCGTCAAGATTCTCTTTCAGTGTTGTTCCTATTTTGAATCTTTCTCGTAGTGTATTGTATTTTGGGCAAGATAATATCAGGTGGTTAATTGATGTCGGTATGCTGCATGTTTCACATATTGGTACTGGCCCCTTTGTTATCAGGAACGAGTGTGTTCCCTTGGTGTGGCCTATTTTAATTCTGGATAGGGTAACTTGCTCCCTCCGTTTTAGGACTTGCCTTACTTCTTTATCTTCAAAAAAGGAGTCATAGATATATTTGGAGTGTGCAGAAGCTAGTCGTTTCCATTCAAGATCCCATTGGTGCATCAGATTTCTTTTAGCTTCTTTAATCAGGTCTTCCATGGAGGTATCGATGGGTTGACTGTCCATGGTTGGAGAATTAGCCGCTTGCTTAGTTCGATTTTTATTTGTGTCGGCTCTTCAGAAACTAAAATGCTGATTATCAGTGGATTTAATAGTAAGATTTGAAATAATAAATATGAATCAATTTTATTATTATTATATATCGTTTATTTTAAAGTGGTCGCATTAACAGCTAGGCCATTAGCGACCACATCGATTTCAATCGAATATAAAAGAGAAGGTTACAGTTGATATTTACATTGTGATGGGGTACAGCAAATCGATTTAAAAAACAGAAGGACGTTTCCAATATTACTCTCGTTTAAATTTGTCATGAGGTAATTTTCGATGGAAAATCTGAATCGTTGAGAAGAGAACTTAGGACATTCGAGTAGGATATGTTGGATGTTGTTGGACACGGCGCAGGTTGTACATTCCGGTGGGTTTTGTTTAGTTATCAGGAATTCGTGGGTATATCTTGAATGACCTGTTCGGATAGGGGTAGCTGCGACCTTATCTTTCCTTGAAAGTTGTGAATCGGTTAGGGTTTCGTAGACATTGGTCTTAATTTTATGACCAATAGTTTGGTTTGGGTGCCGTTAGGCCAATTTGAACTCCAAAAATTTATTATGGCTTTCTTAATATAGGATTTTGCATCAGGAAGGCTGGTTTTACAGTTATCGTCACAGGTTGGAAGATTACACGCTTCTTTTGCAGCTTTGCCTGCGGCTTCGTTACCAATGAGGCCAACATGTCCAGGGATCCATTCGAAGTTAGTATATTTATTGTCGTTTTGGATTTCTGATACAAGTTTTTGGATACGTTGGATAGTAGGGTGTTGCGTCGGATTGCCAATGGCGTCAAAAGCGGATTTGGGAGCAGTAAATAAGGAAAATTTGTTTTTGTTAGAATTCTGAATGTATAATAGGGCATATAGTATGGCATGGATTGCACATGACCAGGAGGAAAAACTGTTAGGGAGTCTTTTGGTGAAAACGTAATTTTCGGAAATAAAGGCACAACCACAGAACGAAGCAGTTTTAAAGCCGTCGGTGTAGATGGGAGTGTAGTTGTTTTGGTGGATGTGATCTTGGAGTATAGCGTTTAGTATTATGCTGTTAGTGTCACTATATTGATACTTGAATTCATTAAATAATAATGTTGAAGGGATGTTAAAATAGGTCCATGGTGGCAGAAAGAATGGAACGCGATCTTCAATATTTGGGAGGGTCATGTTGAGTTCTTGTAAGATTTCTTGTATTCTCAATGAGAGGGGTTTGGGATAGTATTTTTTTTTTAATTGTTGGTTCAATTTTGTTTATATTTATAATAGGATTTCTTCTTGTTAACATTCCATATTTATTTCTAATTTGATTAACAAAGGTTGATTACTAAAAATCTATGAAGATTAATAATTTCAGCTTCATTTATTTCAGGTAATATATTTAAAATGAAGTAACTCTTTCATTTCCTAAAAATCGATTCTTTTCTAAACAGATTGAAATTTTAACACTATTCCTACCGACACTTCACATATACTTATTCCTACCGCGACCGGTCATTACCACAACTTATATTTTTTAATATAGAATGAAGGTAATAGCCAATTTTACAGTATAAAAATATAAGGAGTATATATATAGATAGGTGAGCGAGAACTGTAAACACTTTGAAGTGCCGTAAAGCAGTCCCTGGAATGCACTTTTATGCTAAAATCATGCCACAACTGCATTACCTTTCGTTCGTAACGACTTAATAGTTTCGGAATTGAGTCTTTGAAAGAATACTATTACAAAAAGATATAAATCGTTCTATCGGTCACTTGACCGGTCGCGGTAGGAATACTGTTAAATAATCAAAAATAACAAATCTTAAATAACCCAATACCGAAGAAGTATTTTATACTTATACACATTATTTTCTGAGTGTCATGTTACGACTGGTTAAAAATTGTTAAGGTCATCAGGAGACTGTCCTTGATGATATACCTCAAGGTCAATATCGTAGCAGGTGGCTCCCTCAAAGAGCATTTTTACGGGCGAATTAAAAGCAGATTTAAATAGAGTAAATGTGCATCTGTTCCCTCTAAATACAGACTTTAAAGCGCTCGTAAAACGTTTGTCACACGCAGGAGCAGTCCTTTTTCGGAATCTTGTTTAGTACCTCTGTCGCGTTGCTCTGAATCGTTCCCACGTCATTAAATTAGGTGCTTTCCACGATTAAATTTTATTAAGAGAGCTGAAAGAGGTTCGCGTATATCAGCTCAATTTACTCAAACCGTGTTTATTTTAATAACCTAATTACCATAAAATTATTGTAAATCTTATTCGAAATAAAAAGTTGTAGTTACTCCGTCTGAGAGACCATGATAACTGTGAGGAACGCTCTAACTATAAATGTGCAACCTGAGCAAAAGATCACGATATCAGCAATTCAGAAATAAATGTAATCTGTTCTTGATGGAAAATTAACGTCGATCTTAATAGTTACAATATTCATAATGTTGCTTACTTGTAAATTTTCAATTTTACTTTTAAGGAAAGATGATTCTAGCCAATTTTTGTTTTGTATAATAATTACCTGCTTCGTAAAGACTTACGATAAAATACTGAATAAAATTGTTTTGTAAAAAATATCAGAGGAAATAATTAAAATTATTTTATTTCGGAAAATGAGAACAGGAAAGATTGATATACGTAAAATTGATTCTGTCGAGCTCTATGAAATCATCCTAATATGTAAAATAGGAGAGCGGTAGAGGGGTGAGGGAAGAAAAATCTTGCCAAGAGAAAAGTTCCTGAAAAAGCAATGATCCTTGCAGAAATGCAAATTTCGCTGATTCTGGAGGTTTGGCCTCCGACACCAAGCAAAGGAGAGTGAAAGGCTCTCGACTCTTGCGTAGACGTTTCAGCAAAACAGGCTCGCGGAGGATAATCGCGAGGAATTAGCTTCTTTTGGTGCGGCATTAGAGCGTTATTCAGATGTTGGGATGCAGAGACGAGAGAAAGCAAGAGAGAGAGATAGAGATCGTCGTACTTTTACGTGACATCGTAGCCACCTAAGAGGGGCGAGGGCCCCTCCGATGGAGGTTTTGCAAACGAGTCACGTCGCCGACGGACGCTCGAGCGACTACTGGATCGTTAGTTGCTTCTTTGCCTCGGTGAAGGATCAAAAGCGAGTTTCAGATCTCACCGCTAGCGGGTGGCACGTAACGAGGAATCGCCGAGAGCGATCCAAAAGAGAGAGAGAGAGAGAGAGAAAGGGAGACGACTACGGCGTTTCCTCGTCCCGAGCTGAAATGCACGCCCACTACTCACGAGTTACGTGAACGAGCGTTCCGCACGCGAAACTCGAATCTTCGACCCCGAGATTTCGAGGCCTCGAATTCGCGGCGACGGATTTTGCTCTTTTATTCCACCCCCGGGGTGAACCACTGCTCGCCTATTCCCCTTTAATGCGAACCCGCTTCGATTCCTTCTACGTTTCTTGGAACCCCAACATCTCTTTTCTTCTTTGCTACGAACTGACGTTGTTAGCTGAAATTATTCAAATAATACACTGTCTGTCGAAAAAGTCCCCCGAAAACCCCTAACACCTTGCCTTATAATTAGACAGTGGATTTTCTGCATTTATTATAAAAATGACCGTGTGCGATTTGAGACAGTAGACAAACTAAAAGAATTTTGGGAACGTCAATGGAGATTAGTTCTAGTTTATTGGAATCATTATTTAGCCCTTAATTCAGTTGAATGACAGAGGAATGTGAATGCTCTCGAATCATTATCTCTGTCCCCAAATTTCTTGTGTCTCAAATGTTTCCCTTAGTTAACCGTATGCTATGCTATGCCAGAGTCATTCGTGACCCGTTGCGGTGGGGATAAGCTCGGGCGACCTTGAAGACGTACAATTTTGTTCTGATATAAGTTGACGGTTTTTATTTCAAAATAACAAAATCGATAGCCCCTCTTCTTCTTCTTTTTCTTCTTCTTCTTCATCCGAAATACGATGAACGCTGGATCCGAGCCATCGCCTTATATCGAAAGAAAATTGTTATGAAATATCCACGTCGCTCGGCCGGCCAATTCGAGGAATTAGCGAATTAGCGATTAGAAATAACAAAGTAGGTCATTGAATTCGTCTTGACCATAACTATAACATTATTAAGTAGAAAGTATATAGTAACAATTAAAAAATCAAGGTGATATTGAACTTTATAGTAGAGTAATTTGTGATTAATTTCTGTTTAAAACATGTTCTTGTCAGAGTACTGGAAATGCCCGAAAAATTGCGATAACATGTGAATCATGAATGATATTTAGTACATTATTGAAACAAATAGTGATATTTGAAATGTGTCTTCGCAGGTGTATTTCTTATAGAAATAAACACAATTTCGATTTTCAGGTTTTGCTCTTAGCTGTTACCAGTTTTTGAAATAACAAAGTAATCTTTAATTCTGTGGATGTGTTTTTTGATTTTAAATTGCGATTGTTTGGCCATCTTATCTTAAAACAAACATGTGACAACCTTAAAAACCTCTTAACGCTCCGCGCAGTTCCGGTCACAGAGGTGCTTTAAACAATAATAACTTTTGTACCGGAACCGAATAGGATGTGAATCTTGCATGATTTTATAGAGAAAAGTGTACTGAAAATAATGCACTTTGGATACAATGCAGAGCTATATGGAACTCAAAAGATATCTTTCACCAATGATAGAAAACTTTGAAAATTCTCTTCAGTTTACTAAGCATTGTAATTTGAAAAACTTATTTGAAAAATTCACAATTTTTAATAAACCTCGTTAATTTAAGAACCATCGATAAGAGCAAGTTGCTTTTTTATTAAATAAACAACGAATTTCTCTAGGCGAAATTTCTGTAGGCCTAGAACTGGCAGAAGTCTAAAGTTAGAAGTTAAAAATATGTATCCACCTATTTTTAACACTAATTCTATCACGGTTTTATGCGTACCTATTTCAACTTATTCTTTTATCTGTCACCCCCTTTTCCGATTGAACCACCCAGTTATTAAATAATTTAATGGATCTTTTCAGTAGGAATAAATTTTTTTTTTAATTTTAGGTGTCTTTGGACAGCTTTGGTAGAAATAGTGTTAGATGAATTTCGTCAGAATTTGAACGCCGTCGAATAAATTGTCTTGACCGACAAAATTTCTTTTCCAATCGTTTCCTGCGTACAAAGGACTGCACATTCCATTGTACCCCGTAATTGAATCGTTCTTTTCCAGCGCGATAGATTATTATATCTCGAGGCTCCGCAACGATTCCGCTCTTTTCAGGCAGCGATTGTTTTTGAGTCCGCTTTTTAACGCGACGGTGGTCGCGCGATGAGCAGGCGTGTTTCGTCGTACACGGGATAATTATGAGATAATAGGAGCGTAGCGTGGCATAAATGAATTCGCCAGTCCATGTGGCGAGGGATCTAGCACGGGATTCGCCCGAGTCTCGCTTCACGGAACGAGTAGTAAAACGATTCCGAGGGGAGAACGGACAGGCTGTTACAAGCCGGCATTCGGGTGGTCCTTTGTTCGTGATCCGTGGAACTTCCTTCCGGTCTGCAGAACGTACAGTTAGCCGGCAGCAATTCGATTCCGGTGGCTCCTCGCCGTCCATTGATCCATCGTGGAACGAAATAGGGCCTAGGAACGGTATTTCGAACTGTTCGCCGAACGATTCCCTTTTACAGCGCAAGAATCGCACGGAAATATTTTTGGGAAATATTTTCCACCCTCTGTCATGCAAGGGTCAAAAGCTAGGAAAAGTATAAATTGGTTGCGAGACAAAGTTGGTTTTATGTTTGTGGGCTACCACGCAAATTGCTTTCCGGCTTTATCTTTTGATACACCTTCCTTGAAACCGGGCTGCAGAGCACGCTATTGTAACTCGTTTAGATTCAGCACTTTTTGACTAAAAATATATATATTTAGTTACCTCGATAGCGTAGTAAAATAGTCCTAGAATTTCAAAATGCCTGGTTGAATTAATTCGTCACAATAAATTCCTAAGTACAACGTTTACTCGATATACATATGTCCTAAACACAGTTATGTGAACTAGAAAATTTATATTTATTTTATACATAAAGTCGTTCTAGTGATTAGAGTGCGGATTTAATGTATTTATGATAAAAATGAGTAGGTAAAATATAGAATAAGACAAAAACGTTTAAAGAATTTAAAAACTTATTACAAGTTTCAATAAGAGAAGTAAATATCTTCGTTGCTCCTGTATGTTGCAATTAATGAGGACAACTTCTATGTTGCATAAAAATCCGCAGTCTACTGATAACTAATATTGGTAGCAAACAAATATTATCATATTTCGATTTAAAAGAAAAGAGGAACATAAATACAGTGGAAAGTCAAATTACTAGAGCCATAGAAAAATTTATTTTTCAACCAGGTGATGAATATTGTTGTCTACAGTGCTGTTTCGGTAATATTGCTGAAAATCACCACACTATACTCGCGGAGAAAATATTTTCTGATTCACGTACATAGAAATTATGACTTTCAAGATCTTGATCATACAAACAGGTATTTCACTTCTTCTTAAAACAAAAAGGAAGCAATGAACAGTAACTGCAACGAGGCGAGAACCAATAAAAATTATTTACGCATTAAAATTGTAACGCTCGTCGTCGATAAAGTAATAAAAGATATTCCCGATCGTGTTCGTAAAGCGGAAATTTTTACTACCGGTCAGGATCCTCCTTTGTGCATTAGTATAAAATTGAATGAACGTCGCGGCGCCCGACATCAATGTGTGCTAAACCATCAGTGACATCAATTTAACCGCGAGCAAACGAGCCGGCTAATTAACAGACTTTTTAATTAGGAGCCAATAAGTAACGGCCGTGCGAATCCTCGCAAAGATTACTTACGAGCCAATCCATTATCCCCGTTAATTCTTATGCAGCGCGACAACCCTCGCATAAATTCGTGTTCTCGTTATGGGAGCTGCGCAAAAACTACCGAAATTATGCTCGACGCCGCAGACAACCGTGTGCCACGACATCTTCGGGAGACGTCCTACTGCTTAATTAAGCTCCGGAGAGGACAAGCGTTTCGAGATTTTAACGAGCAGTTTTGAGACACGCCAGTCAGTCATCGGCGGTCGCCGTACAAAACAGAAATTAAGCAATTACGTCCTTATTAGGGAATTATTTCGATGGCATCCGGCATCCCCTCTGGCCGGAAGTTTGCGTTTCAGCCCTGTCCACTCGGATTTGTCTAGACGTAGCGGATAATTGCTTTGTTTCAGACGGATCATCGGTGGACGTAATGATCCACGTCTTTGCTTCGGCTGTCCGACCGTCTCGAACACGCCAAAATCCCAGATGGAACGAAAGATAAACGCCAAGGAGACAGTTTACGGGCTTCACGGTTCCTTCATTTTGTGGGAGAACCAATGCATTCGGGGGAGGGGGTTGAAACCCGTTTTTCCATCGCCAAAATTGAATTTCTGAAGTTTCGTATTCTGGACAAATTTTTGTATACATCAATCGATAATTCTTCAAAACTTCAAAATTCAAAATATTAGGGATAACTATGTGTGCGTAGACATCGCTCTGAAGACAAAAATCAGAGATTCAAAATGAAACCAATTATTCTAAAAATTCATTATACAGGGTGCCTCACCTAACGCGACCATCTAAAATATCTCGCTTGTTTTTTATGATAGAATAGGCCAAAAAATTTGTTCAAGGTCATATTTTTTAAGATTTCATGGTCATCGAGGTTTTTTTTAAATGGACCGATATATTTTTATGATCACTATATGATAGCCGAGGTCAAGACGAATCCAACGACCTGTAATAATATCACCAACGATATCACACCATACATTTACACTTCACGGACGCTAGTGTAGAACTTGTCGAAGCCAATTCAGGTTTTCAGTGCACCAATAATGCATATTATGTGTATTCAGTTGCTTATGGTTAGAAAAGGAAGCTTCATCAGTAAAGAGAACGTCATAAAAGAAATTTTCATCATAAGAATTTTTTAAACGTACTAATTAGAGTCACCGAAAGGAGAAGAATTTGTATCAGTATTTAAAATTTATTGTAAGCGTATTTACAGTCATTAGTCAAGGTTCAAGAACATTTCACTCGTTATTTCATTATTCAAATCAACTACTTTATGAATACTTAATAAGGTATGAATACCCTACTTTTATGAATTTTTCATACTCAAGGTCACGTGAAGATCATAATATTACAGGTCGTTGGATTCGTATTGACCTCGGCTACCATACAGCAATAATAAATATATATCATTTTATTTAAAAACATTTGGATGACCTTAAATTCTAAAAAAATATAACCTTGAACAAATTTTTGCCTATCGTAATATTTACCCGTTTATATATATATTATATTTATAATATATATTATATTATATTATATATATAATAATATAATGTCTACCATTGTGTAAAAATTCTAAAAATATTTAAGTAACATGACACAGTACTAGAAAATTTTCTTAACAATTTGGGATCATTGAATCCTTGCTAAAATCAATTTATAAGATATAAAAATGGAAATTTTACTGCGACAGACGAATTTAAAATTGATTTTAGCGAGGATTCAATGATCCCAAATTGTTAAGAAAATTTTCTAGCGCTTTGTCATGTTAATTAAATATTTTTGGAATTTTTACACAATGGTAGACATTATATTATTTCATATTGTTTCTATAATATAGGTCCATGACCGAGTTATGTACACATTGGGAATTGCCAATTCTAACAAGTTTGTTCCATTAAATGATTCCGCAAACTTTAATTGTGATCTCGTGATGGTTTCAGTAGCTGCAAACGTTAATACTCTCATTTTATAAACGGCTGAACTTGGTCTCTAGCGTGAATGATTGTGTCTCATTAACACATGGAGAATTGGAAAATTATCTTCATTAGTGCAAAGGATTGTCGAACGTACAAACTTTTTCTTCCACTACACAAACTACTTCGTTCCATTACAACCATTGCACTGAAAGATTTGCTGAAAATTCCACTGCTTTTTAGCTATCTCTCTACCCTTATCACTACTCAAACAAGTTTAAACTAACTCGTAAACTTTTTCACAAACTTCTTTCACGCAATTACGTTAGCAGGAATACTGTGTTCTGCTATGATAAATTTATCAAAATTATTAAGGGAAAAAATACGTTTTCATCAAATTCTTTCCGGTTTGCTTAACTAGAAAAAGGTAATGATTATTTTACAAAAAGAGATATATGCACTAATGTAAAAGAGAAATGTCTAACATATAACTGAAGAGGACATCAAGGTCAAATGTAAAGTTAGAAAATGAATTGGTTTCTGTCGAATCAATCTTTACAATCGTAAAGATTTTTCTCTACCAGTGGAAAATGAGATGCCTAAATTTTCGGCTTGCCGGTTAAACACAAGACAC
>CM052130.1:1378837-1407638 GCA_028454255.1 Halictus ligatus | reverse complement strand
CATACGAACAAGGTCGCCTCGCGATCATTAAAAATGATAAATACAGTGATTTTTCTATGTCGCCAACGCCTGGATGACAAACGTCGCGGAATTATCCCCACTATCACGGGGTATACCCCGTGAGAGGCCGAGAAGCTCGAAAGGCCCCGTGCGCCATGAAGTGTAAACATAACATGGTTCGGGTATGTGTCCTGGACGATACACGACGCTGGAAAGACCCGTGTTGTTGACATGTATCGAGAATTCACTGTACATACCGTCAATTGAACCACTAACCGGACACTGTCTAGTGTCATTTTCATTAGAAAAATGCCAGAAATAAGTTCGCGAAAGTCCCATAAAAAAATAATGAAAAACAAAGAAGTTTTGCAATTGGATTAGTAGTGATTCACACTGATATACCCGACCCGGTGTCGAATTACGTGGCATGTTTACACTTTACACTGCTCGGCGACCGAGTGCAGGGGATACGTGAACTGACTAAGATCGTGTAGCTTCGTTCAGCTTAGATCAAGACTTTTCTGTACTGTCCAAAAAGTTATAAAATTTCCTACAAGAGCTTAACGTTTGCTTACAAAATTGTTGGTGTACTAAGACTCCGGTGTACTAAGTCTAGACTACCATAAAAGATCCTTGAAAATCATGGTGATCGCACAAGATTATCGATAAAGGGTGGAGAGATATCCGCGTCGGATGTCGCCCGTGGCGCCTACGAGGTATCCGCATCCGCCCACGCGATCTAGGCCGTGAGGAGAGAAAGAATGCACGACGGAATCCTTTCACGGGCTCATTAATGCCCGGGGATATTAATAGAGGACGCGCCACGGAATAAAGGGATCGTAAAGAAGGGGTCACGTGGGTGTCCGGTGGCCGCCCATGTCGATTGGCGTGCGGTCCGCCCGGAGTAACAATTTAATTACACCGCGGAGTTCGATATGTATAGCAGCCACCCACGGTAAATTGATTTTGCCACGGTATTAAGCCACGGACACTGCCAGCGATTTATTGGGGCCCGCGAGCGATCCTGGGAACGGTAGTCGAGAAATAGGGCACTCCGCGCTGATTCGTAATTAAGAACTTTCTACGATTTCCGAACGGGGTTGCTTCGTTCGGCTCCGATGTCCTCGGGTTTCATTTGCGAGAAGTTAGGTCGCTGAAGTTATCCTCTCTGGCCGGGCTGACGATTAGACTGCTGAGTTTACTCATGTACGGGTTGGTGGAATTTAAAGCGGCAGATAGATTAACAGAATTAGGTAAACGTCCCAGTATCTGGACGCTTAAGGAATACCGGTACGGTGTTTCTTTATTTTATGCGTAAAATCACCATAAAATTAAACAAGTTTCGTTTAATTTGGAAGATTATACAATGTAATTATTGAAAGTAAGGACAGTCAAATCTCTAAATCATGTTAGGCGAATTTATTTTAACGATTATACAAGAAGGTAACAATGTCCCAGTTAGCGGACAACCTAGGAGTGCATGTCCCATTAACCAAACACATAATATGTACCACATGACCTGTTACCTCTTCCGATACAGCTTCCAAAGTTTGTTTTAATTGTTTTTGTGTATGTTTTTCTTTTTTCGTTTCTGCCATGCTTAACTCATAACTCTTTGAGGCACACGCTTTTAAAGAAAATGAAAACCTTAGTTGCACAGAATTTTGCGAATTCATTGCGTCACACAATGCGCCAACTTTAATTATGTCAGCACACACAACTTACTGATGCACAACTTACTGATTGATTTACATCAATTTTTTTCACCTATTTACCATTGGTAAATTTAGCATTGCCAACTGAATGAGAAACTTGAAATAAAATATTAAAATGTATGACTATGAGGAACTTCAACTTTTTGAGGTGGGTTAAAATATATCCCACCATGCATAAAAAGCTAAGCAAAAGGTTGGAGAGTTTGTAACCCACCTAGCCCCAAAGAGATAAAAGAAAAAAATTTATATGAATCTAAAATTTTAAGGTTATGTACAAAATACTGTACATATAATTACTTTAAGAATACACAGATGTCAGAAATAAACACTATTTATAATAATTTACGATATAACATCATTAAATCCTCAATATTTTCACATGAAGACTACTGGTACATTTAGGAAACCGTTGTCCCAATATGTAAATCTTATAATTTTAAATTAAAGAAGTTAATTTTCTTGCACGTTCGAATATTTGGTTTACATATTAACTCTTTGCACTCGAGTGGTGACTCTGAAGCACCACTAGAAATTGTTGGGGCATTATTTCAAAGAAATTACAAAAAATATTATAAAATATTTGTTACATTACAAAATTTGTATTTAATAGACTACATTTAAATATTATATGTGGAAATCGAATCAGTTTCGTACGAATAAAATGAAAATATTCCAAGACGGAAGAAAAATTTAGTTTTAGAATGTAAATAGCGCCGAGTGCAAAGGGTTAAAGTATATTTATTTCATTAATTCATTCTCGTAACATACAATATTAGATATAGTGAAATATTCTCTTAATAAATTAGCAAGATTTCTTAGTAAAAGCTTAAGAAATTCTTCAAGATTTGTTACAGAAATGACATGTTTTAAAATAATAATTTTTAACTAATAAGTTTTAATTTTATATAACGATTATGCTAATTTATAGTAATGAGTATTCCTTCTTTATGTTACTAATTTTTATTTTTAATTATATTAACAAGTAAGGTAAGAAATAAATGAAATGTGTATTATTGTCCGGATACCGGGACATGGTCAGCCACTGGGATGTATTAGTCCCAGCTTATCAAAATCATTAAAAGAGCAAAGAATTTTTTGCTTATCAAAATCATTAAAAGAGCAAAGAATTTTTTGTTCGGCTCCTGTGCATAACAATTTTGATTTCGCGCAAAAATCTGCGGTCTATTGATGATTGCTAGAGAATCAGACTAGAGGAACATGTGCAGTGAATGGACTTTTAAAAACTATTTAACACTTATTGAAATTGTAATTAGACTGCGGATTTTTTTGCAAAATAAAAATTGTTGCAAGAAAACAGAAACCACTTTGATATTGTCTAGTTTCTAAATTATTTTAAAAGGGCACTAGTAACATAACCTCACTCTTGAATTATTCTAATCTTTGCACTGTTTAAAACTGTAGCTACTCAATTTTGTTATAAATTCATAAAATCTGCAGTCCACTCATAATTCGATGAGAAAATATACCATAGTGTATGGGGTAAAGTACAAAATCGTGCTATATTAGAATCATTGGACAATAAATGAGGGGAAAAATATACGTATTATTATAAACGTAATGTAGTATTTCATTCGTAAATATGTTTTTATAAATGACTATTTAATAAGGATTTACTATTATATTCTGAATTACTTGAGATACCTGTCTCTATTAATAA
The DNA here is from genome assembly GCA_028454255.1 of Halictus ligatus. NCBI lineage: Eukaryota > Metazoa > Arthropoda > Insecta > Hymenoptera > Halictidae > Halictus > Halictus ligatus. The sequence continues at coordinate 1,404,245 of CM052130.1, read as the reverse complement.
GAGTTGAATAGAGGGATGGATAAATGAGATGGGGGGAGCAGAAAATGAGGAAAATGAATGAAGGAAAGAATAAAAAATCTACTCAATCAATACGTAATATAATTTTGTATTGATAAATATATTCTAACCAAAGACTATTTAATCATCATTTCTTTTCTCGTATATTCTGTATTATTCAAGCTATGTATCTCTATTTAATAACACTGAATACTGTAAACAAAGTTGCCTAGAAGAATTAATTAAATAATTGCTAGTGAAAAATGCATTTTCTGCTAAAACTTACACGAAGGAGAGATAGATATTTATAGAAAAATCAATATATTCAACCTGCCACAAACTTTACACGTCGAAGCTACATTTTTTAATAAACAAGTGCATTGTTTTAAGGAAAAGTGTTGTAACGAGAATATTTCGTTTAAATTGCAAATTCATTTCTGCAGTAATTTGCATAATGTTTAAAAATTGAAAGGCACTTCCTGAAGCACACCGTTTAAACCTTCGTGATTTTCCTAGACACATTAGACTTCCTGTTGATAAACCGAGCTAAAAACAGGGGCTATTATCGCCAGCATTATTACAAGAAAAAAGAAAGCATAAAAGTGCGAGCCGGTTATTGTTTATCAGGGAAGAGAGCGCTACGTTGTAATCGTTGTTGTAAATTAACCACGCTGTCGGGCTACGTAATTACGCGGTACTGTTGAAAGTGGCTTTTAGCTTTTGAGCGGCGATTCTGTCGGTAGACTTTGAATCTCCGCAATTGCTATTAAACGAGAAACTATAAATTGCTCGCGAAAATTTATCGCGCGCAATACTTTGATATTTGTAATGCTTAACACTTTTTAATCGGGACAAACAAGAAATTTCACATTAAAAAATAACATTTACTATTCCATACATGGTAAACTTATTTTATTTCATTTTAATAATCCCTTGAATGGAAAAGAGTAGTGGAAAGGGTGACGTGATTAAACTTCAGGTATTCAGGGAAATTTTAGCTTATTTTTACAGTGGTTCAAGTATGAAAATTATTTAGAAATCGGAAAAATGTTCAAACACTTTTTGGAGCCGTTCTGACAGAAAGTAGGATAGGTCCCGAAAAACGTTATGGCGCCTCTGAAGGGCTCGGCAGGGCTCTATTTACATAATGGTCGGCCAAACAAATCTCAGACAGACTCACGCACCCTTTCCAATTATCAGAACCGCCTGAGACACTCGAAACGCTCTTACGAGCTACCCGTCCGGGGTGGCCAGTCAACAGATAAGCTAAAAGCAGTGGTAGAAAGAGTGGAGAGGATGGATCCATGGATCCTCTCCGTTCTCGCTTGTATATTTATGACACGCGCGATTCACTTCACGCGAAACGCCGGACTCCGTTTCACCGATGCTAATGGAGTTTCGAAATGTGTCTCTGAGACGTGACGATGCTCTGTCAAGCGTCGATCGGAATCTTGACAGCGAAACCGAGCTTTATCTCGCCGTCCTTCCGGTCCGGAGATCGAGATTGATGTTTCGATCGTTTGGATCTAGCTCGAGTCGCTGTGTTCGCCGAATCTGTTATCTAGACAGCTTACCGACTAACAAACAAAAGACTTTGTTACTTTAATTTGAATAAAACATGAGAGTTCCTGTTTCATTGAGGTATTTATTTTTAATCGGTCAGACACGTATTATACTTAACTAACTGAAATCGCTACGTTGTAAACTTTTATGGAAATTAACATGCTAATATTTTATTTTTTGAAGAGCGAAATTTTTATTATTGGAAATAAAAATTGTGTAAATGTATCATCGAAATTGATATTGATTTATGTACACGTTTTATACAAGTATGCAGTCTGGTCCTAGAAAATTTTTTATTTTATGTTAATCAAACCTCCGTATTTAATTTTTAAAAGATTACTGAAACTAGCCTATTAAGATGACTAAAACTATTACATATTTACAGAAAAATTTCCTGCGGTAAAAGTTAAGTGAAGGTATTATTGAAAGATTCTATTAAATTTTCGAAATTTGCTACAAAGTTAGGTGATAGATGTTGAAGTATATTCGAAAATATATGTAAAAAAAAATTAGGAAAAATAAAATCACAAGTGTCTATCTGTTTCTGCGTAAATTAATAATTATTAGGCAATATGTTGAACGTGCTCCTTTCATCATGGCTTCCAGGCATCGCCCTAAGCCTGAACTCCTTTACACGACGACAAAGGCAATTAGGACGAAGGCTGAAAACATGACTCCGTAATACGTGTCTATACGTGTCTATACGTGTCTACGTAAAACATGTGTCTCCGTAATAATAATGATCACCGCTAGAGCGATAATATTAGTCCTCGTGAACGGTTCAATAACTAGTCGATTGCATGCGGGTCTTCCTCACCCCATTGGATGTAATGATTCATCGGAATTATTCGAATGACGTTTCGGGACTAATAACATCTGTCTTTTGCAACATAATATTAAACACGTGGTGCAAATTAATATGTAAGCATCGGTTAATATTTTATGCGAATCGCAAAAGTAATTTTAGATTCACCCGGATTTATTGCATTTGGATGCAATTCAATTTTTGGGGGTTATACAAAATTTAGTTGTACTTTGTAGTTATTATAAATTGTCGTAGTTAGTTTGTTGTGCAGTTATCGTGCAATTTTTTCAATGGTGCAGTGAATTATGTACCACCTTGTACACAACCTTATTTTAGTAATACATAGTCGAATTGCTACCACTCCACATGATCGCTCCAAAAGTCTATAAAGCAAATCTTGATTACAGCATTAGGCCACGCCTCCGGGGCATTAGGCCACGCACCTGGGTATTTGGCCACGCACCCTGGGCATTAGGCCACACCCCCTGGGCATTAGGCCACGCCCCCTGGACATTAGGCCACACCCCCTGGGTATTTGGCCACACCCCCTGGGCATTAGGCCACACCCCCTGGGTATTAGGCCACGCCTCCTGGGTATTTGGCCACACCCCCTAGGCATTAGGCCACGCCTCCTGGACATTAGGCCACACCCCCTGTGCATTAGGCCACACCCCCTGGACCTTAGGCCACGCCCCCTGGGCATTAGGCCACGCCCCCTGGGCATTAGGCCACGCCCCCTGGGCATTAGGCCACGCCTCCTGGGCATTAGGCCACGCCCCCTGGGCATTAGGCCACACCCCCTGGACCTTAGGCCACGCCCCCTGGGCATTAGGCCACGCCCCCTGGGCATTAGGCCACGCCCCCTGGGCATTAGGCCACGCCTCCTGGGCATTAGGCCACGCCTCCTGGGCGTTAAGCCACGCCCAGAACTATCCCCATTGTTGCGTCTCTTAGTCTCACACTATTTGCATGTTTACTGTATTACGTATTACGTTACGTATTATGTTAAGTATTATGTTAGGTTCGGCGTGGATCAAAGAATCTCCTGGACGATCTTAGGAATTTCATAGTCGTCATCCTTCTCAACGAAAGCCAACAGTTAAATTAAACAATGGTAAGCGCAAAAAATAATAAAATTATTTAACTAAGTAATAAACAGAACAAGTTTATTTACAAATACTGAATAAAATTGCTGGCACAACTTCTTCCGTGCTTAAAAAAAAAAACATGAACATCCCGTATATATTGGCAGCCTCAAATCAGTCGCGGATTCATGGCGCGCGTCACAGCTTCGTGCAAAAATTTCGCGGGGAAAAAAGCTTGGGGGACGGCGTCCCACAGGCAAACCACCTGCAATTTATCTGTCGTAAAGCGCCAATGTAACGAGCGGGACACGTGGACGGCGGCGTCGCGTAACGGTTGAAAGCAATTAAGCTTCCTTTCATCTCGGAAGGCCAACGGTGACTCGCGAGGTGCAATTTCGCCCGGTTGGACAAATAATTGACGGCGAACAACGACCGAAGCAAAACGACAGATGACTGCCGGGAAACCGGGGAGACAAATTGAACGGTGCTCGCCCCTGACAGACAGAGGCGTAACGAAACACGGAAACGGAACGCGATTGTAGGGGATGCGCGATTAGTGCGATACGAAAATCTTCACAGGGAATGATAAATACCGGCAGAGTAACGTTGCCAAAGTCGCGAATCTCGCCCCTGAGGAATTTTAACGAGTCCGATAAACACCCAACGAGCATTTTACCGAGACAATTATTAATCATACTGTAACAGTTTCGGGTTGCTTCAGGAATTTTGATATTAACTCTGGAATATGTACCTTTCGTTCTTAGATTGAGACAGTTGAGCTGATTTCGCCGCTTCCACAGTGAATTATTTGACAATTCGACTGAACTTCGGAATTGCTCCACCAAGCTTCTGCTACAAATTACATTTCACTCTATTCGTTTCGATGGGCTAAGTACGAATATGCATTTCGTTTTCCGCGAAAATTACCAGTTCCCGAGATATCCCGAAGGAAACTTACGAGAACATTTAATCCTGCCCATAAGCGTGTGTCTATGAAACAGATGAACACATAAATTCGCGAATTTGAATTAAGACAAAATTTTGATTTACATTTCACACCACCATAAGCAACATTATATGGACAAGAATATGTATTCAAGGACGTGATAATTGGATTAACGTTACAAAGCAATATACAAAATGCAACTTATTTTCTAACTGCCTCTGTAAAAAGAATTCGATAATCTTCAACGGACGTATCGATACTTCTTCTTCCACAGGAACGGAAGAAATAATACCGTTAAGAGTACCGGCTAATCGTTAAAACCCAATATTTATTAAAAGTCGTTTCTTCGTTAAGCACAGTCGCAAAACCTTTACCGTAAATTCCGGAGAGATTAATAAACGTCGTCCGAATATTTCTGCACGGCGACTGCGCATCGGTCATAATGGAACGCAGCGAATTCGAAGAAATGAGTTATGATCCATGCGCGCGATGCGTCAACCAAAATTAATCTGGCGAAATTGTCCCGAGGTGATCCGGTCGTCCCTCGGCTTAATTGCGTTTCCTCTTGCGCGCTAATGGTAACTGTTGGGGCCTCTGACATTTTATTGCCTGTTCGGCAGGTGGATGGCGGAGGCTCGGGGGCCCGTGTTTTCTCGTAAAAATGGCTTCCGCGCGGCGATACTCCCGCGGCGATTAGCCGTCGAATCTGCTCTTCCGCCGATTCGATACAAAGGTACACAGCGTTGCAAATTGCACGCGTCGTCTCGTAACGAGCGGCCTCGATGGCTCTCTCTCTCGGAAAAGAAAATCCTTCTCGTCTCGTGTCGCCCTGAGCTCCCGCCATTCCTTCTCGCAGCCTGTATTTTCGGGGTTGTGAGTTTCGTGGAATCACTGTTTCTGCTTCTGCAATCACGCATTTATGAACACGATTGCACGACCGCACGCCGTCGCATACATTAGCCGGAACCAACTCCGAGATCCTTTCGATCAATTCGATCCTTTTACCATTCCTTCACTCGCTTTGGTCACTCGATAGCAGAGGATAGCTGTAGAGCAGTCCCGGGTAAAATAGTATTTTAAATAGAAAATAGTAAATAGTTTATTTTATTTTTAAAGCATACCTATAATCATGCAAATAAATTATTTTATTTATAAGAAAAAGTTTTTGAAATTTACTATTTGAAAATAGCATTTTATTTGGAAACTATTGAAAATAGTGAGACTTATTTTGTAGGACTGTGTAAAATAGTATTTCAAATAGTTGATAGCAACTCATAGTTTTCTGATATTTTATTGCGCGTAATGTTATTACGACATTATCGTCTGTTTATTAACATGAGACATGCAAATATTCGTAATTAAGCTACACATAATACTTTGTTAACTATTATTGTTTCTTATGTTAAAAATTATATTTTATAATATTAACTATTTGCTCAACTTATTTTCATTGTAAGGAAATATTTGAAATACAACATTAAAATATTTTATGTTATGTATCTGGTTATCAAAATAAAAATATTATATTATTTCCCAAAATGTTTCGTTTATTTGAATTATATTAAATTATACTATTTAAAATAGTATTTTAAATATTTGTTCTCGAAATTTTGCCCAGGTCTGCTATAGAGGTACGTGATTACTAACGCATTATGCACCTCAACCAAGACCTAATCAAAATTCGTAAAATGGCGGAATTGGCTGTAGTGGAGGTGACAGGTTTCTTCGAATATCTAAAAAACGAAGTCCATGCGGCGGTAACATGTGTAGGAAAAAGTTGTTCAGAATGATGATCGTGACAACATATTTCAAGGTCATCGAAATTGTTTTCCACAGTTTTTGTGATTTTTATACTTTGTATATATTTTGAGGAAATTGGAGTTATGTAAATATTTCTTTCCATGAACAGAAGTCTCTGTATGACAACTAGACAAAGGATTTTTATGCATATTCCTATTTTCACTGTTTTGTGATCATTAGAGTGTTGCAACTAATTCATTCGTTGGTCGAATATTAAAAAATTAGAAATGCGTTTATGCAAGTAAAATATGTCAGAATATGCAATAAACATGCACTAAATATGCAGCACATAAACGAAACGTAGTATCATTTATATTGTCATTTTTAATTGCTGTAATTTGAATTACAATAAATTACCATGGTTCTTTCAAGGTTATTGACTGTAAATTGATGTCGTTTCTCAGTTAATATTAATTTGTATGCCGAAAAAGATCGTTCGACATTGCAAGATGTAAGAGGGGCATATTTGAATTTTTATTCTTCCTACACACAGCTGTATTTGAATGCAGTTCACATTTAATCTTGATACCAAAGTATAGAATATGCTAGATTAATCAATTCCTGTCTAAATTAATACAAATAATTGCCAAATACACCTTTGAGAAGATATCAACTTCTTTATCGCTTGCCTTACAATAAATGTATTCTCTATTATTAACGAAGTTGTTATCAGCTATCATGGCGATCCAATTATTCAGTATTGCATGCTTAGAAGATTTTGCTGCGTCTTCACTTTTAAAATTTCCACTATAAACTTTATTGTGAGAACATCACTGATTTCTACCGGTACTATTCTTGCTGTGTTGTCACATTAACGGTTTCAAATCATACCGTGTATGATGTATGTACGTGATCTAGATGTTAAGTCACTTACATTTGTCAATAATACGTTGTTCGATACTTATAGATGTTATCCTGCAATAGGTCAATCATAAATGAAACGTATTTTTCACGATGTACATTTGTTACGTATGCACGGAATATGCATTATATTTGTGCATATGTCATTAAAATAAAATATGCAAAACATATGCGATATTCAAAATATGCAAAATAAAATATATATTTTGAGAATTCTCCTAATGAAAAAACATATTTCTGTCCAGGTTTCATAATTTTACCTGTTTCCTCGAAAAATATACATTTGCATAAACATCCGCAGTCTAGTTATAACTTACCTAATTAAAATATGTACACCGAAAGATTTATTCTATCGAGTAACTATTTTTACCGCACTATTGCAATAGTACTTGTGAAGTAGTGACAGTGATCCTTGGAACGGCTACGACCATCAAATGATTCACCTTCTTTGAAAAACGTGACACCATCAAAACCGTCTGCGAATTTTCATGAATCAACGATACCTGTATCTGAAAAAAATTTTTTTACGAGAATCAAATACCTCCAATGCAATGACTCATAAAGTGGTTTGTCTGTATCGACAAACGTCATTTTTCTACGACTGCAGGCAAGGGACGAGTGTTCCACGTATCGCCGACCAATATTTATTGTCAAGCTGCGTTTGTGTAACGCTGTCATTACACGAGGCCAGCTGTTATCCCCGTGGATGGGTATTAATCGTCTCCGATGATTTGAAGCAGCGAAATCGCTGCGGGGATATGTGTGACTCCCGTCGATAAACGTTATTTTGCTTGTACCACTCACGCCAACCACTCCCCGCAATGAATTATGGCTTTTTTTCGCCATAAACGTATCGGTCGCCGGTATGCACGGCTACGTGGTTCGAAACGCCGTGTGGCCGTCACTTGACGAGTCAATTACACTGCCAACAATTTGCTGTTAGATTTTCTCTCATTCTCAGACCCCTGACAAACCAATACACGAACCGAGAGTACTAAACTTTTTGCTAAAAAACTACAATGCTAGTAAATAAAAAATGCAGAAAGATAATTAAACCTTAAAGTTTACTCTATATATGTCCTAAATGCCTAGCTGATAAAAGTCCCAGAAGTATCCCCACTGCCGCGGAGTATACCCCGCGAGAGGTCAAGAATAGTATAACGATATATGTCCGTGACGAGACCCGTGTTTTGGGCATATATCGAGTAAACACTGTATTGAGCAGTTACATTTTCTTTGAGACCCCTAATCATTAAATATATTATGGGTAAATAGCCTATACAATTTTTATATTTATTTATATTTTCCTGAAAAATATCTCGGCTTTTCAAAATTATTCGTCCAGCTATTATGCCATTATTACGGCTATTAAAGCAAAACAATTCGTATATAAGATAAAAAATTGAATCAAAGATTTGATTCCTATAAGAATCAAATATAAAATTAGAAAATTCAGGATATTCATAACTTCAATATCATTGATGACCAATAGATTTAATGGTAAAATATGTAGGGTTTCATAATTCATCAATAAAATAAAGAGTTTTTAGAGAAGGAATAGAAATAATTAAAAGTATAATTATAGGAGTAATAGTTCATAAGATTTCGATATTATGATTTTTTAATAAATTTAAATTTAAATATTTATTTTTTAAAATAAAAGTTAATATATATAATGTAGAAATAGTAATTATTGTTAAAGTAATTATAGTAAAATTATAAAAATAAAATAAATTATCTGCAAATGGTGAGTTAGGATCTTGAAAGGAATATATATTTCATGTAGCAATATTTATATATATATATATATATATAAATTTTAATAAAAATTCATTCAATTTTATTTATGAGTCTTAAATTCATTACACTATTCTGCCATATTAAAATTTAAAGATAATGACAGGGAGTTCATTATATGAATGTCTTAAAGGTGGATAATTTTGTAGTCATTCTAAAGATGATTGAAAATATTTAAATAAAACTAATCGTTTTATAATTAATCTTTCTAATATTGTAAAGATTAATAAAAATAATCTATTAAAAGTAATTAAAGAACCAATAGATGAAATTAAATTTCAACAATAATAGGCATCGGGGTAATCTGAGTATCGTCGAGGTATTCCTATAAGACCTAAAAAATGTTGTGGGAAAAATGTTAAATTTACACCTGTAAATATTATAATAAATTGAATATTTAATAGTTTTTTATTTAAAGTTAATCCAGCGAAGAGAGGGTATCAATGAATTAAGGTGGATAGGAACTGAAGCCAGATAGGAATTCGTTTCTTTCGGTAACAATTCTTACAAGTTTAAAATAATGTAACAATGTTTGCGAATTCTTTCCAATCCTTCTAATATTGTACATTTCACCAGCTCATTTTTGCCATATAAACGCACCAAATCCGAATTCTACCGATCATCGTAGATTCTTTACTCGTTATGGACAGTTGAACAACTGATTTCGAGTACAAGGAGAAATCAAAAACAAATCGTTTAATCGCAGAAACCAGCTGCACAACAAAAACCTCGTTCCGCGAGACCATCGGCAAACGGAACAGGCCGTGGACCTACGCCTAGCTGGAGGCGGTAGGCGCAAGAAAAGTTAGGCTCGCGACACCTCGAGCGATACCTTGTCGGGACGAGTTCATAAGGCTCTGGAAATCGACTTGACCGGCAATTTTCGCCGGCGGAATCTCCCGTGGCCCGTTATCAACGGGTTACCTCTATATCAGCTTCGAGGTTGAATCCGGTAGGGGTCCCATTCGGGGGCCCGATTTGACACAGTTTTCAGCCGTGAAGACGGCTTAAAAGACACCGGCGCTGAATTACGATCGCCGGCGGCGGTTATCTGGCGCAGCTGGCACAATAAAATTGAAATCGCATTGTGCCGCGCGGTTTGCTCCGGAGGCGCAGCAATCAACGTTACACTTTTATCGTTCGGGAGAAACGCGCGCGGGCCTCGCACGGGCTTTATCTCGCTCGTGGCGCGGCGCGTTTTAAATTGTGTAACCTCGTTCCCCCGTTCTCCGATCCGAGGATAATTAATGACGGGGGAATGCCCCCGACGGACGCGGCGCGTTCGAAATAAAGTTGTAGAGACGGGTGTCGTTGAACCGCGGGGAAATCGTGACGCTGATTAAGACTATCTCCCTCGGGGTTAATTGGACGACCGACGCCGATCCAGACCGGCCCAAGGTGTTTTAACTAAGAGGTTCACCAACGTCCTCGCGTTTCTCTTTTAATCCCCGATTGCGATTCGACGACCGGCCCCGGCCGATGGTAATTGCCGCGGTCCTCGGATTAGCGGATTAAACGGCGACGGTAACGCGGGGCGCGGCTCTAGACGACATTGTACAGCCCTGGTCGAAGACGCTTGCCTCTCAGTCGGGCCTCTGCGGTTATGGTTATTCGAAAGGACTCTGTGTTTCTATACTGGTGTTAGTCTACAGTACAGGACACAATAATAGCCCGGTTATCGTTTCTGTAATATTCCGTCCTAATCTAGTCTAATTTATAATAAATAATAGTTACTATTTTAACCTAACCCATACTTAACCAATTGAGCCTCCATTGTTATAGTTGTTCATAGAACCTGTGTCTTTCAGTGCCCTGTAAATGTACAGTCTGGGATGAAACAACGGTTCACTATTTTTGTTCATTTTTGAAATCTAATCAATTCGAAGCCTTTTCTTCGCGAATTTGTGGATTATTTACAAACAATTCAAATATATTCTACACTCGAAAACAATCTTTACAATGTATCTAACAGGATGTTACCAACGTAATCAATTTTTATCCCCATTCAAATCCTAGAATTCCAGCCTGTCCTACTCCACGCTTCTTATCGCTAAACCGTTGCGGCAAGCTTACCTAATCCGAGGAACAGACGCTCCAGCAAAGCTTCGTTGCTACCATTTATTGGTTCATAAACTCTTTCCCACTTGGACACATAAAATTCAAACTTTCCAACCTGGTTCTCTAATCCGAGGCAAAATGCGAGCACTAATCCGAGAAACACGATCCAGAGAAGGAAAGCGTGTTCCGTCTTCGACCAAGTAATTCGCGCAGCGAAATATGCTATCAAAAACCAGTTCGCCCTCGGACAATCCGAATATTCTGATCAGTTTTTTAATTACGACCTGGGCGAACGAAGCGATTTGTTTTTCAAGCGAGGATTTCGCTTCGCGGCACGCGCTTCTCGCCTTAATTTATGCATCGTGCCCGGTGGAGGAACAAGTTCCGTCGGAAACGGGGACAATCTTCGGGCCGATAACAGCCCACAATAACAATAATAAAGGCCCGAACGACACCAGGATGTATAATTCTCGATGATATTTCTGTCGCGGGCGTCGCCGTTGTCGCCGCAATTCGAGACTGTCGGCTTGTTGAACAAGTTCTCCCCGGTAAACGAGGACACTTTTTAGCAGTCTGCTTCGTTACTTTATCAGACGATAAATATTGTCGGCTATTTAGCGGGTATCTTTAACAGCTTCTCACCGAGATAGATTAATTGGTGATAATTAAGCACGATTATCGATACGTCTCGCCAAACCGCTTATCGACCGAATACACAGCCCGCAATCTCGGCTCGCAAAACCTGGGCCGACCGGTCCTCAGTTAAGATAGGGCTCTAACAAAGTAGAATTTTAACGAATGAAACGGTCATTTTAATTTCGGATTCCATACTTCGTAAGCAGGCTGCGAGTTTTCTGAGTTCATAGAAAAATTGAGTAGGTACAATTTAAGATAGCGAAAAACTAAAAGAGTTCAGCCATTTTTAACTTACCATTAAGCGTATAAATTGATTCATGTTCTTCATTTTATTATTCATTTGTAAACAACTAAAATATATTCAAGTTTTGAAAACATTCCTCCTGGTTTTTATACATTTACACCATCTTACAAGTAAGTGATGAACGCATTAAAAAATTTAATTTAACAGTAAGTTACAACTGGAGCATTAAGAAATTTCTTAGAAGAATGTTCTTTAAATATTAAGAAATATTTCCTAAATATTTTCGAATAGACATTTTCCATGGGTTCTGTTTCTGACAGCTGATGCACTCTTTTATTGTGAATAAAAATTCATTGTCTGTTCATATTAATTGAATGCCAACATTTTCCTATTATTTTCTTCATTTTCCTATTACGAACGAAAGTATTGATACAGCAATTAAAAGGTAGCTCTTGATCGTCATATAAGCTCTTGATCAATTCCATATAAACGTAAGGAATACTAGGAACAATGAAAACATATTCCTCAATTTTTTAAAAGAGAAAAATTACAATTCTCAAAGCGTTGCCACCCCTCTAAATTTTGTTTAAGAGATTTTTTATTATCTATGTTATATGTATGTCAGTGGTTCTTGAACTTTCTTTTCTGGTGAAAATTCACATATTCAAATATGTGTATCAGTTACATATTTGGCTATTTACATATAAACAAATCCAAATTTTGCGATATCCAGTTTGAGAACCACTGCTCTATATAAAAAAAAGTTAATAATTTTCTCCTCACCAAAAATCCCCCCAAAAAAATAATTGGCCTAGGGTAAGGGACCCAATTACTGTGGCGGTACCAATTACCGTGCCTGTATTAATTATACTTATTTTTAAGCATTTTCAAGCAGTTTTACCATTATTTTAACAAATTCTTACTCTCGAAGATTACCACTTTTAACATTTTTTTCTTCGTTCAATTTTTACTATGTGATTGAATGTATGGTCGACCACGTTCTTAACCGACAAGCGGGCTTAACTTCACCTTAGCAACCCAGGAATTTTTAACTTTTTATTATATAATCCTGTACACCTTGACGAGAAAATGACAAAAATCGAAGTTTTAAGGCGAGTAATTCACTGGTTCGACAAATAAAATTAATAATAATTACAAACGACTATGTATTATTATTCTAATTTTGGAATTATACAATTATTGCATTATTGTACTTATTGCATAGTGCTTGTGACTAGATGGAAAGTTAAGAAAATTTAAACGACTAAAATTTTAATAATAATTAAAAATTACCACGTGTTAATGTTTTGGTTTTGTAATTTTTTGAAAATTAGAATCTTAGAGGGAAATGCTTACGATGCTCATTTATTGCATTATATGCACAATAGATTGAAGGCCGGCGGCGGCGCAGCGGTTGCAATTCCTCGCGCTTGGATTCGATTGGCTGACGGATGGGAACGACTTTCGCGAGAATTCCGTACAAGGTGCAGCTATTTGCAGTCAAGATTAATCGGGCCAGCGGGGAACATAACGACTACATCGTCAGGATTACGAAAATACGGTTTCGATATTGTCCTCGGTTGAACCGGGCTTAAGGAACGTGTTCATTAACGAATTCCACCGAACCGTTTAACTAGTCTATAATCCCGCATCCACGAACCTGAATCCTGACATTCCGTTTCACAAGGTAAATCCTAAATCAACATCTGGTAAGCAGGTGCAGCGCACGCCGTGTAAGAATTAATGAAATCCCTGCAATAAATACGGATCTTAAGAACTATACGTTTTCGATATTTAATCTTCTCGTGATGAAATCGTTTATGCGCCCATCCAGATCCTGTCCAAGTGCTTTCGCAAGATTGCTATAATATCCTCTGCCCGATTATTACAATCGTGGCTCCGATCTTTTCTGTCAAACTGACAATAAACTGCAAACATTCGATAAATGACTTTAATGGATCACATAAATTATCGACTTTTTCCTATATGCGTTGTAATTTCTGCTGCTTTTATTAACAGATTACGGCCTTAACTTTTATTGTTTCAAGTTATAGTTGGCGAACCGTGGTTGTATACGGAGAAACGACGTTACAGCTTGGTGTAAGCTATTTATTTTATTCACACAAATGTGAACATTTTGAAGACCGATGATATGCTTCATCTTTTTGGAAAGTATAATTCACGGTATCTTCAACTAAAAATATGACGAGGAAAGAGAATCACAATTTTTTATTGGATAGTCATCAATCTTCAAAGGGTTGATGCACGAACATAGAAATCTAGAAGAATATACAGCATTTGTTTAAAATATAGATATTTTTAGACGATATAGGGGAAGCAGCCCAATTACTGTGCCTATATTAATTATACTTATTTTCAAAGCATAATAGATATTGAAAAAGAGTTACATTCATTTCATTAAAATCAGTTAATATTTCTTTTTTAATATCCATTATGCTTTAGCCATCACAGTTAGCCATTAGAGAATGTAAACACACTAAATACAAATATGATCGTCTTTCGTAAAGGTTTCAAGATATTATAGTTATCGTAAGAGGTAAAATAAATCATAGGGGTTGTTACGAGCCAGGGCTGCGAGCAACGCGAGATTCCGGCGAGGGGTTGTTACCCCGAGAATAAGGTTTCAAAATTGGAAATCTTTGTTAATCTGAATTTAACATTAGCAAGCCTCGTAACTTATATAATTTAAGTGATACAATCCGAGCGGTAAGATTGTATCATGTGGGAACGTTCAATTATTAGATTAGGATGTTTGGCAATGATCAAGGGTTGTAATTTACGCGAGTTAACAAACAAGACAATTTATTCTGGATTCAAATAGCTTACAATTGTGATTGTTGTGTCGCGAGTGAGGGTAATAAATGTACAATTATAGAAATTGATTACCTATTGATGAAGACTCGATGGGACAACGAGGGAAGGGGGGGAGGATGGGTGGGGCTAAAAAAACGACCGGAATTTCTGGAAAATACGGAGCAGAGGGTTTCCGGGGGTGGAAATTGACCGAGGGAAGTTCCGAGCCGGAAATTTCCATGCGGGCAGCTCGCGGAGCCTTTCCCCGAATTAACGAACCGCGCGAACCGCAATTTCCTAAGTTAGCTAAATTGCGAGAGGCCCGGGAGGGGCTTGACGTTCCACCGAAGACAAAATTACACTCCTCCCCACGGAAACGGTTGCGTCCGAGAGAGCACACGGATCCGTTCAACCCTCCGGCGTGGACCCGCAGCAGCCCGATTCCGCCTAAATTAAATTACACTCGGGGGACCATGGGGAAGAAGATAGCACGAGTGGGAGAGAGAGAGAGAGAGAGAGAGAGAGAGAGGGAGGGAGGGAGAAGGAAAGAATCGTTTGTAGGGGCCAGAACGAGGAAAGCCCGGGCTAATTAATTGCACGGAGGAAGGAGACGGGATGACATGCGGGAGCCTGGAAGTGGACGCACGGTAGCTCGTTAAATTTTAGGGGCGTGTAGATCGAAACCTCCGCACGCTTACGCTCAAACGAGCACAGGCTCTGCCGGTAGGTACCGAGCCTGATTGAAATCTATCAGCGAGCGCCTAATTTAATTAGGTGTGTTGCGAGTGACGGCTGGAATACGTACCGTGAGTGCTTCCGTGTCGGCCGATAATTGCTGTTGATGCTTGATGCCCGTGGCTCTCGAAAAATCACCATTGTTGACCGCCGAGCATGATTCAGGCTACCTGCGGCTGCGCACGATGCATCGCGACCGCTCGTGCCGCGGTCTGTGCAATTATTTTTGTCTTCTGACCGATGCATAGTGGTCCGAGAACGCGATTTTATTGGGCAAAAGTTAAAATGTCAACGGAACTTTCTAAAAGTTGGGGATCAAGTGTTTTTGATGTCACTGATAATGAATCTGACACCAAAAACTGAAAATGCAAAATGGTGGATTCAATACTGTGCACATATAATCTGGAAATTCGCTTTTTGTGGTAAAAATTAAGGAGACACACATATCGACATAATATAAGTAATATGTATAATATAATTATATTATTTTTGATTACATTATACATATGCGTACTATTAGAAAGTACGCCTATTAATATATATAAAACATTCACTCAAACCTGCTATATTATGTTCTATAATGAGTTCTGAGAATAATTAGTTCCACTTCCAATTTCAGAATTTTGTATTCAAAACGTTACCCTCGATTCCAAAATTATTTGAAATTAATAATATTATGTCTACCGGAAAGTTCTGTCCGTTTTTTGAATTGAAAGAAATTAACACAATTTTCATACATTTAATAATATTTATTGTAGAATATACTTTCCATCGTTTTAGGAGAGTACATGTGTGTAAATAAAGAGAGTAAACTTGTGGTGTCACTTAGTGTGACACTATTGGACAGAATTTTCCGGTAGACCAAATATTTTGGATTTTGCAGGTTTGAAGTGTATTGCTACTGTGTAGCAAAAAAGTTTTTCAAAATCTTGAACTACGAATATTGATTTTTGGCCAGTAAAGTCACGTTCTTAGACCACTGTGCGATGATGGGAAGTCTACGATTTTACTTCAAATTTTGAAAAATTGGAATTCTAGTTTCTTCATATTTATTCTGTTCCTAATCAATAATATCATGAATTTTCATTTGCATTTTTTTTTTAAAGGCGCACTCCACATCTTATGTAAAATAAACAATTTTTCTTCCTGAATAGTTATGTTCTTTTTCAATATGTTTAATATGCCGAAACTAATGCAGTAACATTTATAAATTCTCACAATTTATATACTCTTTTGAATTACGCCTACTCATTTTTTTCATAAGTGCATGAATCATTAAATACAATATGAATCAATCAGCAGCATTTTTAGATCTATTTAACGTTTAATTAGGTACATAGTTCGGCAATTTTTCCTACAGAGCTGACTCATTAAAAATAATATTAATATTATAAAATAATTAAATATTATTTACTACGTCCCAAAGTACATACCTTGTGAACATACAGATATACTCCAAAAAATTTTTCGAATTTTTCCAAGTTTCCATTTTTCCACAATTTTCACTAATTTACGGATTTTATGCTGTTATGACAAAAATGAGTAGCGAAGCATGGAACACAGGACGCATGAAATAGATTTAAGAGTAAGATATATAATCATCAACTTATTTAAATGATCATAGAAAGAAATCAATTTTTATTTCGTACCAGTGTCTTACAATTAATGTAGAAAATTTGTATTCTTCATGGAGAATTCAAAAAGATCAGTATTGAGCCGACGCGCAGGTTGCAATGTCTCGTCAAATTAATTTATAGAATTTGTCCCAGACTATCGACAGTGAAAATTACATTTTAAGATGGTCGCCGAAACGTCTTCTCCAGCTAGATTGCCGGATTGCCTGACCGCTTGTCCACTTATTCCATTAAACATTTTATGACAAGAGATAATAATTTATGACCAAGCTCAATACGAACGAGTTTATCCCCGCGGCTCGCGTCAGCGGGGATGTCTCGACGAGTCCTTTCCCGACGGCCCGAAGAAAGCCCGAGGAATATTTCTTCCGTGACAATGACGGGAGCCCGTTGCTCTTCCCTGGCGACGATTAATCAAGAGAGAGAAAGGGCGAGAGAGAGAGAGAGAGAGAGAGAGAAAGAGAGAGAGAGAGTCCCGTGTGTCGCTTGGCGTAACGAATCCCCGCGAGAGTTCGACAACGTTTTAATTAAAGACTGGATTCAGTATCACTTGGAACGGCGAAATTAATCGACAAAAGGGTTGCACGCGCAAGGAATAAGGTTTTAACGACGAAACAAAATGTCGGGCCCGATGTAATTCACCGAGTACACGGCTTCGTGTGTAAAGAAAAGGGACCGTATCGAAATATTTTCCAGCTAACGAGCCCCCGGATTGGGGGCGGGGGGAGGGGGGCGGGTGAATCGAGAAAGGTATGAGTAGTTGCGATCGAGCTTGAAATAATTAACACGGCCCATGCATCGACGACGAACGAGCGTTCTGTTCAAAGACCATCGGAACACTCACTTATCTATTGGGGGAACCCGAAGGGAGCCAACACGGAGATCCCCCGGCCCCCGAAACTTGTTGCTATTCGATGTATTATCGGGACAAGCCCCGGGACGCAATTAACGGAAGAGGTGTGCGAAAAGGCGCCAGCTGTTGGCCCTCCCAGGAAGGACACGGGTGTCTGGTTTGCCGAATCATTGCTGGAATATCCGGCGACTATCAAATTAGCACGGCCCTGTACAGATAAAACCGTGTTGCTGGCTATCTGGAAAGGCGAGGTCTAACGGGTGCTGTTTTACGCCTTTTTCTTTCATGGCTCTTGCTACTGGTCAGATTTTGTTGATTATATGCGGATTATTGTTAATCACCGATGGATCTTCGTGCAGGATAAAATGTTTCTGTGGCGGTTGTTAGAAGTGGTATGTAGAACAGTAGTTTTGTATTCTTTTAGTAATTTTAAAAGATTGAATATCCTTTGAATCTTCTCACTAAAGTGTTTACTCGATATACAGTGACCAGCAAAGGTGTAAAAACACTTCGCTAGTTTTACAAGAAACGTGATAATGCAACCTATTTTCAATTGAATGATAAAGCTTAGGTAGTAATAATTATATGAATGTGAATGTGATAAGCAAAACATAATTGTTTGTGTTAGATAATATTAATAGTATTAATAATATTTTACATAAATGAGGATTTGAAGCAATGTTTACAGTTTCGCACGTATCGTCAGAAACGGTTACGATAGTACATAAATGCTAGGGAAATGAGATCGTTAACAAACACTGATAGCCAACTGTAGTGAAACACGTTTAGACTGGTGTTTACACAGTTTTTCTCCTATTTGAAAGTTAGTTGACAGGCGTAAGTCAAGATGAAATCACTTGGTGCAGCTAAAAGAAACAGTATCATTTCATTGTGCGATAAAGGTTTTTCGCTACGACAAACTGTAGTAAAATGTGGTGTAAGTCGTACGATGGTTGCAAGAATAAAGAAAAGTTACGGTGGTGTGTCAACTTCTTCAAGAAACGGTAGGCCGCAACATGTTTCTGACAGAGCTGCACGTGAAATTGCACATCGTCTTCGGTCTGAAAGTCATAAAACTCCAAAAATCGCGGCTCAAGACGCTGGAGTAAAAGCAAATAAGTGGACCATTCGCCGCTCCTTAAAGAGAATCGGGTTAAAAGCGAAAGAAAAGAAACGCAAGCCAGCTCTTTCAGACAAAAATATTAAACTACGAAAAAAATTTGCTCATACATACAAAGAATGGTCAACAGAAGATTGGAACAGAGTTATATGATCTGACGAAACAAAAATTAATAGATTTTAATCTGATGGTAGGTCTTGGTAATGGATTTCATCCGAAAATAGTATTCAAGCAAGTAACATGAAACAAACTATGAAGTTTGGGGGTCGCCCAATTATGTTTTGGGTTTTTTTTTACTCATAAGGGTGTTCGTCCCTTAGTTCGGATAAAAGGTATCATGTGCAAAGAGCATTATTTAAATATTTTGCAAAATAATTTACTTTCTGCTGTTAATTCTACTGAATTGGCTGAAGATGAAGTAGTATTTCAACAAGACGAGGACCCTAAGCATGCTGCAAAGATAGTAAAAACCTCGATAGGAAATCAAAAGTTTTCTGTGATGAAGTGGTCAGCACAAAGTCCATGTATGAACCCAATCGAAAATTTGTGGTTAATTGTGAAAAAAGGCTAGCAAAATATGACAATCAACCTTCAGGTGTTCATGAATTGTGGAAAAGGACAGAACAAGAATGGCACAACATTGAACCGGAAATGATTAAAAATTTAATAGATAGTATGCCACGCAGGTTAAAAGCAGTACAAAAAAGTAAAGGAAAATGGACAAAATATTAATTTAAAGCTTTATTTCCACGAGAATTTCGATAAATATTCCGTATATTGTTAATATTAACGAAAATAAACTGTTGTGTTTTGTTTATCCTATTCACTTTGTAATTATTAATACCTAATCTTTATCATTCAATTGAAAAATAGGTTGTATTATCACGTTTTATGTAAAACTAGCGAAGAGTGTTTATACTTTTGCTCGCCACTGTATGTCCAAAACACGGGTCTAGCCAGGAACACATATCGGTACAGTGATTTCTCTATATATGTCGCCAAGATCTGGATGATAAAGTTCGCAGAATTATCCCCACTACAGACGCCGAGGAGTGTAAACATGACACGGCGTCTCCTGGACGATATATTTCGTTGGCAAGACTACTGTTGTTGACATATATCGAAAATTCACTGTATACCCCGTGACAGTAGGGATAGTTCTGGGACTTTTATTGGCTAGACATTTCAGACATAATTAGAGTAGACACTGTACTTTGAAATTCGTCTGTCTAATTTTGTCACAAATGCATAAAATCCACAGTCTAATAGTCAGTAATGTAGACTGCGTATTTTTATGCAAAACAAAAATTTTTACCATGGAATATTTATTTATTTATGATTGCTTCAATTCAACTGGTTTATTTTGGATTGTTTGCATTAGTTGGAAGATATAGAAGAAACATAGATATTCAGTTCCGTTCTTAATAATTTTGAGGAGCTGGACATAATACAACAACGTTTCTAAACTCTTTATGTCCGTTTTCTTTTTTATTTGGTCTACTCATTTTTGCCATAAATGCATAAAGTCTAGTCATTAGTTTAAACTTTGCACTAAATTGAAACCATGTGGGTTCATTTCTGAAAGTGCAACCCCTATAAGCGTTCAGCATGAAAAATAGAAAAGTTACTAGACACTTGATCTTATACACTGTTTCTAAAAATTTACTTTCTGTTTATCAGTTTTTTCGATATGTTTACGATGTTCACATTTAAAATCTTAAAAATTTCCTCTTGTCAGCAAAATATATTATTTAACTATTAGTTGGGAAGAACTGGAATCGGTAATTGTTACGAAGGAAAGGTTTGGACCTATAATTTATTATATAATCGAAGCAAATGGACCCGAACCCGGATCCTTCTTTTCCCCGGAAGCACACTTAACCAATTAGGGTTCCCAGACGAACAGATTGGTAATTTCTATAATTACCGTTCAGAGAACTCTATTTCATTCCTCAATATTCTCTACCATATATTAATTTTCAACTGTTTTATTTATTGTTTGGCGAAACCTATATTTCAAATTTCATTAACTCTTTAATAATATTCATTTAAGAATATTAAAAATTGTATCAAGTTATTTATAATAATATTATTAGAGAAGTATTAAGCAAAACTTTAGTAACAATTTAGAATTGCTTTGTCGGTCAAAATGATTCTACTACCATAACTAATAATCATTCAGTAAATGATGTTCATTTGAATACATACTTAAGTTCACAGTTAAAAATGATCATAGCGAAACTGGGGATATTTTACAAATACATTGTATTTTCTTAATTATAAAAATGACAGAAATTATAAATTATAAAAATACAATTACATGAATAGATGTGTTTATTAAGGAGTTATTAAGATTTACATTAATTTGGGTTACTAAATGTTTTGCCTATATTTGTTAATGTTTGGGGGCTTTATAAAATAATGTTAAACACTAAACCTACCACGGTCAAAATGACCGATTTTATATTTTAAAATTATTGAAACTATAAAAATTCATTTATGGAAAATAGTGGAATAAATATTCTTGTTAAAGCATTTATTATATTGAAAATCATAGAATATCTTTAGGGTTGCCATATTTATAAGGCAATATTTACCAGATACTGTTAATGCTTGGTAGGTTTAGTGTTAATGGGTTTTTAAAAATGATGAGATAATCTACTATAGGTAATGTGTTAAAAAAACTGTAAAAGGCATCGGTTTTTTAGAAATTAAAACCTGAATGCCCGCTTAATAAACAAATCGATCCTACCATAATAGGATTAAAGTTTCTCTATCCCCTCCTCCAAAAAAACCACCGAAAATTTCACACGCTCAGGCGCCAATACCATCGTCGAATAAAATCCGATTTATCAGCTACCAATGCCGGGCGAAAGTCTCTCGGCAAAGTGAATTTCCGAAGCACGCCGGGTGGAAATGTCGGGTTCGCTGATTCGCTTGTCCCGCTCTTGCTTCGAAATAAATAAAAAGGAAGAGAAATCGTAGGTGCCAGGCGTAAAACGCGGCGGCGGTAAAGAAATTCAGAGCCGCGTCACCGGGACAGAGATCGCGGCGACCATTTATCACCGGTCGCATCATCCATCTCTCGCAGCTGGAAATCTCTATTTGCATCCGAGGCTTATCTGGCGTCGGACGGTGCCAGGCCCGTCGACGACGACCACGTCGACGACGAGGAGCCGCGAATCCCCCGGCTCTGTCGCGATCGTATAACGAATCATTCGGAAATTAACGGTCTCCCGTGGCCAACGACGCTAACGTGTCAATGGGCAACTTCGTCGTCTTGATCGTTGAAAAGTAATTCTCTTTGGAACTGCAAAATCACCTTGACATTTTCTGTGAGCCCGATTAACGAATTTACATACGGCAGCCTGTGAATGATGAAAGTATTCTCTTTCCTTATGTGCTGAAATTAATTTTTTCTTATTTGAATACGTAAACGTTCGGAACTTTTTCTCTACTCATGTCTATATACTTTCTTATTTTATTTTATACTTTCTTATTTTCTTATTTTATTTCACGATTTATATTTTATTATAAATCGTGGTTTTATCTTTCGGCAATGTACATGGAGTATTTTAATTCATTTTGATTTCGATAAATTGGAGTAATTTATTTATTTTATTGGCCTAACTTCACCTTAACAACCTAGAAATACGCATAAATTTTGAACCAGTGGATTGCTCGCTTTAAAACTTCCATTTTTGGTATTTTCTCATAAAGATGTACCGGATTACATATTGAAAAGTTAAAAATTTCTAGGTTGCCCAGGTGAAGTTTAACCAATTTATTTACTGCTAGTTACAAATGACTAGACTATGGTACTTTATGCAAAATAAAAATTGTCTGTGTTAATTACTGGAAAGCGGTTATATGAAAATCGATTTCTTCTCTCAATAATTTTGATAAGCTGTAATGTACCAGTAATATTAAATTCATCTGATGTTTTTACTTTGTGTTTCACCTCTACCCATTTTTGCGCATAAAATCTGCAGTCTTTAAATGACTAATATTAATACAACTTGCCCCAAAAGGCACTATAACGTATGAAAGTCGAACTTATTTACAAAGAAATAAATTTGAATTTTTGTCAAATTTTTTACAATTTTTGTATAAAAAAGCGGAGATCGAAGCAAACAGTTACCTTTTGTTTCTAAAAATATATAATGTTACGATTATAGTGTAAAAGAAGATTTCCAAGTTGCCATTTGGTACAGCACAATTATTGAATTAACAACTATTCATTAGGATATCAAACCAGTGTCGCTAGATTAACACTTGTCTCCCCACTCTACCTTTCTCTTCTACGACGCTATTCCCCCACGCTTCCGCCACAGTCTGGTCACGTGACGTGTTTCGTTTCTGTCGTGCATGGGTTGCACCATGTCACGCGACTGATCCGGTACTGCTAAAGAAAGAGTAACTTTTTCCCTTAGATTCGTGTCAATTCCCCTGATCTGGCGACTCTGCATCAAGCTACCGGCAGGTGAAGTATTAAGTTATACAATGATTTCTCTATATATGTCGCGAAGGCCTGGATGATAAACGTCGCGGAATTATCCCCACTACCGCAGGGTATATTCCATGAGGGGCTGCGAAGCTCGACAGGCCTCGGACGCTGAGGAGAGTAAACATAACATTACTCGAGTATGTCTCCTGGATGATACAAGACGCTGGCAAGACCCGTGTTGTTGTCAACAACAACTTGTTGATATATATCAAGAATTCACTGTATTCAGTATTTGTGGTAAAGATTAAGAATTCTTTTAGTATTGATGAACAAGCTGTCCCTGTTATGGATGAATGTTTATTTTGATATTTCGTAGTTCCTGTTCAAACTAAAACTATTACGCACTAGAAGTAATAAAAAAGTCCACTGGGAATAGATTCACAATTTTTACAGACTCAAAGAGTGCTATTATGGCCATTGAAGATTTGGATACAACTGATGAATGTATACAGGAAATACAAGAAAGTTATAACTCGACGGTTGAAACCGGCAAATCTATTACTCTTTGCTGGATTCCATCGCATATGGGTATACAAGGTAATGAAAACGCTGATAGAGCAGCCAAATTAGCAGCATGCAACACAAATGAAACAAATTACCCATTATACCAGACTAAAAGATCTCAAAAACAAGCTAAATAAAATTTTTAGGAAACAGGTATTTGACAAAATTCAAAGGAACTACATACAAAAATATCATAATGAAGGGGTGGATTCTGAATGGCATAAATTTCCAAGTTCAGGAGATCGTCCAACTCAAACTTCAATTTCTAGAATCAGAATTGGGCACTCAGAAATAACACATTCATTTTTGTTAAATAAGAAAGAAAACACGATCTGCGATATATGTAAAGTACCAGTTAGCATTAATCATCTAATTATAGAATGCAAAAAATATGAGAATGAAAGGAAAATGCTAAGTTGCCTAGATCCTTACCTATTCTGTTAAGTTCTAAGGAGTATATCTCCGGTCTTGCTAAGTATATCAAGGATACAAGTATGTATAATATATCGTAAGAAAATGTACCGTGTTGCTAATGACCTTTGATGTTGAAGCAACATTAAACAAATAAATGAATGAAAATTATTACTGTCACGTGTTTTTATCTGTTCCCACCGACACTTCTGACGTCACAACATTTATGTTCTAAGTAGAACCTATCAGGTAGTTCTAGAACCCTTTTGGACCTCGATAAGAAGGATTGTTGCTTTGAATTCCGCCATCGTGTTACGGGAATGTCGAACAGAAGTCCCGCAAAAAAGAAAGTTCGGCAAGGATTGTCTCGAAACCATCCCGGCGTTGTTCACCTTCGTAGCCGGGTGTCTTTCCTCGTTAAAGCTTGATATAAGCGTCCTGGCGGCACGTTATGGATGATCATGCACCGCGACAACGCGGATGGCAACCTGTCCTTCGAGACCCTCGACCAATCCCCTCGGTAGCGAGGCTGAACCCGCGACCCCGTTTCCCTTGATGAAGTATCGGATTTAACGACCCATTGTCTTCGGCCGAAAACGACGGGGCAACATTCGGTGGTGCACGATGAACGATCGTTTATTGAATCTGGATATCGGCGCTCGCAGGGTCAGAATGTGATACTTTGAAACTGCGTGGGACTTAAGTACAGTCCGACGCAGAAATACTATGCTGAAAGTGATTCCTGTGCGAGAGCGAGCGGCGTGATAACGACAAATTATATCGGCCAGGAAAAATATTCGCACGTGATCAAGCGATACGGGAAACGTTATCGGCTTCGTCGAAAATCGTCATAATAATGCAACGGATTTACACGTTGATAGCTTTATCACTCGGGAACACTTAACACACCCGAATAAAAATTTATCGCATCAGGTTAGGCTAATTCCAGCTGTTTGCCGTCTCATTCTATCTGTGTTTCTATTTCTGACTCGGCTCTTTTTGCTTCCCGCATTACGCTTTTGTATGTTGCTTATATTT
>CM052130.1:1361148-1378737 GCA_028454255.1 Halictus ligatus | reverse complement strand
GATGAAGTTAAAAATACTATTGCATTATTTTCAATGTAAAAGTAAAATTAAAAATTACCAGTAAATAAATATCTATTATGTGTTGCAATTTAAGCAAATTTTTCTTTTGCATAAAAGTCAACGCAGTAATCCCCAGGAATTAATTTCTTTTTCGTCTTGTAATGTCTTTAATCTTTCATTTTACCCTGGATCTTTGGCGGGCCTCGAATGGTTTATTATTCGGACTTTTAAAATTTTTTCTTTTATCGAGCGACGGCCTCTTTAAATTCGCTCGCAGCTTCGCGTGAAATATGATTTGACTGCCGCTGTTTTGGCGCCGTTGACGAACAGAGGCGAAACCAACCGCGCGTCGTCTGCGTTTCTGCTCGGTGCTCATTACCATCTGGCGCAATTTCGGTGATAATTTATATCCCGTCCCGTGGTGCGCACCCTGCTGAGCCCTTAATTCCAGAATTAATCTCCGACCGTGCGCGCCCAATTAATCTGCGATCGAAAGCGAGCTACCGCCACGACACTGTTACGCAATCTTTAAAACCGTGTAATCTTCCAAAAAAAAAAAGTAAAAACGTCGTAGACGAACGAAACTGAGATAAGTGGCGGTGGAAGATGCGACGGCCACTTTCCACGTGGTGCGGAGAAAGCGTTCGGCATACCTCTCGATCATCTCGTATACTGAAACTGTCCGTTTTTATGCGAATTACAAAAATTTTCTACTATCACATCCCATGATAATATTAATAATTTTAGTTTAAATTATATTTACTTTCCGCTCTTGGTGTTGAAAATACCCTCGTTCAATCGACATCCCTTGATCAAGTTAGGTAGAAGCGATAAAAAGCAGTAAAACAATTAATGTAGAATAAAAAACAGGATGAATAGAGAATGCGTCGATTTGAAAAATTAATTTGGTAAAAGAAAGTGAAACGCAGTGAAACAACGAATATATTGGGTTGTCCGGAAAGTCCGTGCCGTTTTTCTGTACGTGGCACTATGATAGGTCTGAATATGTCAGAATGATTGAAAACAAATGGTATGTGTACATAGTCTAAAAAGGTGATCTTTAAGGCATTTTTAGAAAAAAGTTTGATTAGGTTAGATTAATTCTTGTTAGCTTTATACGCCCTTAAATATGGTAGGAAACAGAAGGAATTACAAGCATTTGTGCATTAACCCTATTAACCAGACATTACACCCTCAGATTGTCATCTCTTTAGGTCAATACAAAATTCCTATAATGACAAAAACTTTAACTCTTTCGTCGATATGAAAAATCATATTTAAAAGTTTTTCGCCGAAAAACGTAAGTTACGAGAAAGATGGAGAAAGATTGTGAAACAAAATGGCACTTATATCAATTCACTTATTAAATTGAACGAAACTGAACTGTTAATAAAATGTATTTTCCCCTTTAAACGTCTTAAACAGTTTAAAGTAACGGTATCCTTAAATTCTCCTAACGTCGTTTCAATTTTGTATTTGACCTACGCATTTTTTTTTTGCCAAAAATGCATAAAAATCCACTGTGTCTAGTGATAACAAACTTTTTGTTGGGATCGAAAGTTGTGTAAGACCATTGTGGTCTCGCAGCGCTTATCGGCATAGAAATAACGATCAAAGATCATAAGCGCGGACGTGTCCGCAGTCCCTAGAAAATAATAATCCGGGAAGTGGCGGGCAATCGTGGCGCTATCAAACTGTCCTTCCTCGCTGACGTCGGACGTAACGATAAAAGATAGTCGGCACAAGGCGACACGGTCCAAGAACGATAATTCACGAAGATACGGGGGCTGCGGGTGACCCCGCCTTAATATTAATGGCTACTCCTCGACCCTGCGGAGATTAATAGAGGGAACGTTCCCCTTATGCGTTCTAGAGCGTGCTAGCATGATGTACGGAATGCAAAGTAACCCCCACGTTCAGCCTCGATCGTTGGTCATCTCGAGGAACGGCCACGGACCCGTTTCGCTTTCGTACAGCTTCATCGATTAGCGGCCTATCTACGTTTCTAGCATGTTAACGACTCCCTCCTATCGTTCTCTCTCTCTCTCTCTTTCTCTCTCTTTCCCTCCTTCGATCACGCATGCGAGCTTAAATCTAGTTGTCATTTATACACGTCTTCATCCAGGTCGTTTGTCATTTGACTTCGTCGATCGTGTTGGGAACGGCGCGACGCGGTCTCGTGTTTTAATTAATGGGAGGTTCCCGGAGCTATCGGAACGGCGAGCTTCCAGGTGCGAAACGATCAAACCAGGATTGTAAAAATACGTTCACAGCGAATTCTCAATATATGTGAACAACACGGGTCTTGCCAGCGTCGTGTATCGTCTAGGAAACATACATGATCCGTCTTCTGTTCACACTCTTCGAGGCCTCTCGAGCTCCGCGGCTCCTCACGGGGTATACCCCGCGGTAGTAGGGATAATTTCGCGACGTTTATCATCCATACCTTGGCAACATATATAGAGACATCACTGTACATTCAACGGTGCCTTATTACCTTCGACAGTTCAGCTAATTACAAGCAAAGCTGTTTCAGCACACAGGAACTATCAACTTTAGTTGACGATATTTATCCCACGGTTTGGCAAGTTTTGCATCTGTAAAAAACAATTTAAAACTTAATTTGTACGTATTTTTCTGAAAGTTATAATACGCGAAAAGGAAGACTCAAAGAATCTTTTAGCATACCTTTTTTACGTTTATTTTTGCAGAATTGAAAGCTGAAAAATGTATCGACTAGGTCCGGGCACCCCTACCATATCTTCCCAAGTTACCAAAGAATTCACTAAATAACCCCAGAAGCGTGTCATTTTACCCACATGACAGCCACCATGATAAATCGTCCAAACGGTCCTTCAAACGAGTCGTCTCGCCCGATTCTCAAGTTACACGTTCGCTGGAAGCGCATCGAAATAAAACATCGTAAAACGAGATTCGTTTTCGACAATACCGAGCGGATAGTACTCGCACGACAATGGTCGGTTGTTCCCACATGCAGCCACGCAGCCAGTTACGTAAAGTCGCGGAGGTTGGGGTCTATTGATAGCGGTCGTACGAAAATACGGGCGGAAGAAAAGGGGGCACGTGCCTAGGGATTCGACAACTCCTGGCGTGGCGGCCGGGACTATTTCCGCGTGGCCCGGGAAAATCGCTCTTCTCGAAATCTCCGGGCGTCTCGAGGCGTCCCGACGCCGCGGGAGTCGGGGCTTTCGCCCGAGAATTCGTCGCACCCTCGCAGCGGGTGTTGGCCATCGCGTGGTCTGGCATCCGTCTTTCGACTTCGTGACCGATTCGGGTTTCGAGAAACCCGGCGCAAGGAGATGACAATCTGCCGAGCCGCGAAGAAAAATGATCGACCAGCAATGAGCAAGGATGAAGAGTTCGAGGCCACCAGCTATAAATTGTCCTTCTGCCACGAGCTCCTGCGGGACACGCAACTTGAAACACGATAGCGGCCGTTTCTTACTCTTTCGGAACGACTTGGCTAAAGGAAATGGTGCATCGCAGTGCACAACGAACCGAAATCGCAAACGAGCTGGCCACAATTCAGGTATCCGTTAATTATGCATTATGAATAGCCTACCGATCTCAAAAAAAAAAAAAAAATGCTTTACTTGAGTTGCAAGGAACAGAAGTGAAATAGACATATTTATTTTCTTCCTTATTACATTCAGCAGATTGAAAATAATATAGTAATATGTTCAAATTTTTCTAATATTTTTGCCACTGAAAATTACGCCAACTAATGTTTGTCACAACTGCATGCAATCCACCGTCTAATTATCAATTACTGGACTGCGGATTTTTATGCAAAATAAAAATTCTCTGTCAATTGTACAAAATTCAAGTTAAATGGATACATTTCCATATAGTAGGGGTACCCATAGGTAATCAATTGTTTGCAAAGAATTTGTTTTGCCTTTAGTTCTGTACCGATCGTTGAAGAGGAAACACGTATTCTTGTACAGTTTTCGGTAAAGCAGCCTGTGTTCAAAATATTTTGAAAAGTATAATATTCCAAAGATTATATTCGTCATTGCATACTTTTTCATTTTCATGCGGGATTTAATGCAACGGTAACAACAAAGACAATTTGCGATGTTTATGGAGATGTATCGAAGGTCAACAAGTGTCAACGTTGGTTCGGAAGGTTTGCTGCTGGTGATTATGATCTCTCTGACAGGCCTCGAAGTGGACGCCCAGTTGAATTTGATAATGACACCTAAAATCTCTAGTGGAAGCTGATCCAAAATTGAGTATACAAGAATTATCGAGAAGCCTTGGGTTCACATGGTCAACTATACAAAGGCATCTACACGAAATAGGAAAGGCATATAGGCAAGGAATATGCGTATCGCATCAATTATCTGAGACCACCAATAATTAATGATTCGTCGATTACCATTTATTCGTCGATCAATTTGCACTTCATTGTTATCCAGAATTCGTAGAGATCCATTTCTTAGCAGAATCGTTACCGACGATGAAAAATGGATTCTTTATGACAACATAAAACGTTCTTAGCAAACCGCAATATCAACCCCTAAACCTAGCTTATCTCTTAGAATGGTGTTCCTTTATCTCATATTTATTTATTCCTTTTTTATCCCTTAGAAATGTGATTCACTTTGACTTGTTGAAATCTAGAGACACAGTTACTGCTGAGTTGTATTGTCAGCAATTACAACGGCTGTATTCGGAACTATTTTTTTTTTTAATTTACTTATTTACACAGGTCGCATCAACATCTAGATCATTAGCGACCACAGATATTATATTATAATTACATTAATAATCAGAATAATACATTATTATGTCTTTGTACTTAACATATAAGTCACTTGTAAGTATGCCGAGGAGAACAAATTTTATATAATATTTTATACAATATTACAGTGTGAAAAATTTTTGTAGATTTTAGGAATATTAAAACTTGGACTATATTCGTGGTGATAGCCAAGCGTCTTCTTTGGAAGGAGAAAAGCATTGCAGGATGAGATGTTCAATTGAAAGTGGTGTATTTCATCGAGAACATACGGGGGGAGGGTCTTTTAGAATCTTATGTAAGTGGGTCAGGTTAGTGTGGCCAATGCGAAGTCGGGTGATGACTACCTGGTCTCTTCTGTTAGTAATCGTGGGACAGTCGTTATTACGGAGGTCATGTCTTACCAAGGATAGTTTAGAGGGAGGAGAATTAGACCATTTATTGTTCCATCTATCCCAGATTTCCCTTTTGATTTGTTTATTCAAATCTCTGTAAGAAGCATCGTCCGCTGTTTCATTGCCCAATATCCCTACGTGGGAGGGAATCCATGAAAAAATGATTTCTTTGTTGTTATTTTTGGCTTTGATTAAGGCATTGATGATCTGTGTTATGATGGGGTCTTGGTTTTCGGAATTAGATAAGCTCTCTAGGACACTAGCGGAATCAGTGAAAATTATCACGTAAGGGTCTTGAGCAAATGAAATGGATTGAACAGCCTGTAATATGGCATAGGCCTCACAAACGAAAACAGAGCAGGAGTCATGAAGTTTGAAAAGTTTTCGATTATTGGGGAATGTAACGGAACATCCACATCCATCGTTGTATTTGGATCCATCTGTGATACTTTTGGGATACCTCTACGAAGATTTCTTTTTAAATAATGGGGTTCGTGAGATCTTTTTTAAATTCGCATAAGGAGGATTCAATTTTTGGAGGGAGGAGAGACCATGGTGGTTCAGTTAGGGGGACAATAGGAAATAAAGGAGGGAGAGAGAGAGAGAGAGAGAGAGAGAGAAAGATTGAATAGTATCTGAAACGTAAGATTTCATACGTTGAGAAAGAGGTTTCGGGAAATTAGATAGCGAGGTGGAGTAGATATGATCGAGATGGTTCGAGAAAACTTTAGAATATGTAGGATTAGAGGGTGTGGATATCAATTTTGCAACGTAAGTTAGACTAAGCTGTTTTCTCCTAAACTCCAAGGGGATAACATTACTTTCGACCAGGATACTAATTCAGAACTATTGAAAAAGAGGGCATCATTAGTCCACAGAAAAGGTGTAATACTGCAAATTGACAATGCCCGGCCCCATACAGCGAAACTCACCCAGGAAAAAATCAAAGAATTGCATTGGGAAGTTTTACTAGCATTATTTAAGAAATAAAACATTCACTTCTGTAGAAGATTTAAGGAGGCACCATGAGTCATGTTTTGCTTCACGAACCCTGGATTTCTATAAGAGAGGGATTGAAAATTTGTAGGAAAGATGGCGAACTGTCCTTAATGATAATGGAGATAACATAATAAATTAAGAAATAAAAACCTGAATTTACTACAAAGTTTGTTTTAGATTTCAAAATAATTGATTACTTATGGGTCCCCCACTCTCTTAAAAATAAGAATTTAGCAGCCCCGTCGACCTAACGTCTACTAAGAACAAATAGAAAATAAGAAACCGTAAACGTTTCATGCAACAGGCTTGAAAATTTTTATTGCAAGCAACACAGTGCTTCAGAAAACTGTTTATCAAATTTACCGACAAAATGTCTGAACATTCTCAGCGAGACGTGGAACCAACCGCAGCAAAATACATTTTTATTATCGGCAAGAATTAATTGAACCACCATGAAAAAATGTGAAGAAACGAGAAGATTGAACAAGATGGACAGCAATTAAGAGATCCGGTACGGTCCACCGACTGCGAGGCCACGTCTCCTATCTTCAGGGGTTCCTGCGATCAGTCCGGACAGCGGTTTAACAACTTCCTTGTGAATCCCTCCCACTGTTTTCCCCCCTCAATTAACCGGCGTCGATTCCTTCGGTGTCCCGCAGAATTACCAATAAAAACCGACGCCCGTAGAACAATTCACCGAATCGCATAAAACAAGTGCGCCACTCGACGCTGCTGCCCGTCTTAATTAAGATTCCCAAACGAAATCCTCGAAACGACACAGCCATTAAGCCTCGCGGAACCGAACCGCGGCAGGGGCCCTGACAGTAGAGGATATTTCGCGAAATGATTCTGCGGGCCCGATCAAACGAAATGTCATCGGTTACCCGCGGCGAGACACGTCGAAGGCAAAACGACAAGAGAGGGAGCCGGATGGAAAAAGTGGTCGTTGCCAAAGATGATCGGCCGGTCGATCATTTTGCAGTTCCCCAACCCCCACCCACGAGGTCGTGGGACACTAACGAATCGGCCCTCGCTTCGAGTGACACTTACGAGCCTGCGAAACGAATTAGCCGGTGACCGCAAAAAAATGAAGACTATTCCTAGTCCTTGAGGGGGCCCGAGATCCGTCGCTCCGCTCAGCTGGCAGGTGCGAGTAGCCTCGGAAATATTCAAAGAAAAAGTCCCGGTCTCTCCCGGCCAAGTGAGACTAGGAAGATCTTCGGGATCTCATCGGCGAATGTCTTGCTCCGACTAGTCCGTGCTATCTGCAAACACGGCTGGAAACGGGGCACGCAACGAGTCCGAAACTAGTTTCACAGATTGTGCAACGACACACCTGCCGGCGCCATGAAACACGACTTCTGAGGGCGGATTCTCAATTTTTTCGTAATTTTTTGAGTAATTCGAAAGTACACTCATACACGAAAGTATTCGAACGCTTACAATTCTAATATTCAACCAATTAAATATGTATGTTAAATTGAAGCATTTGATGTAATATGACACATATAGCAAGGGATTGGTCTTAAGACTACATAAGTAAGATTAGACAATAATTCAACGATTTGTACCGTGTTTACACTACATTTATTGTAAACACGTACCAGAAGCGGCTCACAAAAGTATTCGAACTTTGAAGAACTGACCATTTCCAACGATAATAGAATGTAAACAAATATTTCTCAGTTCACTAGCAGAGGGTCCCAGCGAAACAGTATTCAAAATTTTTGCCACAGTCTTCATTACTAATAATATAACAAAATGAATCGCAAGAAATCGGAAACAAGCAAGTCTGTCAGAGAATTAATAGTAAATTGGCATAAGGAAGGCAAATCAT
Organism: Halictus ligatus; assembly: GCA_028454255.1. NCBI lineage: Eukaryota > Metazoa > Arthropoda > Insecta > Hymenoptera > Halictidae > Halictus > Halictus ligatus. The sequence goes on along the minus strand of CM052130.1, from coordinate 1,370,741 downwards.
ACGGTGACATTGCACAACTTGTGAACAGAAGCAAGTCTACAATTCATTTAACATTAAATTGTTGCATTACTGTCTAATCCTACTTATGTAGTGTCAAGACCAATCCCTTGCTATATGTGTCATATTACATCAAATGCTTCAATTTAACATACAGATTTCATTAGTTGAATATTAGAATTGTCAGCGTTCGAATACTTTCGTGTATGAGTGTATGTGAGGACATTTGGCATACTTCTGCTGAGCTATGTGAATTTTTCCGGATTTTATCGTCAATGTAGATTTCGGAAATGGTACACTAGGTGTACGAGTTCTTTATCGACGATTGACATGTCTATGTTCCAATAAGGTTCAACTCCAAATCATTGAGTTAGAATCTCAGAGAGTGCTTTCGCTATTTTCATGATTTTTAAAGAATATAAATCATTTCTGAAGTTAAATATTGCTTAATGTTAACAGGAAATATGACCAGCGACGTGTCTCTCATCACCCCAAGTCTCCATCTTTTTTTTTTAAGTTTTTGTTAAGCTTATACAAATGATAACTTAAACAATAAATTGTACTCTTTGTCCTATCGAATTTCATTTAATTTGTATGTCAATGGGTTAAGTAAAACAATCTAAGTATTATTTTATGTATATGTTGTTTGACTTATGAAAGAAAATTATTTTGTGGGGACATTGTCCACACTTTGGACGCTAAAAAGTATGCAAGATAATGTTTTGATTGTGGGTTAAACGATAATAGGGCTCGTTCTTGTTACACCTTTAATTAACGCAATAAAAAGTCGATTTTTCCACCTGTCCGAATAAGAACATCCTCGTAAACGTCCCAGCGAAGCCGATCACCTTCCACCACTAGTAGAGATCTTATGGTCGACGAAGATGACTCCGAATTGGTAGTTTTGGCAATCTTTTCGGCCAGGCACCGGTCGCCCACGAACAAAAAGAAATTTCCAAGCTGCTGCGCCGTCAAGGTGAGAACCGCTAATTTCGTATTGTATCGGCTGGAGAATCGTTTGCGAATGAATTGCTACGGTGTTGCTCACGTTTTCGCGAGAACTTGTGGTTACGGGGCTGTTTAGGCAGGTTGTAATGTGAGATTTTAGAAGATTGCTTAGGCGGTTTCGTGCAACCTTCGTTCTTATGGCGAGATTAAAACACATTTTACATTTTGTGGCAATTTGTACGGTTTTAAACGAGTTTCTGTATGTTAGACTTCACTCGCACAGTCCACTTTTGATTTATGTCGATTGCAACATTTTCAAAGTCTCGTTATTGTAGACTGTGTTAGTTATTATAGAACTGTGAAAAGAATTAATTGCAAAACTATTTTATATTTCTATAAAGGCTACTTTAAAATTTATATTGTGCCTTATGTCATTTTCATATTATAGTTCGTGTATAATGGGCATATACACTTTAACAATCAAGAGACAATTCATATAGTTGTATTTAATTTATAAATTTAACAATATCTTTCCATTGTATTCAATACTATATCCCCCAAAAATACAGGAAATGTGCACTTTAGCAAGGAAGAAAAAATTGGTACAGTTCTATTTAATTTATATATTTTTTGTATTTATTGCGCATATCCTTTGCATACCTCTTGCACATGCTTTGGGTATTCTCTGCACGCACCTGCATAATCTCCTGCAGTCGATTAGCCCATTTAGATCAGAGAGTCATTCAGTCAGAATTGAATAAAATTTTCGTTATAAATATCTCTAAGAACGTTAAAAAAAGAAAAATAAATTGGAATAAGTCTATAGTTGTTACCCAAGCATCTAATGTATATTAAACAACGTTTACTACTATTATGAAACAAACAACATCTGATTTAACCATAAATTATATTTTATAAAACCCCATTACATATATGGTACAGCAGCCTCATGCATATTTAAACGTTAAAGTATGCCAGTTTATTTTTTCGTTTAATGAACTGTACCATATATGGTTCGATACACGGGTTAATAACAGTTAATAAAGGCTCTTCGCAATCGTTTCAAGAACCGAAATCGATGGCATAACAGTTCCAAGCCTTGCTGGTAGCTGACTTTTAAGGAAGTAGATCACCTTTTTTTTTATCGCTAATTCATTTTAAAATCCCGCCATTTTGGAAATAATTAAGATTTTCAGTTTATTTTGGTTCGTACCACAGCCACATTCATACGGATAAATATACTCCTTTTTTGTTCTGAATGAGCCGAAGGATTGGGGTCATGACAAATTTTCGAAAACACACTGTATAAAAAAATATATAGCTCATTTAATTTCGATTATTTTCAAACGCTTGTAAATATGTATGCAACATCCTAATGCAAAAAGTTTAATAGTTCTTCTGAATAAAATTCCTTAGATTGGTGGAAAGACGGCCTCGAAAAACAGAATGCTCCCTTAACCCTGAACCCCTTGCACTACGATCTATTTTGATTACGGCCATTAGGACTTTGCTGTTCGTAATTTCCTAGAAGAAAAAGAAAATTTACATTTATTACATATCTGTGTATTCTCTAATGGCTATATCTATTAGGATAGGAATTAAATTTTTTGGTAATTAAAAAGCATGAAACGTCCGTAGCCCGTTACAGTCCGCAGGAAAGTCCAATGCGGGCGCCACACGGCATTTCCACTCAGTTAACTGGAATACTGGGGTCTCTCATGACCCCAATACAATTTTCGTACTTTACAACTTTTCGACTCCATATGACGAAATACAACCCCAGACCATTACACTGCCTCCGCTGCGTTTCACTGTACCTCTTGTATTTTCAAAATTAAACTCTTTATTCGCTTTCCGCCACACTATAGTTCTTCCGTCGGAATTGTACAGATTGAATTTGCTTTCATCAGCAAATATGACATCCTTCCACCATGTCTCATCCTTAGAAATTAGCTCTCTTGCAAAGGTTTTTCGTTTATTCCTATTCTTTTCGTTGATAAATGGTTTCTTTCTAGCTACTCTTCCATTGTAACCAGCTTGCCTCAGCACTCTCCGAACTGTTTCGGCTTAAACATTTTTGGAGCTTTCTCCTAATAGCTCACTAACTAGTTTTGGAGCACTTAAGCGTGGATTTTTTTCCACTTTCCGAATAATTTCGCTTGTTTCCCTCTTACATAAGAGACTTGGTCTTCCAGTTTGCTGAATAGAATCAATGCGATTCTCAATATAAAATCGTCGACAGATATATGTAGCAGTACTCTTACTTATACGAAGCATTACACTAATTTCGCGATAGGTTTTTCCTTTTTCTCGATGAAAAATTACAAGCTGTCGCACATTGAAACTCATATTCTTTCCTTTACGACTCATTTTGAACGAATTCACGTTTACTACTGACAGTAGTGAGGTGGCATGGACATCTAATGGGCCACGAGATTCTGTTTGTAAACAAACGTTTTCCCGCTCTTGGAATATCACGTCCCCAGAAGGCGATTGCCAGAGAAATATAATACGTGTCCGAATATTTTTGTGAGCCACAAATGGTCCATTATTTCGTTTAATAATTTTTATTATGAAACGTATGTATATTTTTCAAATAAATTTTATATGTTTATCATCCTTAATAAATGTTTTATTGCTAGAAACAATTTCCAGGGCGATTGCGTTATCAACAAACGAATTATTAAATCATAAAGTTAGTTATACCTAGTGTCCGAATATTTATGGGAGTCACTGTATATGGAAAAATTTATACGGAATTTTAGAAGGGTCCTAGTATGATATTTTGTGATCAGAGTGAACACTGTAGTGCTTAAGGGTTAATCCGAGCAGCGGAACCGGCGCGCGTCGAGGCAAACGGCGAAAACTCCATGGCGGAAATTCGCTCAGGTGCCGATTCCCCCGAAGGTGGAGCAATAACGAAAAGACGGAGCCGGCAGCATTGATCTGAAGCTGTGGTTTGAATCGGTCTAGCCTGAACAGGACTATATCCAGGGCCCGGTCTCGCTCGACCGACTACGAAACGGTCAAATCCTTTTTCTTCCCCCATGGCATTTCGCGATATTTCGTTTCACCTGCCGAAAATGGTGGAGGTGGAACGCACGAGCAGGCGTCGGCCGACATCGAGGGCTTCCTAGGCATCTACTAGTCCACACTTTTTGCCGGTCTCAAGAGGCAGGCCAAAAGAAATCGGGATATCTACTAATACCTTTCTCGGGCCGGGGGATCACCTGCCGGCTCCTTTCGTCCTTGGATAATTGCGCCTGGTCAGGATTTCGTCTGGCCCGACGTGTATGGGGTTTCGATCTCATGTCCGCTCCTAGCCGGAGGCATGCTCGGCTACGATTTCGAAAAATCTACGGAATCCAACTCGGGAACGAGCCTCTCTAGAATTGGCCCGCAATTAAACTCTCCCAAGTCCTGCTCGGCCCGCGAGAACGTGCCTCCGGAATGGAACTGGCCGACTTTGATACGTGAAAGATCACCGCACGATCGCTGGAGATCGTTGGAAGGTCACCTGAAGCTTGTGGAAAATGTCGACTACAAAATTTTTGCACGTCTCTTCTCCGTCTATTTTCTGCAAGAATAAATACTTTAACAAGGTAAAGACACTGCGACACTATTTAATTGTAAAGATAAAGACAAAATCAAGAATGAATTATGTTTAGTTCAGATACTCCAGGTTCCACTGTATTTTTAATGTGTGTGTGACATTAGCAAGAAACAGAGTGCCAATTCTTCCTCTTTACATCTCACAACAAAAACATTTTATTCACCCTGAAGTATACAGGGCGTCTCACCTAACTCGAACCTCTAAACTATCTCGCGTGTTTCCTATGATAGAAAAAAATTTCAGACCAAAACATTAGTTGGTTCAGAGAGGAAAATATTATGATAGTCAACAAAATTTGTTCAAGCTTATATTTTTTGAGAATTTTAGGTTATCGGAGTTTATTTTTAATGGAGGGATATATTTTTATTATTGCTATATGATAGCCGAGATCAAAAAGAATCCAACGACATAATATTATGACCCTCACACGACCTTAAGTATGAAAAATTCATAAAAGTAGGGCACTTGATGTAAATATTGAAATAACGATGACATGATCTCCCTAGGGTTTCCAGTAATGTTCTTGAACCTTGACTAATGACTCTAAACGCGCTTACAATAAATTGTAAACACTGATACAAATTCTTCTCCTTTCGGTGATGCAGACAAGATAGAAATGATTTTAGTTTATGATGACGCTAAAAGTAACTCAGTACAAGCATCTCAACTATACATAGATAGATGCCCTGAGAGAAATCATCCTTCTCGAAAAAGTTTTGAACGCATAGTTCAATTGTTTTGTACATCAGAAAAGAAAACGATCAAAACCTGCTACAGTCAATATTGATCCTACTACAAGTTGTCGAAAAATTGTACGTTCTTTAGGCATTTTCAAAGCAAGTGTGTGCCGAATATTGCAACGTCATAAATTTCATCCATACTATATTTCCTTGCATCAGGAGCTTCATGGCAACGACTTTGAGAATCGTGTTACTTTTTGTACATTGACATTGCAGCAAATACAACAAATGAACATTTCGTGAAATGAATTTTTCGTACTCAAGGTCACGCGAGGGTCATAATATTACAGGTCGTTGGATTCGTCTTGACCTTGGCAATTATATAGCGATAATAAAGGTATAACCTTGAACAAATTTTTTTGCCTATCGTAATATTTCCCCATCTGAACCAACTAATGTTTTTTACAAGGTAAAACACCTTGTACATACCGTTTCCTTAGACTAAAAAATACCGCACTGGGATATTCCCAAAGAATTAATTAAAGTGTACCTAAATATTTTTAGGTTTATCGTTTATGTTTACAAAACCCAAATGTTCAAACGAAGTTAATAAAAGTTCATGTTTAATTGTCTTGCTCATGAGAGGCCATTATTTACCCTCACGCAACTAATGTTTTTCGAAGAAGACAACCCCTACCGATATAAAATGCATCGTCCAACCCAATTTCACCGTCACGCTACAATCGTGGTGACTGTTACAAACAACCTATTTCATTATTTCATTTTTCAAGCACCATGCATGATTCGAAGCCCCTCGATCTTGATACTGCCGAATAAGGTTCTCGTTTAAATCGGATTTATGACTCAGCAATTACATTCGGTACTCGAGCATCGAGGAGACCATTTAGGAGAACAGATGAGCAATCAGGGCCCAGCGCGGTACCGTCGAACTCGCACGATAATTATCAATTATATATTTTATTAATGGCGTATCTCGCCAGTGATTTTGTATATTCCCGTATCTCACCGATTGCGCAACGTCGTTAACTCCTGAACAAACGTCTTCGAGCGTTTGCAATCTGAAATGGTCCCGCTCGCGTTTTGCAACCTTGGAATCCGAAAAATTCGTGCGTCTTTCAAGGCACCCGGCTTCCGAGATAAAATGCACTTACAGGGACCGCGGCGTTGCCCGTTTAATTACGTCAGAATGGCACTCGTGATCGCAAGGAAAATTTCGGTTCTGTTGCCGAAGGTAATTTCGAGATTGTAAAGCTACGTCTACACAGAAGCAGCGTCGGACGACATTTTGTTGCCTCTCGTTGCCATCTTCTTATTTTATTTAGCCAAAGCGGCGACTCTTTCAAGATACACGTTAACTGAAAGTTACTCGTTGTTGCTTCAGTGTAGGTATCGATAACCACCACCGAAAGAAAAAAATCCAAAGGGAGCCTCGGTGGCCTTTGAAGTAAGAACGAAGGCCGCGAACCGTATCGAACATGGCGTCCCGTCGTATTCCTTGGCTCACAATGTTGTCGATAAAGTGCTCTTTTTATCGAACGTTCGGTTTGTAGCCGATCAAACTGTACGGCAGGTTTATCGGCAGCAGTTAATTTTAGCAGCCCTATAAACAATCCCCGTTCCAGGGGATGCTTTCTCCGGAAGAACGAGTCGCGCAACCGTTAAATTTTTTGGCGATTTTACTGGAAACCCGCCACGGCCCGCCGGATTTTCATTTTAATTGGACATGCGTTTTATTCGGCATAATTAAACGTGATCGCCGCGTTACGACTCGACAAACCGTAAGGAAGTGATTTAAGGGACACGACTTTAATTGTGACCAACCTCGGCTCCTCGGCAACGTCCCGGGGCTGCTTTTAGCAGCCGATCCCGGACATACTTTACGAACCTTTTTATTGACTACAATTAAGACTAATTGATCGACTGTGTTAGCGATTTTCTGCGGATCTCGTTTCCAGTTTTTGTCGGCAAGCCAAAATTTCTTACGTCACTGGGACGAAGTTTACGAAGTGAGAGGAGCTATTTTTTGGGACAAATGTATATAAATATAATATCCGTCGCGAACAATGTAGAAATTATTCGTTGTATGTAAGGAGGAAATGTGTTTCTTTGTTTTTCACATTCGGACGGCAGACCTTTTTCGCAACTACACCGAACATTTTTTTACGTGGAAGATATGTTTCCGAAAGTAATGACACTATACAAGTCCCGAGATGTGTGCAATGGATCCAGAAAGTAATTGAACATAAAATGTCTGACGATATTTAACCTGTTACAGTTTCGTATAAAACAATCGCACAGTAATTAACTCGGATTGATTTTAAAGCTTGTAGATTCTACTTTCGAGATTCTATTTTCCTGTGAGATATTTTTACATGCTGTAGCTGACGAGAAATTGGAGGCACATTTTTTCTAAAAAATGCTATAAATTGAAACTTTTTTTTGGACTGTGTTACTTGAAAATCGTGCGAAGGGAAGAGTTGGGTGTATTAGTTGATGTTGCTTAAGACTAGTTTAAGACAGCTTTATATATCAACTGTTTAAATTAAAATTATTAAGGGAAGATATTTCTTGTAAACTGATTAGTCTCTCCGATATTCCTAATGTAACATTTCATTCAATTAATTCATTCCATTTAATCGTTGGAAGTTGAGTAATCGTATGAGAACTAAAGTTCTATTAAAATACCTTGGTCTTATATGATTACCCGCGGTCTTGTATGATGTTTCGTGTAAAGAATTTTGCACCAGGTTGCAGAGTACACTCGCAGAATTACAATCTTTAGACTCGTGCCCTAATTTACTCGGACCCGCCCGAGATTACTCGAAAATCACCGAGGACCTCGCCCAGCGTTTAAACGACGCGCTTCTTTTTACTGTCGCTGAGGGAATATCGCTGCATCCACCTGCGGATGACAATCTATTACGAAGAGGCGTTCCCCATGGATTCCTTCTCGACCACCGTATGTCAGAAGGCTCTCATCGCATGAGGCTCGCCATGGGGGTTATCTGTTAGGGGCTCGCAAGTTTCTCTCGAATTTCAACCCCTCTCTGTTACAAGAAACCGCCCAGACGAACTTTCCCTTTCCTTGAAAAATTATTGGGATTCTCAGGTTCAATTAAAATACTTCGAACATTCTCCTGAATTCATATTTTTTACGGACACGAGATCTCAATACAAACTTATTTTACCTTTTCTAAATAGCACAAAATTATCTCTACGTTTCGCTTCTATTAACATTCGATCCGCCAGAGGTTTATTGACGGGTGTATCTTGATCCAGAATATAGAAATCGTCGTAGAACAATTCACTTTCTGACGTTTAAATGAAATACAGTGGATCCAAAATGTAAAATTACATCCAAATCCAAAAGTAATTATAAACAGTTACACATTAAATACTTATCAGTATAAGTTTGAGTGGAGCTGTATCGGCATCAATAATTCATTTAAAAGTTAAAATGACTATTTCCCAAAAATTTACTAAGAAATCGTCAACAGCAAATTCTAGATTGATAGAAACAATGAAATAAACACAAACTTCGGCTTAAAGAAGACAATGGGGCCCAAACGACATACCGTCCACAAAAAGCACAGACATCCCAAAACTCCTGAACCTAAACCGTTTACGTCTCTTCCCGCCGGCCCCGAGACCCAATAATCGCACACCGTCACCGACAAAATACTTTGCACGTGGCGTATCATGTCGGGGTGCCAGAAGAGAAAAAAAAGGCCCCGCGTCTCCAGCGTAACATCCATTAAAATTCATCGTATCCCGTTGGTCCCATCTCAGCGGCCTGGAAGCGGGCCGCGTTTCCGCGTCATCGTACGGCGCTCGCGGCAGATTTATGCCGGCCTGCTCGCCAAAAACCTGTAAGCTTGTCCGCTCCTAAAACGGCCGTGGCCGTTCCCATACAACGGCAGTTCACCGAATAAAAAACGAGCAACGCGGTTTCCGCGAAATTTTAACAGCGCGCGTGACACCTGCGCGCTCACAGGTAAAAAGCTACAAGCTCTTTGACCGTAGTCGTTAGGGCCCTTTCACACGGGTATGCACCGAACCGCGAGCTGCGAACACACGCGCGAGGCACGCGTTTCATTCCCGAGCGTGTAGTGTTCGTATAAATATTTAAAAAGTTGTCTTTTTATGTCCGAACATTATTGGGAGCGACTGTGTAGTTCTTGAGAAAGAAAGTGTTGCTCGCGAGAATTGAACTCTGACGGAGAATTTAGCTGGTTGCTAGACTGATGTAAATTTAACCGTGCACCACTGTGCTTCGTACGCGCGAACGTACAGTAGCTCACGAAAGTATTCGAACGCTTCCAATCTACATCGTT
>CM052130.1:1347177-1358924 GCA_028454255.1 Halictus ligatus | reverse complement strand
ACCAGCCGAAGAATTCCTCGGCCGAGATGCTAACGCCGGGGTTCAACGATCGAAGTTCATGGGTACGTTTTGTGGATTGGTATGGGGAAAGATCGTACGATCGGAGATCCTTGTTTCACGTGTCCTTCACTCTTTTTCGGCCGAGCAACGATGCGTCGTTGTATTTACGAAAAGTGATCGTTTTATTTTCATTATTTCTTCTTTTAATGATTTATCACTTATTATTTATTGTTTTAATAAATAGAAATTAAATTTTGTGGATTGGTATGGGGAAAGATGGTACGATCGGAGATCCTTGTTTCACGTGTCCTTCACTCTTTTTCGGCCGAGCAACGATGCGTCGTTGTATTTACGAAGAGTGATCGTTTTATTTTCATTATTTCTTCTTTTAATGATTTATTACTTATTATTTATTGTTTTAATAAATAGAAATTAAATTTTGTAGATTGTTATGGGGAAAGATGCTACGCTTGGAGATCCTTGTTTCACGTGTTCGTATTTACGAAAAGTGATCGTTTTATTTTCATTATTTCTTCTTTTAACGATTTATTACATATTATTGTTGGTTTTAACAATTAGAAATAAAATAAAAATTGTTTGAATTAATTGCTAGATACATGAGCTGCATATACATTTTTTTCTTGTTTTAATAATTTCATTGAGCTGTAAATAACAAGATTTTTAGATGCTTCAAATACTAGTCTTATTCAGAATAGTATTACAGCAAATGTTGCGAAGCTTTCTGATCAAGAAATACTGTTAAAATCTATAGGTTCATTATAAATTATTTTTAAGGTATCAAGGTCAATTTCGAGGTTTTACCTTCAGTTTTTATTTCGATACCTTTACTGTGATTGTCAAGTATTCTTTTTATAGGAGTGGAAAAATAAGATATTATGTGATGTTTCGTCAATATTATCGATTAATCAACACACTATTCGTCGATAGTGAAGAAGACTACAAAATGGAGACGTCTATCTTGTAAAACGAAGAGCGCAAACAACCAAGAAATTAAATTTCTACCATAGTACCACCAAGAAACTTGTGATTCATCGACAAAATATATTGATTAGTATGATACTTACTTAACACTAAACCTACCACGGTCAAAACGACCGGTTTTCTATTTCACAATTATTGAAATTACAAAAACGTTTTCATAGGAAATTACTGAAGTCATTTCTTTATTTAAGCACACATTATAACGAAACTCGTACAAAGTTTAAATAAATTCAATCTTGTCCCTTCTATAAGGCGTTTCACTTTTATATGTTTTGTGCTTGGTAGATTTAGTGTTAAATCCATAAGTACATTTCAACGAGGTTATTTAGGTTATGTTTGTCTAACGTTGCACATAAACAATCTACGAAATAGAATCCTGATCAACCCAATATTAGCCGTTTGCACTCGAAGCCATTTTAACTCTACGAAAATGGTGCAATTTACTCGTAGAGTACTGAAATGTTTAGTAATTTTTTAAATACAAATAAATATAATAATGCAAAAAATATTTTGAATAATGATACAGCAATTTTTAGTGGCACCTTACGAGTGCTAAGAGTTAGAAGAAAAATATTTCATGAAAATACATCTGAATGTACATAACAATCGTATAATTCGACCGGTTACATTCCTTTCGAACAGCACGGAATAAACTGCGAAAAAAGAAACGTAACTGGTAACCGAACCGGCGAAACAATCTCTTCGAGACAAGGGGCCAGGTTTCTCATGGGGTTTCGTGAGTCCGAATTGTTTAGGCTACGTCGAAGGATTAACGAACTCGTTGTGCGTTGGGCTAAGCCACGAAACGTTTCGTGAAATATTTCTAAACAGGCGCGGGCGGGACCTGTTCGTTTGGTTCTGAGAGTAAGAGGGAAGAAGAGAAGTGGGAAGAAAGAGAGAGAGTGAGAGGAGGGGGGAGGGAGGAGGAGAGAGAAGAGGAGAGAACCGGAGCCAAAGCACGCGTATAATAATAGCTAATAAAGTGGACGTAAAAGGGGGTCCCTGGTAGGGCAGGTGGCCCTTGAAGCCTCCATGGGGGCACACTCCGTGGCCAAAAACCAAACTGGTGCCTCGCCTCCGGGCCCACGCGAGTAAAAGTCTCTCTCCTTCTCTCCTTTTCTCTCTTTCTCTCTCTCTCCTCTTCTCTGCTTTTGTCTGGCCGGAACTGAGCGACAAAAAAATAATACCGAGGAACGGAGATCGTGGACATTAAACGAGCCCTTAAAACGTTTCTTGACTTTAAAACCTTCGATTCGGGCCCCGAGGGAACATTCTCTCTCTCTCTCTCGACTGGGAGAGACGGTATTCTTCATTAGCAGAGGAACTGGATGGAACTTCGAGCTTCACTTTGTGAGCATTGAGTCATTCGGACGGTCTTAACACCGGTTTCGGTGAAATTAAATGGAAATGAACTTCTATGTTTATTAGGTGGACCAATGTTGCATCGGGTTTGCGGCTGATCAAATATATATATATGGGATTTTTATGATTTTTCGGTGGTGATTTCGATAGTCTGAGATGTGACTATCAAGTCTGATGCGTTAGCTAGCGAGTTTACAAAGTTTATGATACACAGATAACGATGTTTTCACCAAATTTTGTAATAGCTGTAGCAATTTTTCTTGGTAATGGACGAGACATGTCCAGTAACTAACTACCTCCCATACTACTCTATACCCTCCCATCAAACAGTTTTATTTTTATGATTTTTTATGAAAAGATTTTTGAGATCCTGTTAGACGTACTTCATAGTCGTCTGACAATTAAAAGTTAATCATGCAAAGATTTTTGACAAATTTTTGGTGATTCAATTTTCAACAAAACATCTGTCACAATAATTTCGTTTTCTACCATTATTTATGAGACACTTTTTAAGGTCCGTTTTAGATTCATCACAGTCTTTTAAAAATCATGGGTTAACAATTAACGGCTGTTTAATAAATTTTTCTATAGTGACGGTAATTTTATTGAAATCAAATAAAGTATCTTTAGTGCCGCAATGATTTATTATAAAAGAAAGTTATTAAATTCCTTCGCTTATAGCACAGTCATTAAAATACCTATTAGTAAGCTTCTATTTACTTAAAGTGTCGGGTTGTGTTATTATAATTATCAAGCTGATTGACTATTCATTAGACCACATACTGCAGAACGTTCCTTATTATTAAATGTATATTCTCCTTTAATTTCACGGATTTATTCTACATCTTTTACGAGGCTCGTGAATAGAAAATGCTACATCAAAACACATCGTGTTATTTAAACGATTAGCTATATCTTCTCCTTTTTATTAAAAAGAAAGAATATGTACATCTAAATTTAGTTTAAAATACGTATTTCAGGTTCAATTTAATTGTTCATGAAATATAATAATTATAAGATATTTTAAGAAATGCTAGACAAAATTTGTAGAAAATATGTTTTACATGCTATTTTATACAGTCGTTCTATGGTTAAAATAAAATATTTTTATTTTGATGATGTCAAGTAAAATAAAGTATTGTAACTTTGTATTGCAAATGAGTATAAATGTATTATTAGATTTAGAAATAATATGTGATCATTAATAGTAATAAATCAAAATAATTTAAGTTCTGTATTATTTCTACTTCTAAAAAGTTTTCTTATAGGTAAAATACAATAAACTCTCTATTATATATTGAAACACTATTTTACACATTTCTAATGACACATTACTAAAAAATTAATTATTCCAATATTATGAATTCAACAGACTTTAATCTAAAAAGACGTATGTGTGCATAGAAAATCGATGTTCCCACACATTGTAACTAATCTAAATTATTTGAACCAACTAAACAATCATACCGGTTACATTATGAACACTCAAGCACCTATCTCACAAAACAGACAAACAATTCGTTCGCCTTCAATCAGAATTAGATAACAAATTCCTAAATAATTAATCTTCGGAGCTCGCACTGAATAAATCCAGCAGCAAGCACCCGGATCAAAAAATCATGCTCCTAAACGGTTTTCAACGGGTTCACCCGTCTGTCGCCAACGTTATCGCCGGACCAGGGGCGATAAATTACCAACTCGGGCCAAATTACATAATTAGATCAGCGGTTCTGGTCGCGCGAACGAAAACGCGACAGCCGCCGATAAATTCAAATCTCGTTCGGTGAAAGTCGCAGCAACTCTTCGGGAATGTTCAAGAAATAATAACTCAGCACAATGTAACCTAGGGTCATTTATCTTCCCCACCGGTAGCACTATTCGCCGCATGCGAACCGGCCTAATCGATATTCAAGACAATCTTACGAGGCGGCGAGTTCGTCGAACTGTGTTAGAGGCCCACGGAACGGGCTCGGGCCGTGCCTTCCGGAGATCGTCGATAATGAAACTTCACGGGCAATTATCCGGAACATGATTGCCCACTGTGACCCTCCTCGGGGAACGGGCGCCAGCGACCCCGGCAATGCCGATTTCTTCGAGTGAATACAATTTTCTGGCTAAACAACCTTCGAGCTTCGTCGAGCAGCTGACGCGACGGGAATGGGAACTTGATTCGGCCGTGCAGGTTTTTCCTCGGTGAGAAAGGATTAAGATTTGTGCGAAGATGTGATTTAGAAAAACTGGGTATACCGGGGAGATTCTCATGATGCAGAAATGGAGACATTTTTTGCCAATGCTGGAAAATATGCATCCTCGTCATTCTTCAATAAGTGTTTCTGTGATAGAAGATTTTTCTATAATTTTTATGAAGGTCTAAGTACATTTCAAGGAACCTAATACATCGAATTCTCGATATACAGGGTGTTCACTTCAAAACTTTCCAACCGAATATCTCGAAAAGTATGATAGTGGGGGACAGTATCAGTTTTTCATTTGGTTGACGTTTTCAAGGTCATTTGAAGGTCAACTTTGGTTTTTCAAATGGAAACCTATACTTTTTATTATGCAATCTTATTGCACGTAAACAGACCAGCAATTTTCGTACGATACTTTCTTTTATCTGCGCACTAGTTTCGGAGATGCTTAAGAAGAAGTAGAGCGAGTCATAATTATACTGCGAGAAAGTTCGTCATTTCTTTATAACTAAAACAAATTTTCAAAATGTTTTCCGTTGTTTTCTAAACAATAATACAGACGATTCTCAAATTCGGAAAGAAAAACTTTTTTGAAGGTATCTGTTGGTTTTGAAGGTATCTCTTTCTTCCTGGTTGTGTTTTATAAACAACAGACTTTAAGTGTCTCCACTTAGAGACACCTAGAGTTAGATCTGGTGATCTTGGTGGCCATTCAATAACACTTCTTCTACCGATCCATCTCAGTAGGAATCGATTGTTTAACCATTGGCGAACTGGTAACGTGTAATGAAGTACAAAAGTTCATCATTTAACAAAAAATTGCCGTTCTCATCTCTTTCATGTCGTCCAGTAAATTTAACAACAGATTGCCATTCAAATTCTTTTGGAAAAACGGAGGACCTATAATAGCATTTCCTAAAATGCCTGCGCAAACATTTACTTTTTCCGGCTATTGAATATTACTTCCTGTAATAATAACGACAGTTATGACGATTTACAGCATCGTTTAAGAAAAATGTGCATTCGTCACTAAAACAAATGTTTTTAATTAGATTGGGTGTGACGATGATCATATTTGTTGATTCCTCGCAAAACTCAATCCGCCTGTCAAAGTCATCTTCCAATAGCTTTCGATGCAACTGCATCTTATAAGGATGAAACTTATTATGTTTAAGTAATTCATGCGCATACCCCACTGATACACCAGTTACCATTGAAACTTGTAGAATTGAACTAGTAGGATTCACAGTAAACTGTCCTATAATTTCGATTTGATCAGCTTCTTTTATGAATTTTGGCTGGTTTCTTTTTAAATTTGTCACCGATCCTGTTTCCTTAAACTTCGTAGCTAATTGTAACACGTACGTATGAGAAACATGTGTATCAGGATGTCTCTCATTAAACGTAGCAACTCCAAATTACGATGATTCACACTTGACTAAATAGTGCAATCTTATATTGAAAGACAGACAACATAAACAAGGGATCAATAGAGGACAATTTTTTACTTCTCTTTAAATATCTCCGAAATTAGTTCGTGGATAAAAAAAGCATTCTACGAAAATTGCTGGTCTTTTTACGTACAATAAGATCTCATAATAAAAATATAGGTTTCCATATGAAAAACCAAAGTTGAACTTCAAATGACCTTGAAAACGCCACCCGAGCAAGAAACTGATACTGCCCCCTTCTTTCCCCCTCGAAATCCATGGACACGTGTTTTACACTTTTTTATTATCTTTCGTACTTTTCGAAAAATTCGTCTGGAAAGTTTGCAAATCAACACCCTGCATGTCAACAACACGTGTCTTGTCAGTGTCGTGTATATGCTTACATATATACATATATAAAACAAATTACATATTATACATATATATATAACATGTATTATAGCCTTAGGAGTATTCTGTTTATACTCCTCGGCGTCCGAGGCCTCTTATAATTTTGGCTACATATATACAGAAATCACTGTAACTGTGGTGAATTAATTGTTTCTGGTACGTACGTGAAACCAAAAAGTCCAACGAATCGTTGATACAAGACAACAATTTGCACACAGCTAGCAATCATCTCTAATAAACAATTATTTCTATCTTTATTTATAGTGGTATACCTGGTAATGTCTTCCATAAATGAATTCCTAGAAATACGAACGGGGGCATTTTCAGGAAAAGATTAAAATTAAAATTGAAGTTAAAAGAAAATAAGAATAAATATGAAAATTTTAAAAATGTATTCCACACTATATACAAGGTACTGGGACCAAATAAAAATTGATTTCATCTTTGAATAATTTTAATAGATTAACAATAAATTCTCTTAAATTCCGTCTATCTTTCCACTCTTACTTGATTCACCTACTCATTCTTGCAATAAAGGCATAAAATCCGCAGTCTAACGATCACGATTAGCGATGGGAGAGATCCAATTCGTTCTCACGATTTTCAATCAATAAGAAAGACCGACCAGATGCTATGTACATATTCATACCTCAAACAGAATCATTAATGAATCGATACTAATTGAGAAGGGTCATAAAAATTGCTTTTGGAAGAAGCTGTACAGTCGGCAGATCTGTAACAAAGTTTCGAAACCTTCGTGCTGGGCGTACAGAATTCGATATTGCGATCGATTACGGCCGTCAAAGAAGATCACCATTTTAGGGCGTGCTTATAGCACCCGTTTGAGAGCCTTGGACCCCCCTAAAGGAGCCGTGTTATCGGGCGTAGGCCATTCCGTTACACTTTCTTCTGGGAAGGAAGTGGGGCCACTGGTTAGGTGAAGCCGGCAGGCTTATCAGGGACTGGTTGCTGCCAATATTGATTATCCAAGCGTACGGAGGCCAGAACCCGAGGGCGCAGATAGCCACGACAAATTGCACGCCTTCGCGGCCACCGATAGGCGATCGGTGTTTATTACCATTTGGCGCCGGTGCCACCGGTGACATCATTCCGCCGTTGCCGCCTCACCTTCGCGTGGGAAAATTTATTGAAACACGAAGAAACTGCCTTTACACTTTCACTGCCAGTGGAACAATGGCCTACACTGAAAATGGGACCTTGCGCCCTGAACTACAGTTCTCGGGACTCTGGCGCTTCCATCAAAGTACAGTGAATTCTCGATAGATGTCAACAACACGGGTCTTGCCAGCGTCGTGTATCGTCCAGGAGATATGTACACCCCCGCCCAAAAGTATGTGGACACTAATCATCTTTATGAAATTTGTGATATATTATGTATACTGTTATTGTTAGACGGTATTTATTGTTAAATTATGTTACGTACATGTATCTAATGTATTTTAGTAGCATAAAATTAAACAATTTACTTATTTAATTTTCTTAAATAAAAAAAATTCGCCCAGAAAGCCTAATACTGCGTTATATTCTTTTGCGCGCGGGCGGTTTATAAACGTTTGTTCGTTCATTTCACGATGACTGCTTCACTTTAGTACATTCTGAAACATTCTCAAGACTAATATGAATATTTAGAAACAGTATCCAGAGTGGAAAGACCGTAGATAAGAGCGTGGCAACCCCTCTGTTATTCCATCGACATCGGTTCGTTTTGAATTCTTGTGAGAACACGATGGGCACAAAAAGCAAGGAATTAAGTGTAGAAATGCGTTCTCAGATAATTACGCTACATGAAGAAGGATATTCTATAAGGGAAATTGCAGGAAAAGTGGGAGTTTCTAAATCTTGTGTAAATTATAGTGTTAGAAAGTACGGTGCTACAGGAATTTGTTCCTCTGCAAAAAGATCTGGAAGGCCTAGAAAAACAACTGAGGCAGAAGATCGGCATATTATAACTGTAAGTAAACGAAACAGAAGAGAAACAGCCCCCGAAATAGCTGCAGAAATTAATAAGTCCAGGGATGAAACAATTTCGGTGACAACGGTGAAAAGGCGTCTTGCGGAGGGCGGTCTTCGTGGCTGGGTTGCACTAAAAAAACCATTGGTAAGGGCACAAAATAAAAGAAAAAGACTTCAGTGGGCTAAACACCATAACGATTGGTCATTGGAAGATTGGGAAAAAGTGTTTTGCACCGACGAATCAAAATTTGAAGTGTTCGGATCCAAACGGCGTGTTTTGGTTCGTCGAAAAGTTAGCGAAAAATTTAATGACAATTGTGTGGTGCCCACCGTTAAACATGGAGGTCGTTCTGTGATGGTGTGGGGATGTTTTGCGAACAACATGACGGGAGAATTAATAAAAATAGACGGCATTTAAAAAAAAGAAGCATATTTAAACATCTTGGTTGAGAAGGCGATTCCATCCGGACAGAGAATAATTGGCATTAACCTCACATTTATGCAAGACAACGATCCGAAACACACTGCCAAAATCTGTAGAGACTATTTACACCGGTTACAACAAACTTCTGGTTTAAAAATAATAGATTGGCCACCCCAAAGCCCCGATTTGAATCCCATAGAGAAACTATGGGATCACTTGGATAGAGAAGTCAGAAAACATTGTCCAAAATCAGAAAAACATTTGTGGGAAATTTTACAATCCGAATGGAACCGTATTGACAGCGAAATAATGAAGAAATTAATAGCCAGGATGCCACGACTGGTAAACGCAATTATAAAAGCACGCGGTGGATACGTGGATGAGAAGAAAATATAACGCAGCATTAGGCTTTCTGGGCGAATTTTTTTTATTTAAGAAAATTAAATAAGTAAATTGTTTAATTTTGTGCTACTAAAATACATTAGATACATGTACGTAACATAATTTAACAATAAATACCGTCTAACAATAACAGTATACATAATATATCACAAATTTCATAAAGATGGTTAGTGTCCACATACTTTTGGGCGGGGGTGTATAACCGAGCCGCGTTATGTTTACACTTCTTGGCGTGCGAGGTCTCCCGAGCATTATGGCCCCTCATGGGGTATACCCGGCGGTAGTGGGGATAATTCCGCGACGTTTATCATTCAGACCTTGGCGACATGTACAGTGTTTTCTCGGTATACGTTAACAATACGGGGCTTGCCTGCGCCATATATCGTTCAGGAGATACTATACTTTAACCCACACCGAACATCGTACCCGACCCGTATTGTGTTTATATCTTCTCGGCGTTATAGTCCTCTCGAGCTTCGTGGTCCCTCGCGGGGTATACCCCGCGGTAGTGGGGATGGTTCCGCAACTTTTATCAGCCAGGTACTTACTACGTATGTCCAGAAAACACTGTATAGAGAAATCACTATATCAGCGAATAGGACGACCAGTCCTGATGATGAAACCTAAATTCGAAATGAACCTAATTCGTAGTAAACGAAAAAGTAACATTGATCCCTTCATGTTGGATACAGTAAATCTTAGACTTTATAACAAAGATGGCGATGGCCTAGAAGTTATAACAAAAATGAAAATCTACACCAAGTTTACTTATGGTTCTTAAAATGATTAAGAAGGTAAGTAATGTTAAAAACGTTAACTTCTCTATTGTATTAAATAAATTGCTTTGATCCTGTCCAATTGTTACGGTTGCTGAGAAAACGATGAACGTATGACCGAAGCGGTCTTTGCTATCCCAGTTGTTGCGCATCTCTGTATAACGGTCTCTGCAAAATGGTCCCCAAATGTGGCCTTAAAAATAATAGAAATAAAAGTAGATTCAGACCTCAGAATTGTCAAAAGAAGGACAGTAACCGGAATAAAACGGACACTGAATCAAAAGCTTGAACAGAGAATGTAAGAAGGTTCAAAAAAGGGTACCCGAGAGAGGTGTTCGCCACTTAATCTCGAGTCCCGAAAGTGCCGTCCCACCGAAATAAGTTTTCAAGGAGCAAGTATCTGAAAATATCAAGCGATCCAGGCGACAATGCCGCCGATAAATCCGGGGTACGCTTTAAAAATACAGCTCGCACCGTGAATATTTTTCACGGTGCCGGTTTTCTGTTCTCCGCATTCACGGCTCCAATTTCTCGGGGACCTAAAAACGACCATGAGCAGCGCGAGCAAGACGTTCGCGAGCGCAACGAGGTCTCGCGTTCCCCGTAAAAAAAAAACAAAAACAAAAAAAAAAACAGAAACAAAAAATAAGAGCGATTTATCGCGGAGGAGCCATATCGGTGCTCGTACAAAGGAAGAAAGGGAATCGGCGAAATTTTTGCCCCGAGGTGCCCCGTCGTCCCCGCGCATAGTTTGCATATCCCACTTCTCAAAGTAAACGCGCCACGACCGACTTCCCTAACCGCGCACGTGCGTGCCCGCCACATCGTTCGCGTATACCCGCGTTACAACAACGCGCGCTGATAAAAGAGGAAAAAGAACACGTGGAACGAGAATGAAGAGGCAAAGAAGGAGACGGAACGAAGAAGATCGTGGGAGGGGGGAAATAATCGGCGATCGATCGAAGCATTTCGGTAATCGTTTATGGATCGATGGCGTGCTGATGAGGCTATTAGTAGGCTAGGATTGTGGCACAGGAATGGTCACTCACACCACCAGCCGAAAGGTTGGAATAACTGCGTAAATTCAATGAATCAGGATAATTAAGAGAAACTAAATGCCTTTAGAGTGACTAAGGAAGATTTATTTGTCTGTCGTACGTTTTACATTTTGTATTATTTAAGGAATACATTTTAACTTCTATTTCCTACAGTTGAGCCCCTTAGTAGACAAGTGGCGTAAGTCCAAAATTACGGAAAATGGAGTTTTTACAGAAATAGTAAGTATTAAGAATACTTGTTTTATTTAACACATAAACTTTTATATACTTTGTTTTATGTTTGTAAAAAATAAGAATCAATTTTACATCATAAATGAAAAGAAATCTTGAAAAAATATCTTGAACTTTTTATCTTATCTGTAAAAATATCTTGAATAGTGGCATAAGTCCAATCTCTTGGACTTACTCCATTATTCCACAGAACATATGGACTTACTCTACTGTTACATTCGATTAAAGGAAACTGGTATATGTATACGCGATAATCGTTTCGTATTTAGTACAACCGATGAGGATCATTCATGTTTACATTAACTTCTAGAACTGTTTAGTATCTTATTAGTTTCCGTATCGGTAACATTGTATTATATTATATCCGCTCGAAATGAATAACGTTAACGAAAATCCTACACAAAGTCAAAAAAGGGTAAGAAATAGTGATGGTTGGACTAGGAATATTGCAAAACGACTTCGTAATTCGGGTGCAGAATATGAAA
>CM052130.1:1323447-1347077 GCA_028454255.1 Halictus ligatus | reverse complement strand
TTTTAATATATGTTTTATAACTATTGAAAAAGTAATAAGAATAGGTCGTAATCAAAGTACTGAGAATGACACGGATAGCGAATAGTGTTTCGTTAAGTTTATTCATTGTATTCACTAGTATTACAATTTGTTGAAGTTTATTACTGTTAATTTGAATGTTATTTAATATTAATTTTCTAAACTTGTTAGTTTTTAAAAATAAAGTTAATTTCTAAAAATAAATTTATTTCGTTAAAATTATTAACTATATTGGTAATTATAATTGTCTGTACAAAATTTCCTCTATATATACAAGGAAATCGCTGCCCGTACGGGCAGATGCTGAACAGCTCTGTCATAAATGCGTAAAATTCGCAGTCTCTCCATCATTATCAATTGTAGAAGGACGTTGTCTCGATCCTCTTCATCTCCGAGACTAATTGTTCATTGAAGAAAGAATTTTCCAACAGCTCAAACTTTTCTGATTGGAGTAAAAGACTGGGTAGAAAAGTAAAAGCGAGCCTTGCCTGACAACACGAGGCTAAATAGACAACAATAATAATTAACAATGAGAATACAATGATTTTCCCAAAAAAACTCGGCTCACTTTGTCATCGGAGGATCGACGCGAGTCTCTGGAACGCGCACACGGAGGATCAGAGATCATGCTAGGGTGTTGCTCGCTCCGCATTTGGCTCGTGCTGCATATTGGGGCGTCGTGGCAGATTACGAGGCAGCAAGAAGGCGAACTACTTCGACCGGAGAATACCTAATGCGGCGCACCTTTAGTGGTACTCGACTTAATCTTAACTGACGTTAAATCGGCAACGTGTGTTTGCTAGGCGCTCGTTTGCGTCCATCCAGGCAGAATTCATATCCGCGAGAGAGCCCGGCGGTGTGGTGCACGTGGACCGGATCGTGGATCGCCATCGACGAGGAAGCGTCGATCGGAAAAAGAATCGTAGAAAGCCGGACGGCTGTGAAAGCGACGAGGAAGATGATCGGAAAAGGAAACGCAGCGCGCGGAGACCAGGAAACGCATCATCCGTGGAAAATGCTTTCGTGGAAAGTTGCACTGGCGTTAGGGAAAAAAACGCGACGCGTGGCGAGAACGATGATATTTATGGCGAGGATGATGCTTGAGGAAGTGACACCGGAAGTTGCGAGGAAATGTCATCCTGCTTTGGAAATTGCTATGCAATTAAATGGGATTTCCTGTAAATTTGTTCCTGAAAAAACTTTATTAAATTTTTACATTTCTTCTTTTAGCTTCTGGTTGCCGATGCTAGTTGTTAATCGCTCACTACACATGCAATAAGATTATTATTACATCTCGGACTATTTCGATTATACATATTATATATTTACAATGTGCATTCAATTCTTAATGTTGGAATTTCGCAGAAAAGTTTTTACAGTTTTCTGAGCGATTAATTATACATTTATGCAACTAACACTATGTATACTACGAATTATAAAGACGATATGTCTAAATAATATGATAGACTCATTTTTTTAATCATCTCTACTGTTCCTGTAACAAATTTAACAAATAATAAACTTTGGCATTACCTACTACGTGTTTCCAAATATCACTACTTCACAATCATAGTTTGAAGGATTATTGGCAATTATGTGAATGAAGATACTGACATTAAGTGAGTACATTAAAAATCACTTATGTCTTCCAGTTTTAAATGTCATGAAACATCTGTATTTTCAATTTTGGATTTTCGAACAGTCCCTAATAGAGGAAATAATTATTATGACCTGAAACCAAATTTATCGCAGGACATCCTGCGGTGAATTCTGTTAAGGATTTTATTAGAGTAATAACACTGATTGCAGAAAGGCACAATTTGCCATGAGAAACAAGAATTAACAATGCGATTTAATATTTATGCTTCACAACTGGTGATCCAGTTTGGTTTGTTCGAGTAAATGTCATTCGCAGAGAAGAGACATTCAATTTGACGTAAGCTTACCCAATCAATTTTCCAATCGAAATGTTATTTGTTTACTTGGGTAAGATGTATATTCATATTTTGCAATGATATTTAATATTGAAGGGCTCAACGCCACGAAAGATCGCTTATTAAAGAACAGGAAGTGTATCAATGTTTGAAAATTTTCATTCAAGTATTAAATTAAGTATTCTAATGCATTGTCACACCATTTAAATTATTTTATGATGCTCAGATATCGATGCACACTATATTGTTTTATATTATATACACAGACAAAAGTATTCGAAATTCTAATAATATTTTTCTGGAGCATATTTATTTGGCATACAGTGAATCCGAAAAGTATTTGAACACGGGATTTCTGATTCTCGAGAAATTTGCAATATTTGAACTATGATAGTTTAAAAAGAAGAAGTACAATAATAAATTTGGGCACATTTTAAAGCTGAAAGCCTCCGCTTTTACAGGCGATCACACAGTCTTTTTCTAAAATACTTGTGCACGATATAGCAGTTGATAAACTCAGAACACGATCGAAAACGTCACAAATTGAATCGCCTGTAAAGGCATGAAACATTTACAGATTTGAAGATTAAATCTTCCGCTTTAATTCCGGGACTCCCCCTTGTACTATTTCTGACTAAACTTTACTTCAGGGAACCAGAAATGATTAACTTGTTTTATCTAGTCCTGTAGATTTTGGTGAGAAAATGCCGAAAATCCAAGTTTTAATCCTAGGCGATCAGTAGTTCGAAAGTTATGCGTATGTAAATATGTGCAATTTTCTGCGTTTTTGACAGATAAGGGCGCCGACATATTGGTATGTACTCAGATATCTTCCAATGAGCGGAGCCGCGGAAAGATTGGCCGGGGTTAGGTTCGTGTGGAGGGTAGAAACTGTGCTTGTAAATCTACGTTATCGACATCGCCGTGCACTTGTGCTGCCATTTAGCGGCTACGCTCGTTAGACAACGCGCGACGCCGAGTGCATACCAACATAGCGGTGTCCTTATTTGTCAAAAGCGCTTAAAATCGCTAAACTTTAACCAGTCAACTGTGCAATTTAGTTTGACAAATTCCTCACGGCGCGGAATTAAAATCAAGCGATGAGGAATATATACGTCAACGCAGGCCAAATGTCGCTATTACATATTTTACAAATTAACAATTCATTAACGTTAACCGCACCCCAATAGAGTTTCGGATTGACGTGTATGCACGCCGAACGCGCTTCACTGGTTAAACACGCATAATTTTTGAACCAATGTATTCCTAAGAACTTGAATTTTCGACATTTTCTCGCCAAGATCTGCAGGATTACACACAAAAAAAAAAGTAAAAAATGTCTGGTTTCCTGAGGTAATGTTTAACCCTGTTTCGGCAAATATCGACAGTTTCTCGAGGATGGGGAATTTAGTATTAAAATATTTGTTTTGGTCCACTGTAGTTAATTCAAGCTGTTCCATGACCATAGAACGAAGCGCAATGCTCTGCAGAAATAATATAATAGAACAACGTGATTTTAATATTCGTAGAATATTTTGATATTCTTTTTTTCAAACTGCTTGTAGAACGCATTAATCAGAGGCTCTCCCGGGACATTCCTCGGGTGGACGGAAAATAAAGAAGTAACCGGACATGGTAATTTATGCTGACGCGGCCTTATAGGTGACGGCGTATCGAAGGATGTTCATTGAGTATTCCCGCGGGCGTGACTTGTCAGCTCCGCGCGTTACAATCACGCGCCCCTTAATTATCAATTAAGGTAAAAGTGGCTCCCTGTCCACGGCAAATCGGCAATAACTTATAAGCGATTGCTCAACCGATCCACCGAATTTCAGTATTATAATTCTTGCTAGCGGATCGCTTATCGGGAACCGTACACGCGTCACAATATCGTGCCGCTCTCGATCCCGTTCGCGCGTTTTAATGGAAAGAGGAAACTGCAATCTTGGGCCACGACAGGGCGCCGAGATAGAGGCAATCTGCAAACACGAATTGGCCATTTGGCGGGCGTGGCGTTGCGCATGACCGTCGCATAATTTCCTCCGGATTCGTGACTCCGCTCTTTCTTATGCGGCTTCGGCCCCGAACACGACCTGCAGATGCAATCGTTTCCATGAAACTAAAAAGCTCATATTTCCACTCACGATTTCGTTTTTTCTGCCCCTCGGAGGCAGACACTGCGGTAATCGTTATTTTTAATTTATTAATTGTAAATTACCCCTGGTAGAACATATTCAGTGGGAATTGGGAACGTGATTGTTGAAAGAATTACTTGGCCGTGCTTTAGAAACGAAACGTAGTATGTATTGCAAATATACATTATTGTTCCCATTTTTAAGGAATGGTTAACATTTGAACACTTCGTTGAAAGAAATCGTACCAAAATATACCTGGACTGATTTTAAAACATTCTTACATGATACAGCAACTGAAGACATGTTTTTGGTCCAAAATGTTAGAAATTTGAAACGTACGTAACATTGAAAAATTTGTCTGTTGACTAAAATCACGGTAGATTCAAGGACAATCGATGATATAATAAATAATAATGTAATAAATGAAAATAATATCTTTGCAATACTGTAAAGTTCAATTTTGTTAAAAGCGAAACATTTGACATTTTTCCTTAATTCAAAATGGCTTAATCCGCTTTGCCATGAACAACAAACGATGTTTATCGGTTTTCTCAATGTACGAATCCATAGTTTATTAAACATATTTTGTGGGAATAAATTAAATTATGCAGATGCGAATGAGATTCGGCAGAAAATTGAAAGACGCCGGCTGCGCCCTCGGTCTAACATTCTAAAACCTGCGCGCGCGTCCCTGGCGGTGGGTTTGCATATAAGGCAACGCGAAAAGAAGCCGAAGGGCCTCTTAAATGTGCCTTAACTTTTGAGACTGGCAATTATACTGGTATTTACTGCCGCGGCCTCTCCCGAAACGCCATTGTGCTCGCGCCAACATTTGCATCCCTTGTACGCGCGACTGTCGATTGTTTTAATGGCCGCTCCCGCAGGGCCTTAGCCCATAAACTTCATTGTTTAGGCACGCCTTTTTAGGCGCTCAGCCACGACGCTAGAATCGCATAACGAGGGAGGATGTATGGACGGGAATACAGGACGTTCAAGCTTGCCTTCACCGAATATTCTTCCTCAGCGAGTTCCTCAGTGAAGGCCTACGCAAGAAGATTATCTTCGGGTGACTGAAATCTAAATTTAAAAAATTAACACTCGGTTCGAACCAAAATTTATTGCTCGGTTTAGCTAATTTTTCCGCGTTAATAGTAATCTTAATTCAATGGAGTCTGGCAAATACAAATTTTTGTAAATTTTATCATATACTTAATATTGTTCTTTGACTAACCATAATTTTAAAATGTTGAGAGCGAACCAAAAAATCGCAAATTTAAACAAATTATTACCCCATTGATTTAAGCTTTATAAAACAGAAATAAATTGTGACCGCATTGTTAGAAAATATTTTCCCATTTGTCAGTGCATGTATTTATGTAGCACAGTTTTTCTTTAATACCGCTGATATTCTGAGGAAGAATATCCAGAATAATTTATATATTTATATATTTCTGTAAATGTTCCCGCGCTCGAACTATTGCAATTTCAAATTCCGCGGCTCCTCAAAAAGAATCATTAAAAGGGAATCAATTTCTTCGAATGAGGCAACAGAAAACGAGGCCCGCTGCTTAGGAGGTACGAAACAACGACCCGACGGAGCCCGACATAATTCAATTGAGCGCCGATGCAAATGAACATTATAATTGAACGATATTTCACGTATAATCGAAAGCCCACCCGGCCGGTAATTATCGAGACTGACTCAATCCTTCTTCGGCCGAAAGAATTTGTCGAGGTCCGTACCGGTTCGATTCAGCTTCCCGATTTATAATAGTGTTTGCCCGCACGTCTTGATTAATGTTCTACATATTCGCTCGTTGGGGATTAATGGCGACGCCTCGCGGGGTCGTAACGAATGGAAATTCGTCACGCGAAGTCACCGAAAATTTTTCGCAGCGGGACGAGACCGTTCGGAAAGCAACCCGGACAACTGGGGAACAGGACGAATTTATTTCCGAGGACCCCGCGGGCTGAGGGACACACCCCCTCGGAATTTCCATTCCGTGGCTTTCCAACTATCTCTTGTCTTTTCGGGAACTCGCTGTGTTTTGGTTAATAACTGGCCCGGAAGAAAGATTGGACTGTGAATTACACTCGTGAATGTATTCATGGCCCGGCTTGGACGTTGTTTCTGACAAATGACGAGGACTACAAGGATTTATTCGTTCGCCGAGGGGATGTCGATCCTCCGATGCAGAACTCGAGATGAAACGTTCGACGAGAAATAAAAGATCGAGAGGCCGCTGCTTCGGGTTGATCTAATCTGGTGGTTTCCGAATATTTGGGGGCTGATTTACGTCCTTAATTATATTATTCAATTTGAAGTGGTCTGTATCTGTATTTCTTTAATGACTTGAATCAGTCAGACGTATCAATACTGTTAAAATTTTCTTATCTTTCTACTGTTTCAAATTACAGTTCAATTTATAACTGCATTTTTATACATTTCGTTATCTGTATCGATGAATAATTTTTCATCCCCCTACAAAGAGTTTGAAGAGCTTAAATAAAAGAATATCAAACAAGGTCTGTAAGATTGTAAACACAAAAGCGGTTTAATCCAATGCCTGGTAACCACACTAAAATAAAACTGTAAATTTAAAAAAAAAAGATACCGCTAATCGCGTCGAAACTGTAACAAATGAGAACTAAAACGTGTTTGATACATGAAATCGCTTCTCCATGCCATAAAGTTTAAATACAATAATTAAATGTAGTCCATTCCATTTTCTAAATCGTAATACTAAATTTTACTAAATTTTTATGGTATGAAGAGATAAAATCATCAGATAAAATATTCTCGTTCCAAGAGAAATTTCATAGATTCTGCCGAAAGAACCTCTAATAGCCTCATTTATTACATTTCATAAACCGGAACAATAATATTAATCATCCCAGTATGAATATAAAACAAACCCAGCGAAATAAACGTAAACCAAAGATGACCACCGGGCTCGATTCTGGCCCCATTTGCCACGATATTTTTTCCCCGCGTTCCGGAGACGTCGCGGAGGAATAATCAGTGAAATTAAATAGAGTAATTAAATAACCGTCCATAACCGTTTCTCGGTGTACGCTGCGGGTTGGTAATTATCTAAAGGTTTTGAGTCAGGGGTCCCCTGGTAAAAACAAACCGATTGGGGGGGGGGGGGGGGGCAACGCAACGGGGCGCCAGGTGCCCCCCCGTTGGGGCGGCCCTGAGCACACGGGGAACCCTAAAACCCGCGGCGAAAGACCGTCGGGTTTTAGGGTTCGTCGAGACACCACCGACTGCGATTCACCTGCTCATGAAACCGGACAGAAGTCTTCCGATCTTTGTGAAAGGAATGGGGCGCACGGCGAGAAAAATGGCGCCGAAACTGACCAATCAAATGAGCACTGTGTGTCCTGTCGATTTGATCGATGACCGGCTAAGGGATACATCCTTATCTACACGCGGAACGAGAACCCTTTCTTCTGGGCGATGGTCGTTAAACGGTGCCTTGAACTGTGAACGCTGGTACGGGGTAAAAGAAACATGTATGGTGTGTGGTTTTTTCTTTTTTTATTTTTTGTCGATTGCGATTTGAAGGGTTGTCGAGGATAGATTAGACTGATGACTTGATACTCTCTGCTTAGGTTCTGCGTTGTGTTTGTTCTTGATTGTGGCGTGCTATTTTGTGCGGCGATTTTTGGATGTCGTTTAAGCCTTATAGGGTAACGGACCTAATCACTGTGTATATATTAATTAGATTTATCTTTGTATAAGCTGCTTATTTATATCTGTATTTTAATAATAATTATGCTTTAAAAATAAGTATAATTATTATAGGAACAGTAATTGGTAGCACCATAGTAATCGGGTCCCTTACCTTATTGTTCAGACATAATTGAGTAGAAGGTCCTAAGGTAATACTTCATCTATTTTTACTCTTGGTACAAATTTACTCGTGCGTTTTAAGTAAAAAATTGTGTTTCATTTATGATGCGTGATTTCAAAGAAATACTTATTTTAATATGAATAGAAAGAAATCAAACGTTTTATGGTATCGAGGAAAAGACGAGATTGAATTTTTACCCTGAGGAACGTATGGGGGTTAAATAGGAAAATTTAATTTCTATTTATATAGGTATTTAGTATCCGAAAAATATATGAATATATTAAAAATTATCATTTTGATTTTGTGAAACATATGAGGATTACTATCATGATTAGACCGTGAATTTTTTGCATTTATTTGTAAATACGGATAGGTGAAATGTGAAACAGTAAAAAGATTGACAGAATTTGAGAATGCTAATACTAATTTGTAATTTGTCTCCTGTCTCTAGTAATTATTGCAAGCAATTTTTATTCTGTATGAATAACTGATCTAACTATAATATATAGTATGTGTGTGTGTTTTATTACCATTTTAAAAGAATTGTAGACGAGATACTTATTTATAATGAAATACTCGACGGTTGGCTAATCAGGGGTTGCATTAAATTTAAACACTTTTTACGTTATTTGAGTAACATTGTAAACATTATCCACTTGGAAACTGTATATTGCAATGTAAATGAAATTAAAAATGTTAATACACGATCCCACAGTTTTCATAATTTTTTCACCTAATAAAATTAAAAAAAAAATGAGTAACATTTCTTTATTTCCATCGTCACGCTACGTTTCCATAAGAAAATAAATTCCCAGATTTAAGAAATTAAGTTACATGTAAATTCGCAGTCGTGAACGTGCACAAGACTGCAAATATGATAATTGTATAGAATAAAGTTACAATTTTAAAACACCAGAGGATTATTACTATTTACACGGGCAGTGCGAAGAGGACAATAAATTTCTCCAGCCCAACCCTGTCCAATTAAAGGTAGCCGCACAAGAATGACTTGTATGTTCACACCCGAAACTAATTTAGATCAGTCTAAAATGATAGTGTAATAATTTCTCCCGAGATTCATATCTGAAAGAAAATGATAACATTACTTTTTCTACATGACACAGTCATTTATAAGACCTTGGAATGCTGACTAAAAGGAGAAATTATTAAACCCATAGAAATTTGCATAGGCATACGGTTTATTTATTAGATATTTATGTTCGTTTATAGGTCATTTGGCCTAATTTTCATTCAATCCTAGATCGGATTTTCAATACAAGCTATAACCGTCGAATATTGGCAAATTGCATTCTGGAATGTAAGACTAAGGACACAATCTTCTTATAGAAACAGCCCTCTTTATTACAGCATTAATTTATAGAATTAGCAAAAATTTATTTATCCGAATTTTTAGCCTTGTTGCATTTAGCATTTATTGAATAATTCCTCATCGATCAATCTTTACAATCCCAATAATCGCAAATAAAAAATATTAGAACCCGTTATTTTGATGGGTCCTACAAATCTAGTATTAAAAATATACGTGCCATTTTCGCACGTGACACGGTCATTGCGAAGACTTTGCAATTTTTCTGCTGGACGAAATGCTAAATTACTAAATCAACAGACGTTTGCAGTTTTCTCACGATGTCCAGATCGAACCAATCAAATCTAGCTCCGTGCCAAATGAGAAGGCGAACGGCATCCCGATCATTTTTCAAACGAGACTCACCCCTTCCCCAATAAAACGAGCTTCCATCCCCAAAACCGAAGTATCTAAAATTCGTTGCTCGCCGAGCGGAATAAAAGAGAAATGAAAAAGTCTACTTCTCCGGGCGCGCTCATTATGGCGAAGCTCTCTGATGAGGTGTTCTGTCCGAACACGGTGATGCATTGTTTCGGGGATTAGTCGGCGGTGCGCGTGTTCGCTCACCGAAATCCAATGATCACCCCTGCGGATTTGCCTTTCATTTTCTATACAGAGACGCGCCCGCAGTCGATCACTTTAATCGATTTCGCCCGAACTGCCGCAAGAACCGAACGGATCGTTAGATCGTCTTGATGAATGGCTGAATTATCGGCAACGAACCGCCAATGAATATCGTTAATGAGGGTGGCAGGTCCCGGGGCCGGGGTCGCATAAATTTATACCCCGTAGACTATCCCGGGAGTTCTTCATCGAGATTTAATTATTCGCGCCATCCGCCCCTCTTCGGGCTTTCTTGTCCCGTCATTTTTTTTTACCCCTCTATTCTACAGTCGAATGATCGATACGACGTCCTTCGATTCAGAAGCAAGGCCTTTATTAACGCGAGATTCTCCGGCGATTTGATCCGTGTTCACGTGGACTTCATTCCTGAACACTTCGCGAAGATGATCGATCTGTCAGATCTGTCGTATTTTGTAGACGTTCGTTAACCCCTTGCTAAACAATTTAATTCCGAGATCTCAGACTGAAATTTAGTTTTGCCCAGAAAAAGTTGCTTAAGATCACCTCAGGAATCACCCCTTTCATTTTGTAACACTTGTTTGGTATACGGGGTCGATAGTAAACTAATTTTTATTGGTTTAAAATCAATGTGGAATCATGTAAATTAAATACGCTCGAGGAATACTAAAATCGTTTCTACATATCGAATTGGAGACCTTGAAAATATTGGGAAAATCCATTTCTTAGTAAAATTATATTTATCGATGTATATATCTTTAGTGGCATGTTACTAGGTTGTTCTAGTAGCCAGTTTCAATAATTAGTTAATTATGCCACCACCCCTAGCAAAAAATATTCGAACAAATCAAGCCTGTCATAGTAATTATTCAATGTGGAAAGTATTTCCATTAACGATGAATGCAATAGCAGTAATAAAACTCATCACATATATGGAAACTATTAATATAAAAATTTTTCTTTTTTCGCAGTACACAGAATGAACGAATAAACGAATTCAACACTAATTTAAGGGAGGGTTTAGTCACCCACAAGGTATTACAACACTTTGCGCGACAATATCTATCGCCATCTTCATCGTCACAAATATTAAAAGGTATCCTAATACTTTGTCATGCTACTTAAATTTCTTCGTAATTTTCTCATACAGGTGGACAGTTTATTATTTTATATTTTATAAAGCGCAAAACAATTCATGATTTTATTTATACTTCTTAAATTGTGATTAGTAATCACTCATTACCTTTTATACTATATTTGTGTAGCATGTACAATACTGAATTATTCATATCTTAGATACGCCCATTAAGAATCACATTCACAATTTTGACCGAATATTTGGTTGAAGTTCACCTTGGCAACTTTCTTTTATACACTCCTATAGATCTTGACAAGAAAATGCTGAAAAACCGAATAAGCCGAATATTTTCTGCCAGGGTTAGTAACATCAACGTTGATCCAAAAGCAGTAGGTTTGAAAATACAGTGAGTGTAAAAAGTATTCGTACACCGCTTATAGTTTTAGAAAACCATATATTTCTTTATGTAATTGAACATTCTTTTATAAAACAAAAACACAATTACGATTATTATATGTTTCAACTACAAAATGTGGCATGAATAAACTAACGAAAAGATAACGTTACTATTAAAAACAGTCTGCAGTCTCTCGAAATTATCACACAAAAAGTATTCGTACACAGATGCGATCTAAAGTCGCCGAAAGCTCGTGGCTTGTGACGATTACACAATTTTCGAATGAACTTACCCAGTTCTTGCAGCATGGTCTTCAATTGTGTTGCGACTTGCGCAACGTAATTCACTGAAACAAGAGCTAATCGAGAAAAAGGAGAACCGGGAAAAGGACCACTGGAAAAGATGCTAAATCCCATGGTGTCGCATGGGGTTGCGTGGGGGGGGGGGGGGGTGGGTCGGTCGTTCGGCGACCGTTTAAAATCACGGTCTCGGTCTCGGTCCGGCGAAAGGGTCTGAAAATAGCCTATTTAATCCGCGCGGCTCCTCCCACCCGGCGCTATTAACCCTTGCATTTTTACCCTATGAATTCATCTTCGGAAATTAACAACCCAATTAAACCGGCCATTAGCGTCTCGGTATCTCATTAGACAGGGATCGTTTGCAACTTTTAATAGAAGGGGGCACCCGGTTTTTGTGAAACACGCAAACGCACGGTCGAACGGATTCTCATTACCGGGAAAGAAAACGAAAAAGAAAGAAGAGTCGATCCTGCCAGAAACAGAAAGAGAGAGAGAGAGAGAGAGGGAAGAGAGAGAGAGAGAGAGAGAGAGGGAGGGAGAGGAGGGGAGAGGGGAGAGGAGAGGAGAAAAAAGTCGCACGCGGATACAGATGCCGGCCGGTTTACGATGTTTTCTTATCGTCGTTATAGCTGCAAAATAGTCCGAATCTCGATACAGTAATTGATGCGGGCACGAATACAGATACGGTGGGATCGCGTGCACGCGGCGTTGACACGTTTCAACCAATCATTAATATTTAATGCTGTGTCCACGCTTCGCTAAATAAACAAAACCAAAATCATTCACCCCTCCCACTGACAGGATATATATTATATTGATCCGAATAGTTCCGTCCCGCCCTCGAACATGCTCGCACCTTTGCACAATGCACCGGCTCGTAAGTTTTCGCCATTTTATCGCGGATCCTATTTCAGCATTACCCACGAATGAGCTCTCCACCGGGATTTTACGTTCCTGATCCACAGCCAGATTGACTATCCGCGATCTATACCGGCGATAATTTACACTGGCCGCGTTACGTTTCGAACGCTGCGATTTTACGACCGCGTGGTAGCCGCGATACGACCTGTAATGGACATGTTGCTTCAATCACCCTTTCTTTCTGGAGATGATAGTCTCTTTAGGGATGGTACTTTCTTTAGGGGATGATCCTTTCTTTTGCTCTATTTTTGCAATCCGATTAGCAGGCGATTTTAGAAAATTTTCTGAAAGAGAAGTTTCAAACTTGGTTCGAATTTTCTTGCTTGAATTTGTTGTAGTGTAATATGTTCGTAAAGTGTCAGTATGAAATTTTATTGACCGAGTTACAACCGATTTTCAATCTGCACGTCATACAGGTTGGCCTTAGTCTCTTTTTACATGATTCAGAAAGCACAAACATCTCTCAGTGAACAAATAGGCAAACAAATTTTTTAAATTTCATGAGAGCGATAGTTTATTGTATTCGAATAACAAGCTAGTGAAAAGTAGTTGAAAATTTTTAAGAATTCTTCAGAAATGACTTTCCTCGTTCTCCTTAAAATGGTATTCACGGAAACTCAAAACTAGTCGACCAATCGAATTGAATTTTTGTACATATGCATCACATCAGAAAGGATTAAACCTTCCTTAAACCTTCCTTCACTGTCTTATTGGCATATTTTCTTTTTTGATACGAATTTATAATGATAAAATGATTAATTCTATCAATTTCCCAGCCATTCGCTCGGTGTAATTTTCAATTGACAAGACTTTTGAAATCGAAGGTAACATTGATTGCACAAGTACTGTCTCCTGATTTTCAATAAATGTTTACTATGTGGCCTAGAGATCAAAAGTTTCCAAATTATTTTCGATTTTATTAAGCAATGTACAATTAAAATTTAATTTCATTAAAGTAGTTCAACTAAGCTGAAGCTATGTAAACTAGTCTTAAGTTAACTTGGGTTATGTTGCGCATTAACACTAAACCTACCACGGTCAAATGACCGGTTTTATATTTGACAATTATTGAAATTATAAAAATTCATTTATGGAAAATAGTGGAATAAATTTCCTTGTCTAAGCATTTATTACATGAAAAATTACGGACAATGTCAATAATAGGGTTGCTATTTTTATAAGGCAATATTCACCGGATACTGTTAATGCTTGGTAGGTTTAATGTTAAGCTATTATGTAATATGTTAATATGTACATGTATTGTATATGCTACATAAACTATACTTGGTTTAAAGCATTAAATAAATAAATAACAATAATAACACCGATTGCTCAGGTCTGACCACGTGGAGGTTGGCTGCCATGAGACCCATTTGCAAATACACGTGTGATCCACATTATGAATAAATTTATGTTACGACAAAGTTCACTGAAGGGTTAAAATCCCACCGTTTTGTCAATTTTCCACCTTCTTTCATGAAACTAGGTTCACTCTACGATTTCATTAAGAATACAAAAGTGTTCGATTCTTTCTCTTAACCTCTTAAATAACAATTGTTTTTTGTTTTGTTGCATCTGTAGTCAACGCGTTCCAATTCGTTTAAACTCCGATATCTGTAAAAATTGAAACATGGGAAGTTCAGACATTTTGGAATATTTTCAGACAAGGGCAAAATAAATACACACTGTGACATTATTTCTACCAAAGGTGTCACGGCACCTCTTAAAATTGTAAATAAAAATTGATCGAGACTGCAATGATAATAAATCTATTTCTTCGAACATGATCGATAACTGCTACAACTGAAAGAGGCGTTTTTTAAATAAAAAAAGAAAAATAAGTCAGAATAGGTATACATAAAGCCGTGGTAGAAACAGTGTTAAAAATCATGGTACGCATGAGGTTAGGTAAGTGTAAGCGAAGCTGTGGGAGTCCTTCGCACGATTTTTCAAAGCTCGCCGGGGAAAACGAGCCATTTCGAGCCATTCATCACGTGGCCAGTCCATTTCCAGGCACCTGCATTGTCTTAGACCCCCGGCACCCATTGTTTCATCGCGCTGGATACGCACGATCGGCTCGGTTCAACGAATGGGAGGCGGGGGATACTCGTTAAATAACGTTTCAGCGCCGATTAACCGAATCTCGTAACTTCTGTTCCCTCCGCCGCCCCGACGAATCGTCCGGCAGCTGGAAAAGGCAACGTGCCCTCGTCAATGCAGACCGAATCCTCGCCGGTTTTTCTGCCTATTGTCTTACTTTCACGCTCGATTACCCGGTCTTAGGCCGCCGGGACGCGGCTTTTTGTTTTCGCGAGGAACAATGCGGTTTAATTAGAAAACGGACGGGACTCGGTGCGTGGGACTCGTCGAACGCAGTCTCTCGACCATCAGAGTCAGGTTTCTTCGGGGTTCAATAATTGGAGTAGGGAATTCGATTTGTTGAACTATTGTGCTCCAGGTGATAACGGTAGTGCACAGGGTGGAGAGAAAGTTGCGCCAGGAATCGTATGAATTCGATTTTGTGAGGAGAAATATGATGAAGTATTGTCTGAGAATATTTAGAAATATCGTTTGAAACAGTTCTTCGAAGTCTTTTAGTTCGACTATGTAAAATATAATTTTTTAAACGGTTATGGTAAAATAAGTGCATCATCCATAGAGTATGGTCCTACGTGAAAAAATAACCTACAAAATATTTGTTGAAGGTCTTTCGATTAAAGCACAGCTTTACAATTTTAAAACAATTGGTATTGAGGCGATAGTGGTACACAGGGTGTCTTAAAAATGTCGTACGACCGTGTAAAGGACATTCATATTACTAACGAATCAAAATGTTTTGTTTTTTTTTTTGAGGACTCTCGTAATTTTTTTTATGACCTTTGGGACTGATCACTTTTCGCGGAACAATTTGTGTTATCCTTTGATCTCGAACCGGATCCATTAACAAATCGAATTCCTGGAATTCTTCCCGGAAAGATGCCAGAAAAAATACGGTAATTTCCAATGACAAATCCATCGAGTAGTGAAAGTCACGCATAAAACAAAGAAGAACCATCATCGCCACGGAAAATCCAGAAAAAACCTACCAAAAACTTTTTTACACTGGGAAATAAAACATGAAGAAAGAAACGGTAAAAAAATATGTTGTGATGGATTTCAGTGTGATAACGTTTCATGGTTTATTCCGAATAGTAAAGATATGTTTTTAAACTCGAAAATGATTTATTATAAATCGAGTGGAATTTTTGCAATTAATTTGAACGTCCACAATATGATTCTACGTGAAGAAACAAATCGAAAACATACGCAGGGAGTGTAATGCATGCATAACGTGCAAAAATCTTACACATATTTTGCAAATTTCATAATTGGATGACAGGATTAGAGTTTTAAAATAATGCTGTTAACAAATCGTAACATGGAGAGTGCATAGCGAGTTTTTTGAAGATTTTACAATTGCAGCAGAGCATTGAAGCACATACAAACGAGAAAAGAATTCAATTTCACTTAAAACTCGAACCATACCGCATCAAATAGAATTATCTTCATTTAAAAAACATTTTCCATCAATTTCAAACTAGTTCGACATCTACCTATGTATTTAGCCTCGAATAGGCCCTTATGGAGACACAACGTCTCGCTCAGTAAAAAGTTAAAGGAGACTTCACGCTGCAGAAGAACGAGAGTGAAGAAGAAAGAATCGGTGGATGAAAAATTCGAGCACAAGGGCGGATGCATCGGTACAGGTGTGCGATACCTGCTCCCCTCGTCGATCTATGAAATCTCGATTAACACACGGAGTTTTCCTTGCAACGCCTCGAAAAATTAGGACAGGCTACGGGAAGGTGGAGAAAGAAAGAGGGGATGGAGAATCGATCACCGAAAACGGTCGACTGGAACAATAAGACAATGGTTGTCCTATGGTGAACCGATGCTAACTGCCTATTGTCAGCGATTTTAGATGAATCTAAGGGACTTTTACTGTGATATTCAAGCTGGTTTAGCGGACTAGTTTTGGATGATCAAACTACATGCTATCTAGTAAATAGACTACGTATTTTGTGCATCTATGATCAAAATGACTGGCTGAAACACTAAACCATGTACAGGTTAGATGAAATTAAGAATATTTTTACATGCTTTGCAATTTATCAGGACTTATTAAATTAAAATTATTGAAGGAAGAAGAACGCTTTAATGTAACCTTTGTTTCTTATAATTGATGCTCATGGTGTTTGTGTTATATAAAGGACCACAGTATACTGATTAGTTACAACCCCCACCCTAATTCAATAAGTATTGTCACACTGCTGATTCTAAACAAGAATAGATTTTTACAGGTAAAGTGCAAAACTAAACCTACCAATCCCAGATTTTCGAATTTTTATTTTTCGATTTTATCGAAACTGTAAAAAGTTGTTTCCGTTGCAAATGATTGTATACACAGGCCCACGAAAATATTCGAACGCCCTTTAAAACAGTATAAACGACCCGACTTTTTTGAACAATTACAAGAGTTATTTTCCAAATGATGAGCAAAAAAGATTTTGAAACAATTGCAATTGCTAGGAATTATAAGACCAAATGAAAACGGCACTTTCCAAAAAATTTTTACTTAAGCTTGTAATGAAAATTTAAAATATATCTTTTGTAGAATCGAAATCGGTTGACGCAGATAAAAACGGCACGTATTGAAAGACGTTAGGATCCGTGGACTTTAAACAGAAACTGACCAAAAGTCGTGAAAATCTACGTTTTTCACCACTTTTAACCATTTGTAGCTTGTGTGTATGTATATTAATCGATTTTAATGAAATTTTCAGCATGTGTATAACTAGCATAGATCTACAAAATGCATATTTTAAACTTTCACTACAAGCTCAAATAAAAAAGTTGTGAAAAGTGTAATTTTTATTTTCTCATGTAATTCTTACCCATTGCAATTTTGTCAAACTCTTTTCTTGCACATCATTTGGAAAACCAATTCTTCGAATTGTTCAGAAACGTCAGGTCGTTTGATCCAATTTCAAAAAAGTTATACTGCTCTAAAGGTCGTTCGAATACTTTCACGAGCCAGTGTACATGTCTTTATTCAAACACAGGTTATAAAAAACCGCAAATCTGTGTGAATACAATCAAACAGTGACGTCGGCTCATTCTAAAGAAGAATGCACGTTTACATGTAAAGTGCAACACTCGTTAGGTTTGCCCAGGTTGCAGATTTTTTATTTTACAACTTTAAAACTATAAAGTTGCTTTCACTGGAAATAATTATTTGTTAGAGTACATATTATAATACAAATCGTACAAAACCTAAATAAATCATTTGTACCAGTTTTAGTGCTCGGTAGGAATAGTGTTAAGCTTCTCTAGAATACAAAACATGATTTAACACTAGAAATACTATCATTTCGAGCCCGTCGAAATGACGGATTTCAGATGTTTTTTTTTTACAATTTGCGAAGTCATAGAAAGATTTTCTTGAGAAATTGTTTAGCGTACTTTTGCATTCAAGTACATGTTACCACAAATACTCCATGAAATCTAAATAAATTCTGTTATTGTTATAACGGAATATACGTCAGTCTCGTTCAGAGCTCGATAGAGTTCTCTTGACATTCCCTCCACCAAGTAGATCTAACGAACACCATTCGACAGCACTATTTGCAAAATTTCAGGAAATAAATTTCACCGTATCCCACGTGTAGAGGCCTAAGTGGCCAGCAACTTTTCGCTAAGTGTAGAAATTGCTTCGCCTCGGGTTGTCGAAGTGTCCATTTTGCGTTGCGTGGGCCCCACCGGGTACTTCTGATCGAAGTAAAAGTTGTCTTCGTAATAGACGTTCAACGAACGAATACTTCTGTCGAGAAGAAACTCGAGGAGACGCTAGAATATCGAGAGGCAATCGGGGGGCGTGAGCGATGCGACGGTTTTGCGGTTGTCGTGCAACGATTTCGCAGTGGTATTCCCCGGCTACGGCAAACGATTGGAAACGGACAGCGTGCCGCGGTCGTTCCACAAAATTTAACGCTAAATATTTCGCAATTAATAACGCCAGGCTCGCCGGTGGGAACCGGAGGTTGCGGTTTTCGGGGCCTCGCTTGACCCGACGTCCGCGAACAGTTCCATTAAGGAGTCGACCGGCTTCGGGATCGTTCGATCGTGAAACCGCGAGATTTCTCATCCTCCCTTCGACAACTAAAAAAACTTCGTGCTTCCTCGATTGTGAAATCGACGTTCTGCGAAATTTGCGAACGACTGTCGTTAAAATGTCTTCCTCTATTTAACATACAGTGAGTGTCAAAAGTATTCGTACACCTCTTGTAGGCTTAAAAAACCATGTATTTCTCTATGTAATTGCACACATATTTATAAAACGAAAGATAATTGTAATTGTTATATATTTTAACTACATACTGTCATATAAATATACTTGAAAAAGTTTAACGTTAACGAGAAAAATTGAAAAGTATGAGAAGTGTCTCTAAATTGGCGCGCAAAAAGTATTCGTACAGGTACTAGAATGCACTTGAAAGGTGTCCGATTGTTTATATTATGGTTTAGCGGGACCTGAAAAATAATCAGACAGAGTCTTTGATGCACAGTCTAGTGGCTTAGGAGTCACCTCCTCATTAATCCGATCGAAAATTTATGGGATCTGCTTGATAAAAAAATTCGAACCCTGCATATTTCAAGTGAAGAACAATCAAAACTTGCTTTTCAAGAGGAATGGTGCAATATTACACACAAAATCACATCCAATTTAGTGGATTCAGTGCCACAGAGACTGGATGCAATTACACAGTCGAAAGGCTATCCAACGAAATATTAATTTAATTTATTTTCGCAAATTATAACACGTTTATTGCTAAATTAGTTACGTGTACGAATACTTTTTGTGTGATAATTTCGAGAGACTTCAGACTGTTTTTAATATTAACGTTAACTTTTCGTTAGTTTATTCATGAAACATTTTGTAGTTGAAACATATAATAATCGTAATTATGTTTTTGTTTTATAAAAGAATGTACAATTACATAAAGAAATATATGGTTTTCTAAAACTATAAGCGGTGTATAAATACTTTTTACATTCACTGTATGAATCGAACTCACAGTCCACAATTTCAGAGTCACAGATTCACAGAATACTTTTTGCAATGCTGATTCACTGTTTAACACGATGACTGTCGCGCTAATTTTATGCATTCACACACATCCCTTGATAATGAAGCTCTCACCTTACACTATAATAGGTTATAGGAATTTCTGCATTAATAAACTAACATTTGCCGAGGACGATTTGATAGTTAACCAATATTCAATTTTTATAGACAAGTTCTGAGGAAGTGTAAAGAAATTAAATCCTATTTTTAATAGGAACAGCCTTTGTAGATCCAAAAAAAATAAAAATCTTACCAAATTATATCAAATTTTATATTCTAGCATTTTTTGAAAATTTTCGTTAGTTATAAATGTACAAAGATCCGCAGTCTACTTATTCGATCGAATGTCGCCTCTAAGGCGGCAAAAATATTTTCGTTATGTATGTCAGTATTAAATATATTTTCTGTGCAACTGTTTATAAAATTTAAATTGTAGTAATACCAACAAACTTTTGCAAGTCGGCACACAACACAAATTATATTAACCGTTATTTTTTCGCTTACCCTCTCACACTAATTGCACGCAGTATTCGGTGTCAGTACATGCAGCGCGATCAAAAACGAAAACTAAACCATATTATTATTCTCTGAAACAATTAAATAATTTCATTGGACACAATATGCTATACTTAACTTTTTAGCACATAATCTCGTTTTATACCAAAAATATATTTGACTCAGCACGAAATATAGTTGAAATAGTTCTCGACCGCAAAGGGTTACAAAACAGCACGATGTATTGAGAAATACTGAACTATCACTCACAGTCTTAACACGTTGAATGCCATGTGACGGAATTATTTGTGCAGGTTTTCAAATGAATTTTTACGTTGATATATTCATTGTAGGATTACTCAGTATCATACATTTAATTTTTTGCAATTTTTATTTCATTAAATAACTTACTTTGATTTTATGGATTTTTTGTGGTTTCTAGTTTGGCGACCATAGAGTTAAGGGGGGAACCTTGTGTAAATAGGCTGTCTTTCAAGATTTTTTTCAAAAATTTGAGGTATCATTTGTTATTGTTATAATGTAAAAAAATACGTTTAATAAATTTGAATTGTTAATGTCAATGGTGCAATGGTGGCTTGGAAATGAAATCGTTAGTTCATGGAAAAGCGCACAAGTTGATATTCTTCTTTTGCTAAAATTTTCAAAATTACAAAAATGGCGAAGTTTTGGAGAAAATCAGATTTTCTGTTACGAAAAGTTGTCAGTAACAATGTTCTAAATAAAAAATTAAAAAATCTGAGCTGGTCATGTTGTGGCCAATTACATTTATAATGTATATGTACCAAATTTCATAAAGAAATTTTACGTTTCGAGAAAAATGCGTTTAAAGTTTGAGTAACAGAGAAATCGTGAAAAAATCTTAATTCATTTTAGCTTACCGCGGTTTTTTGATCATCTACGATTCACTGTTCTTCAGCCGTTTTTTCTTCTTTTCGAGAAGCACGAGCCGTTCCGACGAGAGACCAACTACCTGAGCCGTTCCGCCCAATACAATTGTGAAAGTCACGTACAAGAACAACCCTGATCACTTCTCTAATCTAACTTTTTTGATCCTATTCCCGTGGAAATTTTCTATCGATTTAAACAAAAAAAGAGTGCTAAAAAATTTAATTTTAAGCAAGGTCCCCCCACCCCACCCTCCAAGCTCTATGAACCAACTTCCGCCAAGTATTGTAGCATGCTAACAAGACACGGTAAAAAACAAATGAAAAATCGGAACGGTCAAGTACCCGGGCATCGGAAACAGTATCGTCCTCGAAAAAGAACAAGACAGCCAACCACGTATCGTCGAACGGTCACGTACTAGCAAAGCCGGCGTGCAAAAAGCGGTTCCCTTGACAATAAATTCATATTTAACGAGGCCTATGTGTCGATTGCGCGAAGCTCGAGTACAGGTGCGGCGAACAGCAAGCCGCCGGGCTCCAAATCAACGATAAATCAGCCCGTGCCGGACAATGTCCGCGATACCGTAATTCTCTGTAACGAATTCCCATTAAGTGGCGTTTATGGGCGTCGTCCATCGGACAATTAGCCGTAGTCATTAAGCGGTCCGCTTGAACCACAGAATCGCGGTTTGTGTTCTCTCCTTTTTCTCTCTCTCTCTCTCTTTCTCTCTCATTCTCATCGCGCGAAAGGCGTGAAACTCGGTTGTAATAGCAACCTAGAAGCGACGTTAACGTCTCGCCGGAATAATCAGTCATCCGTGGGATCCGTAGTCGAGGCGCAACATGGTCGGTTCCCGAGGAAACATCGTCTGGAGAATCTTGCCCGTAGATTGCCCCGGCTCGAGAATGATTCTCACCGAACCGGCTAATTATTGTTATTAACCGGTGGATCGGTCTGTACAGGTGATCGTTGCTTGCTTCCGATATTACGGGCCGCGTGGCCCGCTATTAGCCCGGCATACTGATACGTTTTTTGCACGGCCGCGGAATTCGAATCGGCCAATTACACCCCGCCGGCCGATTTCGGTGTAATTACCGGCGTGGGGGGGCGTCTGGAACTGGAACGATTCACGGTAGCATGGTTCCGAGTCGCGGCAGGAATTACGCTGCTAGTTAGCGCTTGTTATTTCGATGGTCTAGCTACCGGGACGATACCGTCGATCGTCAGTCACGCGTCAATTCGCCCGATCACGTTCCCGGCTGCCATTTTGCTCGCTAAAATATTGCCTCGTCGAAAGTTTC
Source organism: Halictus ligatus (assembly GCA_028454255.1). Taxonomy (NCBI): domain Eukaryota; kingdom Metazoa; phylum Arthropoda; class Insecta; order Hymenoptera; family Halictidae; genus Halictus; species Halictus ligatus. The sequence continues at coordinate 1,324,620 of CM052130.1, read as the reverse complement.
ATTTCACACCTCTGTGGCTTCGACGCGAGTACACGCACTCTCTGTGATTGCGAGCTGGAGGCAGCGGGTCGAGGGTTTAATGAAATGGCTGCGCCATTCGTAATCGCTGGATTTTATGCGTTTACGAGCAAAACCGGTGAGCGTAGTTAATTAAATGGTTAAAGGGGGGAGTCAATACCTCGCTTGGTTTTTCTGCTTTGTGACCGATGATGACGATTTTTAATTGTTTTGGAACAATCCGCAATCTGAGCTATAGAGAGGATATGTTTTTACACTGTCTACAGTGCATTACCATAATTAAAAATTGTATAAAAGGACTGTGTATATACTTCTCGGCCGATACAGTCTCCTTAAACAATTTGTTATATATCTATTTCAAATTTACTGCTACATGCAATACATATATACATATTACACAGTTTTTTCTGGTATATCATTATCTTTCTCGGTCATATATGTGTAAGAAAATGAATTTTTAAAAAATTTCTATTTTAAAATGGTCTCGCAACTTTTGAATCACCCTGTATGTAGTAATTTGAATTGAATGTAATTTACTATCACTGTATTTCACAAAAAATGATCTAGAATTACGTAAAACTGGTTAAAAAATCTATGAACAGAATTTGCTTATAAGCTCAATTTCGAAGGTGTAAAAAATAAAATTAAAATACACGTTTAGGCCATAGTTGATAAACAATTTATAAAGAGCAACTTAATATACGTGTGCATTTAACACTTAAATTATTAGAAGCAACGGTGAAAAATATGATAACAATAATAATTAAGTGATTATTATATTTGTAGATTTGGTGCGTAGATAGCCTTGTTTATAAAACTCGCTATAATGGGATCTTTAATAAAGTTTTACGATAGTCTTATCTCCTTAATCAGAAATTTTGAATAAAGATGTAGGTACTTTTACAACTCTTCTGTCGGTAAATTAATCCATAAAAATTCATATTTGCATTAACCTTCGCAGTCTAGTAATTACGACACTAAACCATACTATAAAACAATATCCTACAAGATAATTCATAATATTAGTGGTCAAGGTCCAGCGAGGTTTTAACAACGTTGTTATCAAATTTACCCCTACAATTATGAAAAGTCATGCATAATGTATCTATAGACATACTGATAAATCTTGTACGATATTTAAATATCTTAATCTAA
>CM052130.1:1299840-1316978 GCA_028454255.1 Halictus ligatus | reverse complement strand
GATATGTTTACAAACATTGATTCAGTCAGTTCCTGGAACCTGGGAACTTGAGAAGTATAGCAAGTGTCCGAATATTTCCGTGACATGAAAATGAGCGTACTTTACGTTTTTCTTTTATTAGTTAAGTAATCGCGTACCGTAAACAAATATTTCTTACGTTTTTATAAACTACACACTGCATAGTAACATACGTGAAACCTCTTTTTGTTCTCATTGTTTACATTTCTGAAGCACGGAATATAATAGTCAAAACTATAGTGGTGTCCGAATATTTTCCTGACCGACTGTATATAAAAAGATTGGACACTAGAAAGACCCGTGTTGATGACATATGTCGAGAATTCGTTGGTATCGTGAATTTTGAGTCCTCCCAAAAGAAACCAGTTCCAGAGCATGCATGAACCCTTCTGGAGCCGAGGTCTCCGGAGAACAAGGGGGATCAGAGATGAAAAGATCACCCTGTACATGGCTCGGTTGCATATATACTCGCTCGTAGGTATACGAGCAAGTACCCGTGGCTGCACGTGTGCCGGTCTATACGCGCGGCTACAAAGCGTGCCACGTTCCGGCGGGTGTGCTTCCTCCGGGTGTCCGCTCCAGTGGGCCAAACCAACCGGCCAGCCCCGACCAGCTCCAACCAGCCGGTCCGACGACCATTGAGATTACGCTCTCCCGGCCTCGGTTCCTTTAACATTCGCTTTTCTTTTTCCCCTGAAATGTCACGCCGCTCCGCGCCGCGCCGTCGAGATGGGTCGCTCGATTATTGCCCCGGGCCCGGCGATTTATTAATTTTGCCCGGGCACCGGACAATGAGAATCAAGCTGATTCGATGATTACGCTCACTGCATCAACGCTGGCCGTTCTCTGACCAATCGATTTCTCACTCTTCCTCGTCTTTTTGTCCACTCCAGCGACGGTGTTCGATCTACCCCTTGACTCCTCTTCTGTCATGCAGCCGTCTGTCATGCTCGTTTTTCGAGTTGCTCGTTTAGGGAGCACGATAGGTGTTCGATTGATTAGGGAACCCTTCGTGATCGTTTTCTCGGTTACCTCGAGACGCTTTTTTTTTGTCTCTTTGCGTTCGGAGTTTACTTTGTACCACGTGTACGACACCGGTGACCGCGTCACCTTATTCTTGTGTCTATTGCAAGTCTTATTCCGTTATTAGATTAGAAGTGACCATTAAAAGATTTCGTTCGAGCCACGGTTTGAACATTCAGTGTAGGGTAAGGGACCCAATTACTTTAGAGGTACCAATTATCGTGCCTATACTAACTATACTTATTTTTAAAGCATAATAAATACTTAAAACCTGATATGTAACATATATGCTAAATGATTTTAATGAAAAAAGCTTCATATCTTTTTTAATATTCATCATGCTTTAAAAGTAAGTGTACAAGGAAAAGAAACAAAGAAAATTCGCGTTAAGTAAATTTATTTGTCGACGTTATCTTACAGTGACTTCAACTGATATTGGCACACTCTTAAAAATCGCATAACATTGTCCACATTGAAGTATACTACTTGAATTTTTTTGAGAAGTTGAAACAATTGGTTCTCTTACATCGTTATGTAAGTTTTGAAGAAAATGTTTGATTAAAATTACAATTGGTTGAAATTGCAGAGAAAGTACGAACAGTTGTATTTTGTCACTTTTTAATCCGGGCTTATATTAAAAATTTAAAAACTACGTTTTGTACATTTGTATCAATTATACATATTCTGAATATTTCATCTAAATCTGTCAACATTGCACTGAGCTACAAACGTTTAACGATGAAAGTTTAAGGGCGAAAGTCGCAGAATTTTCACCTCCTCAGGGAATTTCGCCTTTATGTGACCATTTTGAAACATCTATAGCTCATTCCAACGTTGACCGATTTTGATGAAATTCTCAGAATATGTATAATTCGTACAGATGTACATAGTTTTTAAATTTTTAATATAAGCCCGCATAAAAAAGTTGCAAAATACAACTGTCAGTACTTTCTCTGCAATTTCGACCAATTGTAATTTTAATGAAACATTTTTTCATGTTATGTAGGCGAACCAATTGTTCCAACTTCTCAAAAAAATTCAAGTAGTATACTCCAATATTGACAATGTTATTAGATTTTTAAGAGTGTGCCAATATTAGTTGGAGTCACTGTATGTCTGCATTTTTCGTCATTCTCCAAGCATTATTGAATTATTATTGGTCATTAAAAAATTTCCTTTGAGGAGTAACGTTCAAATTCATTGTCTTCATTTATTTTGATGATCGTTTTCTAGAATGAGTAACCTTGGGACTATCAATAAGAGAAAATCACAGAAATTCGTATTCAAGTAAATTTACTTGACTTGAATAAAATTAATTACTTGCTACTAATATTAAAATTGTTGTGAAAATTAAAACACATTAGTAATGTTTCGACATTTCAGAATACTTTGAGTCAAAGACGCAAAGAAAAGAAACATAGAAATTGAAAGGATAATTTTCTGTTCGGTAATCAACGGAATGTTTTATCAGAAGAATCGTTAAAAAATTTAAAAACGGTTAACCATAGAATCTCCAAAGACTATCAAATCATCGATATAAAATCTGTCAAATTACCGTCCCACACAACAATTTTCTCCAAGAAAACAAAAGTCAACAGTTATTCCCTCTTTATTGTCTTTAGCATCAATATATTTAAAAAATCGCACCAATAATCGCACTTGTGTTCTTAATCTCCCATTTTAAAAATTCCTGATCGAACCGGAATCTCAGCCAGCGATTTGATCTGTCTCGAGCACGGCCGAGTAATCCGAACCCATTTGCAGCGTATTTTTTCTGATATTTCAATTGATTTCCTTGGGTTATTTGTTCTGCTCTCTCTCTCTTCCTCTCTCCCTCTCTCGATATGGAAACCCGCCGGGCGAATTACTTTCGTAATTACCACTTAGTTTCGCTGCGGTCGCGACAATTTCGTCTTTAGGAAGCCACAGCTGTACGTGAATATTCCATTACCCACATGGACGTCGTAACTTCTGCTCGTTCTTCGAACCGCGATATGGGGCACATAAGCACAGCGAAATCTCTGGAAACGCAGAATCTTCGACGACGGTACAACCATGATCGTTGCTTCAAGGCCGCGAAAAATGCTTAATTATTGGTAACCGGTAATGTACGGCTGTGGCCTAATTGTGTGTCACGCCTTAACGAAATGATTATTGTTTGGCTGACCAATACGATACGAAAGAAACGATGAAAATGATGTGGTTTCATTCGAATTCGCATCACGTACGCAGGAAACGTATGCAGGCCTGCCATATTCATTCTTTTTTGTCATATAATACACTGGACTTTTGCAAGAATTATTGCATTGGTTTGCAGAGTTGTATTTACGAATAAAGTTTGACAAACAAAAGTTTATGTTAAATATTCAAACACGGTCATTTCATTTTCAACAACCTAATATTTTTTTCAGCTAGCTTCTACCTCTCGAAGAGATTGATGACACCGCCGTCGTGCGACACCTAATCAAACCTAAACCATTTTTATCCCGGTAATAACTTGCTCGAGCGCTTGGCTGGTTAACCGTCGATCAATCTGGGAACAAGAGGATCGTCATTCTGGGATCTAGCAGCAGGATCGGCTGGTAATTAGAAATGTCCGAAGAAGAGATTTAATTACGCAACGAGAGACGTTCACTTTTTCCGTAGCGCGTAGACGATCGGTGTTGCTTCAGTCCCTCGGACGCGGCTATCATTCGATCGTTCACGAGATCGGATCGCATGTGTCCGTTAATGATGGATGAATCGAGTGGCCGGAATTAAGAGTGACGTAAGCGGATTACCAGGGCTCGATTAGCTTCTAATCAGCCGCGGTGCCAAAAACTGGTAAGACCGGTATTTACCTGCCGGAGAGAGAGAGAACAGATCGATCACGGGAGGGCCCCAGGTAGATAACAATGAGACCCGAGATCGAAGATGAAGACGCATTTATCAAAGCGCGTCGCTGTCACTAGGCTACGAGTAAACAGCTCCCGTCGTTTATCAGCGCGAACCCGCTTCTATTATCGAACGGCTTATCAGCGGGAGACGCGAGGTTGTAGGTTATCGTCTAGCCGAGGTCCCTTTCCCTTCCTTCCTTCCTTCCTTCCTTCACGCATTTTCCTTGGACGGTTTAGGGTCGGCCTGCCTGAGCCGGAAGAATGCGAGTCATGGTCTCTTCTTGGACGGTATTTTGGAGTGTACTGTTTGTCCGTCAGATGATGGCTAGGCAAAGAATACGGCCCCACTCTATCCAGCCCCCCACCTCCTATCATCACACGCACTGTCACTGTTGGCCGAAGATGATGATGAAGATCGAGAACGAGTCGTACCGAGACCGAATGAAATAGTATGATTGCGCAGCATAGGCGTAGTTTCTCAAGCCTTTGAAGTCATCGTTCCGTCTCACTCGGTCTCGATACGACCGTTCTTCGTCATCTCGTCATCGGCCAGCAACAACAATGCGTGCGATGCTAGGGGAATCAGCATAGAGAGAGAGAGAGAGAGAGAAGGGAAACACTTTGCCGCCATCTGGTAGACAGACAGTAGTTCTGATAGGAATCGGAGAAACAATTGGTAGCATACATAACTTTCGTCAAGAAAAGAGGTTGAAGCCAGAAACATCTTATTGGTATAACTCGATATAAAAGTTTTGGAGCTAATTTAACCGGCACCTGGTTCGCGGAGGGTTAACACAGGCATTAACAATTGGTACGCCTAACAACTCAATAGACCCATGGCAGTAGTTACATAATGGATTGAAAAGTAAATGTCCACTATAAAGTAATAAATCTACATCAAACAATGCAATGCTATTTCCAGAGAATCGAGCAACAAATCCCTTTGTGAAGCTCCTCCTAAAAATAGAGTCCATCAATAGGCAGACCCAAGCAGTGCACCAGATGCAAAGAAAGGATAGACCGAGTCCGTTCCTCCATCATGCACGATAAACGAACATCCCGCGTCTGGTCTGGCCGCTATCTATCCGGCACGAATCAATAAGATTGCCTACCTCCGATCGAGCCGCCACGTTCCCATCACTAGCGGGAGTCCGGGGTTCGAGCGGGTCATGAGGATGACCCATGCCGGTGACCCCGGGCGGACGGATAGCCGCGATGCCCCCTGCGCGCACGCGATAACACGCTCTCCCGTACCCGTAACGCCGTGTTTTTCGAGCCTCTCTGCAGAGAATGAGAGAGAAAAAAGCTCTCTTCCTTCCTCGCTCTCCCGCCCGGAGAAATAAGGAGCCGAGCCCGGAGGTCGAAGGTCGAAGATACCGGCGCACGCAACCCGGCTGGCTTTTGCTTTTGCACGCTGCCGAACAGACACGAGCTTGCTCCGACCATGGACAGAGAAAAATGGACGGGCGCGAGCAACGGGCTGGGGGACTCGAGGAAAAAATCGGCGGGAGATGGATAACGGGGTGAGCGAAAGTGAGAGGTGAGAGGCCGGACCTGATAGCAGCTTGAGAAAGAGCAGATAGAGGAAGACGCTCGGCCGGGACAAGGATGAACAGAGATAGAGGGAAGTGGCGAGCTGTTTCCAGACGATTTTGACCTAATTGACTATTACTTTTCGATATGGTTTGGGGAAAAGTACAGTTGTATCTCTATATATGTTTCCAAGGCCCGGATCATAAACGTCGCGGAATTATCTACACTATCGCGGGGTATACCCCGTGAGGGCCCGCGAAGCTCGAGAAGCCTCGGACGCCGAGGAGTGTAAACATAACACGGATCGGGTATGTCTCTCGGACGATACACGGCGCTGGCAAGACCCGTGTTCTTGACATACAATGAGTGTAAAAAGTTTTCGTGCACCTCTTGTAGGCTTAAAAAATCATGTATTTCTCTATGTAATTGCACACATGTTTATAAAACGAAACATAATTGTAATTGTTATATATTTTAACTACATACTGTCATATAAATATACTTGAAAAAGTTTAACGTCAACGAGAAAAATTAAAAAGTATGAGAAGTGTCTCTAAATTGGCGCGCAAAAAGTATTCGTACAGGTACTAGAATGCACTTGAAAGGCGTCCGATTGTTTATATTATGGTTTTACGGGGCCCGACAAATAATCAGACAGAGTCTTTGATGCACAGTCCAGTGGCACCCTTCTGCAAAACTAGTGAATTTTTGTAACATTCGGTAAAATGGGTCGTAAAGGTAAGGAAACAAGTGAGACTGAAAGATAAATTATTATACAACTGCATAATCAGTGCAAATCATTGCGAGAAATAGCAAACACAATTAATAGTCTACATAGCACTATACAAGGAATTATAAATCGATATGGTGAACGAAAAACCAATAAAAATAAAGCGAAATCTGGTCGACCTCGAAAACTTAGTTAACACGATGAACGTTTTATAGTGCGTGAAATTAAAAAAAAATCCTAAAATTAGTGCCCCTAAGATCGCTGCTGAGCTTGCAAACAACGCTGGAGTAAGTGTATGTGCCAGCACTATTCGCAATTGTTTACGAAATAATGAATATCACGGCCGAGTTGCTCGCAAGAAGTATTTCGTAAATGCCGCAAATGAGACTTGATTTCGCGAAAGATAATATTAATAAGCCTATCGAGTTTTGGCGAAGAGTCATATTTACTGATGAAAGTATATTTAATGTTTTTGGCTCTGATGGCAAGTGTACGGTCTGGAGGAAGAAAAATACAGAGCTAGAAAAAGAAAATCTACGTCCCACAGTAAAACACGGCTGAGGTTCGGTCATGGTTTGGGGTTGTATGAGTGCTGCTGGAGTGGGGTCATCACACTTCATCGAGAGAATCATGGACCACAAAATATACCTAAACATATTAAAAACTCATATTGTAAGTAGTGCAGAAAAAATGGGTCTAAAATACAACTTTATCTTCACTCAAGACAATGACCCCAAACATACAGCACGCAACACAAGAGAGTGGTTGCTTTATAACACACCACAATATTTGAAAACACCTCCGCAATCACCAGTTATTAATCCGATCGAAAATTTATGGGATCTGATTGATAAAGAAATCCGAACCCTGCATATTTCAAGTAAGGAACAATTAACACTTGCTTTTCAAGAGGAATGGTTCAATATTACACACGAAATCACATCCAATTTAGTGGATTCAGTGCCACAGAGGCTGGATGCAATTATACAGTCGAAAGGCTATCCAACGAAATATTAATTTAATTTATTTTCGCAAATTATAAGACGCTTATTCCTAAATTTTATTCTACTAATTTCTAATTTTGAGAGACTTCAGACTGTTTTTAATATATCTCGTTAACGTTAACTTTTCGTTAGTTTATTCATGTCACATTTTGTAGTTAAAACATATAATAATCGTAATTGTGTTTTTGTTTTATAAAAGAATGTACAACTACATAAAGAAATATATGGTTTTCTAGAACTGTAAGAGGTATACGAATACTTTTTACACTCGCTGTATATAAAGAATTCACTGTATAAAATCATTACGAAAGGTCCATGCCCCACTTGAAGATGAAACACTTATTTTAAAGTGTTAGTGTTCGCTTGTTAGTGTTAGTGTCTGTTTTGTTAATCAGTAAACAGTTTTATATAGCCAGTAATATTTTCTAAAATTGTCTTCCACAAGCTACCTAGCTCCTACAAACTACTGTTCACGCCTCGCAAAAAGTCTCACGGGACGATACAAGCAGTGTCGCCAGATCAAGACTTGTTCCCCCACTCTATTTTCCCCTTTCCCCTTTTCTATTCCCCAAATGTCCGACGAGTTTCGTCTCTGTCATGCATGCGTCGGTACTGGCAGAGAGAGGGTAAAATTTCCCCTCAATTCGTGCCGCCTCCCCTCATCTGGCAACACTGGGTACAAGGGCAAGGGAGGTCACATGCTCGCTCCACTCATCCCTACTATTGACGCTCGCGTAGTTTCAGTGTTTAGGATGCTGATGTCATACGTCACTGCGTAATATGCAGACTGCGGATGCTTATGCAAATAAAATATGTCAAAATATGCAGCACATAAACGAAACGTTGTATCATTTATATTCTCATTTTTAATTGCTATATCTTGAATTACAACAAATTACCATGGCTTTTGATCAGTTAATATTAATTTGTATTGCCAAAAAAGATCGTTCGACATTGCAAGATGTAAGAGGGGCATACTTCAATTTTTATTCTTCTTGCGCACAGCTGTATTTGTATACTGCGTTAATTGTGACTTGCTTTCACATTCACCTAGTTCCCTAGCCCGTGCAAGCTGGTGAATTTCTTTTTCATAGAAACTGCATGATTTTTCTTGGAAGAATCAGGTCTCTGAAAATCGGGTACTTAGTGGTAGATGACAAGTATGATATCAACCATTCGACCCCGGCGTCCCAATTACGGAATCCCTCCCCTAGAATTTGGCCCGAGAAAACGTAGAACACGGGGGACATAAAAGTGTTTATCGTTCCGGCCGCCACCTGCGCGTTTCGAGAGATAAAAACTTAATAGTACTTAATGCACCCGACAAAATCCGGGCGAGATCACCTACGATCAAAACGAACGTCTCAAAATTCTTAATCGGCTTTAGGAGCCTCGTAAATGGGGCTTAATCTACTGTGTCGGTATCTTTAATAATACGTTGCTTAATGGCGAGTCGAGTGGGATCGCGGCTCCGTATCGCGAACGTTGTAGCTGGGGGAACGAGTGTGAATCGGTATCGAAAGCCATAAAGCACGTGTAGCGAATCGCGTGAACGGCCGCGGCTGGCATGGCCGGGGCACGCTCGTGTCTTACAGAAAACGGTTATTCCGGCCTTCTTGAACCGGCGGGACGGCATTATCTCCGTGGAAGAAGCCACCGACGCCATTGGCGCACGCGTGACTACGATAAAAGAGACCAAAAGGTATTCTTTCCCGCGACCTCCGAGTAGTCTTATCAGCGCATGCGAGTCACTCATAAAAGTCGTCGTCGATAAACTCGATTCCCCTCGTTCCCCGACGCAGCGGGCGGTGCAACTTCCTTTATTCCGCGATTTCTTGGCTTCCCGAGTTTAGGTATAAGACCAGCTTCAATTGCGGACGCCCCCAAAACGATGGCACGTGTGCGCCACTTTTAATGCCTCGTTGATAAGCCTGCAATTTTATGTTCAAGACCCAAGATTATGAGCTCAGAGTGTGTGAACAGGAGTTGCGATATCATCAGGTTTCGCGTAGGATTAACAGAGACTGTTGTACAGCAAAGACGAAATGATAGCGCAGCTATAAAGCGATACGACACACTCGACCCGAGAAGAATTCGAACACGAAATCTTCCTGACAACTGTTCACAATTTAAACGCTTACGACTTTACTTTCAATAATCGTGCAATAATAAATCTTGATTCATTTTCAAGCTTGAGACCTCCACTTTCTTTATAGATCGTTTCGACTTTCTTGAAGATGTTTATCCAGCGACTGGTAAACTGAAGATCATTTCTTGGTGCAAAATGTTACAATTTGAAACGTCTGTGAGAACATTGAAGAATTTTTCTCGTGACTAGAACCACCGTTGATTTACTTTATATACGTGTCGGAGAATGGAAAAGACACTTAAAATGAGGTGTTAAAAGTGAAGCCTCTAAATTCAATTCACCTACTTGATGATTAAAAATAAACATCTACTCAGACTTGACGCATAATTTAAACTTTTAAGAGGCATTAGATAATTTTAATTTTATCTCAATTACTCAACATAAACCGAAGACGCCGCTTTTCGTGCCGAAGAGGAATGGATAAGGTATTTCTTTCGTCCTTGAATGCTAGCATGAATCTTTCCGGACCATGGGAAACGGTTTTCGGCCCCGCAAATGGCCATCCGATGTCACTCATTTGTCGGAATTGGTTCGTCAGCGAAATTCACGCGCGCTAATTACCAAGACGACGTCTCCACTCTCGTTTCCGCGCGCAATAACCGTAGCTTATCCGACGCGGCGGCGTCGACGGAGGCGTCGAGAATTATTCCCCGCTTTAACGAAGGACTGGCTAAACGGGGGCGTAAATGTAACACGATAATAAACACGGGGAAAAGCGTGCCCCTTTGCCGGAATTAGTTTCTGAAATTTATCGTCGCGTCCCGGCCGCGGGAAAAATAAATTGAAGACAATAAACGTACGGACCGGTTGAAGTATGCCGCGTTAATAGTTCAAGTATAATATTAATATATATCCCGACTTTACGATTATTTGTATCCGCGGCGAAGTCGAGCCGCGGGTAATTAAGTATTCGTGAAATACGGCGTACTAACGAAGCGCTTTCCAGCTCGTTTCAGCGGTTAACGTTCTACCCACCCTCCCCTCTCCACCGCTCCTCCAGACTTGTTAAATGACGAGATACGTGAAATTACTTAAACGGGATTTTCGCTTCCCTTGTCCTAAAATACCCATTCTTTAAACATTTCTTAACAGAAAATTAACAAATGCAATTAATAAATTCGAACGTTCGCATCGTGAACTTAAGGGATCATGTCAGGAGGGCAAAAACTGTGTACTTTGGGCATTTCTTTCTCAGGATCTGTAAGACCCAACTCAGAAAATTTTTTCGTTTTAAGAGGGCTTTCATTAGAGAGCGTCTCGTAATTTTTTTATTGCGAAATGCTTATAAACTAGAAAGTTATGGTTGACTTCTCAGAGGTCCTAGGACGTACCTAGAACGCACAGTGAATTCTCGATACATGTCAACAATACTCGATGTCCGAAGCCTCTCGAGCTTCGTGGCTCTACATGGAGTATATCCTGCGGTAGTGGGGATAATTCCGCGACGTTTATCATCCAGGCCCTGGCGACATATATGGAGAAATCACTGTACTTGTCTCCTAAACTCCTCCCAATTGACATGGTAAATTCAAATTAGATTGGATTCCATATACATGCAGTGTTTACTCGATATATGTCCAAAACACGGGTCTAGCCAGGGACATATATCGGCCAGGAGAACGTTTGATCCACGCCGACGTTCATTAGGCTAGGCATTTGGGACATATATGGAGTAAACACTGTATTCCTATTTACCATTCGACCAACGATGGACAGAAAAAAAATGTTTAGAGGAACTTTAGAGAAACTACCCCTGTTTGTTTAACCATTTTTGGAGATTAAACAAGAACCATACAACCTGTCGTCTTGCCATTAAGTCAAGCTATAGAATGACTATCTTTTAACATATAGTTAGAATTTCACGTTGGTCGATCCAATGTTTTTGTCACAATCGTGTCAACCATTTGCTTCCTGCCGGAAAACACAAGTTTCAAAGTTTTCTATTGCTTCATGCATCTGCGTAAGCACTTCAGGTGTCAGATTGAAACTTTACAAATACGATGTATTCTAATAATGATTTTTGAAAATTGTTAAACCAAGCTCACCCCGTCGGAACGAACAAGGCGAGCGTGCTCTGGAAAGAGCATTTCAAGAAAAACGGAAGAAGGAAATAGAACAGCCGCGACTCCGGCGGAAATTATCGAAATGGAGCGGTCTCGAGAGCTAATCTAATCGCCCTCAAGAAAACTTCGAAGTACTATCGCTACGATAACGGCGGAGATCGTGCGCCGATCTAAACCTTTCATGGAAACCGCTGCTGGTTCATGATCCGGCGCTCGTTCGTGACCGACGAAAGGAAGAAAGAATAAAATCTCGAACGCTATCGGGCTCTGGTAACCCCTAGAGTTAATTAATACGTTGTAATTTGAAATAAGAATGAAGGGAGATACGGACTCTCTTTCACAGAGCGCAAAATTCGAGTCTGCTGTGTGGAGTGATTCAGAGATGATACTGCGTCTCGGGAAACCGAATGTTGCATAAGTTTATTAGACTTTTTATTGCATGCTTGCTCCGCGTGTGTCTTGGCAATAGTAAACAAGATTGGAGTTAATGTGTGGTAGTTATAACTGGTTTGTTTAAAAAAGCGTTCTTGTTGATTCCGTAGTCCTCCTTGACTTCATATTAAACATTTGAAAGATATTAGATATTTTTGTATTGAGTTATTGGGAACTAAAACAGTACGTAGCTATTGCAATAAGCAATACTAATTTTACATTAATTAATACTTTCGACGGAAAAATACACATCAAAAGTTTCAGGTATTTTGAAATTCAAAACCTGTTTATCACGGTAGAGAATTTTTATTCATGATGTACAGTAGCTCACGAAAGTATTCGAACGCTTCCAATCTACATCGTTAACAAATAAAATACACTCGTTAGGTTTAAGTTTTCAAAATAAGATTGTAAGTAAAGACACATAGGAGTCTTGAGAATGTATAAGTAAAATTACAAAAAAATCTGACAACACATACAGGATTCACAGGGCATTGACGATAAACATACCGTTAGGGACGTCACAAAAGTATTCGAACGCGTAGACAAGAAGCGTATTTCTAGTGATTGAAATGTAAACATTACACTTTAGTCGATTCCGAGACATCGTGTGGTTCATACAGATTTCGTAGAGTATAATCTTTCATAGTTATTCTAATCATGAGCACGAAAAAATCAGAAACCAGTAAATGTGAACGTGAATTAATATTGTAGTTGCATAATGAAAATAAATCTTATCTTGAAATTGCCAAATTATCATATACAATACCCCGCATACACTACAAACTCCTCCGCAAAGCCTTGACATAAATCCTATAGAACATTTATGGGCCGAAATTGCAAGAAAACTTATGAATTTTCACATAACGTCCAAGGAAGTGTTAAAAACCAAAATAATAGAAATATGGAATTCCATTGAAAAAAAGACAACGGAAAAACTTGTATATGTCTAATGCCCAGGAGGCGTGGCTTAACACCCAGGAGGCGCGGTCTAATGCCCAGGAGGCGTGGCTTAATGCCCAGGAGGCGTGGTCTAATGCCCAGGAGGCGTGGTCTAATGCCCAGAAGTTAACGCCCAGAGAGGAGAAAATGATTATACGTGAAATTAAGAAAAATCCAAGCACATCTGCACCAAAACTTGTGGGGATTGTTGCAAATAATTTTGGGAAAGATGTACATCCCGAACTGTGTCGTAGGGTTCTGCGGAGTAATGATTACCATGGAAGAACACCACGAAAAAGGCCATATATCAGTAAAATTAATAACACAAATTCTCAACACTCTTATGTGTCTTTATTTACAATCTTATTTTGAAAACTTAAACCCAACGGGTGTATTTTATTTGTTAACGATGTAGATTGGAAGCGTTCGAATACTTTCGTGAGCTACTGTAATCCTTGAAAACGTGTCTTATCACTGAAATTAACTTTAATTTTTATTTATAATATTTAACGTCACGTAAGCTAGGCTGTAATTAGCGACCACTTCGGGGCACATATTTCGCTTTAAATTATATGTTTAATATCTCAAGGAACCTTCACATACTCATGTAACTGGAATATTTCAATATAAATCACTTTATCGTATTATTTGCACAAGTGTAATAATTTCAGTGTAAGAGAAAATTCCCTGGAAGTACAGTGATAGACAAAAGTATTCGAATGCCGATTAAAAAAGAATAACTTCGTTCAAATTGGACCAATGATTTTTGTAAACCGTTCTAAAGTGTAAAAATATTGTTACTAAAAGTAGACTTTGCTAGAGTAAAAAATATCCACAGAATGAGCCAGAAAAGATCCAGAGAACTCCCATGTGCATCAAGAGTATTGGCACAGTATCTAAAGTAATTTCCTTTTTACAATGTCAAGCATAAATGAATTGTAAAAGGGGTACTGAATTTTCTGCCACACTTTTAGACGATATGTGAACCTCAATATTATTATTATACCATATATACACATAAATCTTAGGAGGAGCATAAATTCTTGTATTATGTCTTAAAAAAAATTCAAATCGCTTGCTCCAATTTTGAAGATGTTCCTAGTCAACATGTTTGATGCCACGTGAACCCAGAATTACTTGAAAATAATTGTCATAAAACTAATGGCACAGAATATCAATGTATCAATGCTGGAATTATCTAGCTTGTAAGGACTGTATTTCATTAAAAAAAAGTAACCAACAATTGTTATTAATAACGCTGATCTCTTCCATGTGTAAAATAGATGAAACTTGTGCGAAACGTGGAAAATTTGCGAGGCGGCGACCGCGTTAAAGGGGCTGCGAATACTTTTGCGCACCACTATAAATCGTGCAAACAGTATCCCTCGCCTAATGCGGTCCCCTCTCGCTCGCTGCGTCGCGATAACTTTCGTCCGCGCCTCGGACTCGATTTACTGGTCAACGAGTGTGCGCGGTTAATAAGTGTTTACGTGTCGCCGGAAGATAAATCGCGAGCGGCCGCTTCGTGTGGGGCTCCGATAACTTTCTATGGCTCTCGGGCTGCGTGCTGAAGCGCACAGGGCTTTCGTTGTTATCGTTCGCTCGTGATAGAACGCTGCCAATCGCGAGCCGCTCGTCAATAAAAGCTTCGACGACTACGAGTCGCCGAACAATGTGCACGGTTTCACGAACTTCCCGAGCGTCCCGTCAGGAAATAACTCGATTACTTCTAATTACACAAGAAAACGGTGGAACTTCCATCCAGTAACTACACCGTTCCGTTTGACCCGTTATAACGACCCGTTTGACACGAGTAACAGAGAACGATAATTATTTAAGACAAAGTGTCTCAATAATTGAGAATTTTACCATATTCCTACTGGTGTTATGATGTGATTTAATTTCAACTTTAGGAAGGCAATTAGGGAAATAGGACAACAGGGCAATTACCTTTTATGGTTGAAATATTATCAGGTGTACAAATCAATTCGTGAACCTTCCTTCGTTCCGTTGTTCATTTACAAACCAAGGAACATTTACAGTAACGAGCAAAACTGAGTCTTCACTATTTGAAGCAACATAACTTTTTACAAATTAGATCGAAAGACTTGAATGTTATTAAGAAGTTAGAAGAATTAGTTTATTAGACGAGGTGTAAAAAATTTGAATTGGTCGGGATCGCAAAAGAAATAGTAAAAGTTGGTTTTTTCAGCTTTTTTATCTGCGCCTGTATTGAAAATGTAAAGAATGTATTTGATTCGCTCGGATAAATTATATCCAGGCTGAATATTTCACCGATATTGGTTAATTCATTTACGAGTTATAAACGCTTAAAAGTGGAAAAATTGCCATTTTTCATGATTTTCGACTTAAAATCGCACTTCCAATCGTTTATAATTCGTACACGAATTAGACCTCGTCTAATAAACTAATCCTTCTAATTTCTCAATAACATTCAAGTCATTTGATCTAATTTTTAAAAAGTTATGTTGCTTCAAATAATGTAGACTCAGTTTTGCTCGTTATTGTATGTCTTCATAATAGTCTCATCCCATGCCTAAACGATTCATTTTGATGGGCTAACTTCGAGGAATCTGAAGAATTTGTTTACATTTTTCGGCAATATAAAGTCAATTATCGAAGTTGAAAAAGTTATTTTCCAATAGCCATTTTCGCAAAATTCGGCAAAAATTGTAATTTTTAAACAAATTCTAAACCGGCAAAATGATGACTTAAACCCTCCAACCCTAATTTGACATGGACTATAACACATTTCATTTAGAACAAAATCGCCGATGGCGACGTCGAAAAGTGATCTATTTGGCACGGAATGACTTTCCCCGAGAATATCAATGCATTTACTCCAGATAATTGACAAATCCAATAATAAAGGGTTCAAAATAACATCGCAATGGACTAATACTAAAGGCCATGAATAAATTTGTGCGCCTAATAGTTTGCCATGTGTGTCGTTATACAGAGTGAGCCGAAAATGTTGTACTTTCATTTGAACCAACTTTTTCCTTTGTGAAAATGTTCTCCGCAGCTTCGTTAAGGAGTTATTAACAAAAAAGGAAAAGCAATCACAGCGCGGCTACAGCGAACGAAATTTGGCTCGGCCAGTGCCAACTCCATGCTCGTCACTATAGTCGCGTGCTGATTGGTCCGTGTTTTTTGTGAATAACTTCTGAACGAAGCCGCGGAGAACATTTTCGCGAAGGAAAAAGTTGCTTCGAATGATCTCAGGAATCACCTTTTTCAAACAAGTACAACATTTTTCGGACACCCTGTAGGAATCGTTCATTTTTCGTATCGATTAAACCCCATTTTAAACGATGCCACAGAGGGGTCAATGGTATCGTTAAAGTCGATTATTCCATTATGATGGAATTAACATACGTAGCAGCAATGTAGCCATACTCTGATTTAAAAGTAATTATTTTATTTTCTGTGTGTTTCCTGTGGAAACAATATTTCTCCCCAAGTCCATCGAACCGTAAAACTTCCACTCCAGATCAGAAAAATGGCAACACCATAGCTCGCGGAGCACGCCAACGCGTTCGACGTTTATGACTGGCCGTCGAAGAAAATAATCTCCATTGACGAAACGGGGCCATTAAAAGCTCGGGCAGAGCAATGAAAGTGCATTGAACGACTCGTATCAATCGGGACCAACCGCAAACGAACGTCGCCTGCGCAACGAGCCACCCAAGACTCTCGGAGTTTCACCGATTACGAACCGCATGCGCGGCGAAAAGAAACGCGCAACGGGCGTGGAACGAAAGTCGAAAAGAGAGAAAGGAATCAAAATTTTTCTGACTATCGTCTCTCTCTCTCGAGTTTCCGGGGGCAGGAAGCCTGGGCCCTGCTATTACACACAGGTGCATCTGCCGCGAATTAAATCACGAGGCATGCGAGAGCGCCCGCTCGGTTTCGACGTTTAATGCGCGAGCGTTCGTTTCGCGTATCTCGGGCAACAGGTTTCGTTAATGAACGGCTACTGGAAGAAAGCCCTTACGGGATTACGTAAGTTAATAACGGATCGGCATGGAACGGGCTGCATCCCCTGTCCTCCCTCTTCACCTTTCCACTAGCTCTCTTTCTCTCTGCTCCTCTCCTTGTCTTGCCGAGGATTAAAGTCAAAAGGTGCACGCGTTCGTGCACGCGTCGTGATTTCGCAAGAGAGCACCGAACGTTCGTTCGTTATGCTACGGTCGTTCACAGGGTGTTGCGAAAAAAGGATCGACCGCTTCCAGAGTAATGCTCGGATGAAATATTAAGATTAATATTTTTGTATAAAGCATGCCGCGAATACGGATCGAGGCAACAGTTGCTGCAAAATTTGAAATGGCCGTTCTTGTTGAGAGA